>LOEQ01002150.1:0-11573 GCA_001685075.1 Bramus lutescens | reverse complement strand
CTCTCTCTCTCTCTCTCTCTCTCTCTCTCTCTCTCTCTCTCTCTCCATCCCTCCTGCCTCCTCTCTCTGTGTGTATAGTTGTAAAATGGTACCAGGAGATATCCAATGTCAACATCTTATCTCCACATGTGTGCATGCATGGGCATGTGCATCTGCACACATGCACACACCACACACATGCACACACCACACACATGCACACACACATATACATGCACACACACACACACACACACACACAAATCTAATTCAGCTTTTTTTTTCCTCATTAAACCAAGGGTTCTTTTAAGGTCTTTTCAAGTAGTTCATGAAAAAAAATAGACAGAAAAATTATTTTCTCATCATCAGAGTCCCTTCAACTTTTAGTTGATGATCAAATAGTATGAATAATCATTTTGGCTAGATGGATAACAAGAGCTACTGATATTTAAACCTGATGTTCTCAAGGAGACATGGAGGATAGCTGCCTGCCAGGGGCTGAATTATCTCCTTGATTTAAAAGGGCTTCTTACATTTGTTCTTAAGGAAACCAGGTTAATGTCTGAGAGTTGCCATATCAGCTCACACTTTCTTACCCTTGAAACAGTTCTCATATGCATTTAGACCATATTTTACCCTGAATATTTGTGGAGGCATTTCTTGGTGGCTATCCTTAGGCAATACATGGTGTAGAGGATAAACTTAGTATCCTTCGCTTTAGAAAATGGGAAGTCCCCGTGAAGACTCTCCAGTCTTTTAATTTAAAAACCTATTTTTCATCATTGTGTGCTCTCATAATGTATGTGGGGATGGGACTTGCATGTGACAACGCATGTGTAAAAGGCAGGGGACAATTTTGTTGAATCAATTATGTCCTTCCACCTCTATGTGGATTCTAGGATTTGAACTCATGTCACTAGGCTTGAGAAGCAAGTGCCTCTGTTCTCTGAGCTGTCCCACAGTACTATTCCTTGTTCCCTTCACTTTTAGTTCTTATGCTTAGCAAACTATAATCTGCTCAGGTGGACGCTTCACCTCAGCCTCCCCTCCACCCATCTCTCTCTCTCTCCAAACCCTGCCCTGTCTCCAAAAACCTCCTCCCACAGAAATGCCCAAGACCATGCCTACATGGTATTTAAACTGCCCTGTAGAGATTGGCCATGTGGTTATCTGGTTCCTTCTCCCTTGCTCCTTTCTAGGAGCTGGAAGACCGTCCGCGAGTATTTTATCAATAAACCTAGACTTTTAATTCTTAATTAGCTTGCTTTAGTTTGCTGTGTGGGTAAAGAGACTTTATATCCAGGTACAGAAACTTTTTGCTATCTACATTTCTTTCTTGGAGAAGTCTTCCATGTGGGTGTGTGTCATTTAGTAGCTCTGTTTTCCAGAGTGTGAAGTTTATAAGGGTGTATGGAATGATGGTCGATGGGTACTTCCTTAGCAGCTCTTAGTGCTTTCATATGGCAGAAGCCCGCAGAAGAACCAGGTGCAATGGTACCTCCACGCTCTTTGTCTTTTGAAGATCTTTATATGTACGTTAACCATTGGGGTCAACACATCATGTCTCCCTATGCCTAATTTCTGAATAGGATACTGACAACTGAACATTGACAGTTTGTTGTAGGAAGCCACTTGTTTATTCCTAGCTGCTCAGCCCCGAAATAATCACACAGAAACCATATTATTTACAATACTGTTTGGCGAATAGCTTAAGCATATTTTTGGCTAACTCATGTTGTAAGGAGGAGCCCGCTGCATCCCCCCACCAGGCTGGCTTACACCCAGGCTGGTGGGCTACTTGTCATCCCGGCCACCTGGCTAGCTTATGCCCAAAATAATCACATGGAGATCTGTATTAATTAAATCACTGCCTGGCCCATTAGCTCTAGCATCTTATTGGCTAACTCTCACATCTTGATTCTACCCATTTCTAATAACCTGTATGTCACCACAAGCTCGTGGTTTACCGGGAAAGATTCAGCATGTCTGACCTGACAGCTTCATAGCGCCTCTGCTCTCTATGACTCTGCCTTCTTTCTCCCAGCATTCAGTTCTGTCTACTCCTCCCACCTAAGGGCTGCCCTACCAAAAGGCCAAGGCAATCTCTTTATTCAACCAATAAAAGCAACACATAGAAAGAAGGACCTCCTACATCAAACTCATATCTTAAATTAACCCATCTCCATTAATATGTGTATCACCACGAGGCTGTGGCTTACTGGATAAGTTCCAGCATCTGTCTCTGGTGGGACTNCATGGCTTCTCACTGACTCCACCTTCTTTCTCCCAGCATTCAGTTTAGTTTTGCCCTCCCCATTCTGCCCTGCACAGACCAATGCAAATTCTTTATTCATTAACCAATAAAAGCAACACATAGACAGAAGGACTTCTACACCAATTGTTCTTCTTACATGAGCACTGATTGGTCACAGCCTTATCATGTGGGTCCCCTTCCATCTTGGCACACTGATCAATAGGCTACCAGATAGGTCTCTGTCCTTCTAAAATCTTTGACTTTTAACGCATAGTTTTTAATATTTTGGATTAAAACATTTGGAGATTGTGAACACCATTGGCCCCAGTACTTCAAGACATTTAGCAGTTTTAGAGACAATATCAGTTACTTTCTTTATGTTGCCCAGAGTGTCAGTGTGATGCTGACAGATTGTTATGTTGATTACTGACTCGGTCTAAAGAGGCCAGTAATTAATTTTGCAGATAGTTTATCAAAAGTTGCTCCCCTGAAGTCAGTGAGCCCAACTGATTATTGATGCCCCCTCCTTTCTCTGACTAAATCTGATGGACATAATGTCAAGAGATTTATCAACTAATTTTTGTCCTAACCTGACACAGTTTCCATAGAAATGTCATTTCTCTGAAGTTGCAGGACTTGGTTTATGGGTACACAGACTTTTTACTTTTTCCCAGTAAGTCTTTCAACAACTGGCTGAAAAATTTCCAGCTATTCTGCAACTGGATGAGGCGTCTCTCTGTAAGGGTCAAGTGTCCTCAATTAACAAATCCCAGCTGCTGGTGCTTTTCATTTGCATCTCAGGCACTTGTAAATTTCTTAACCCCTGAGTTACCTGCTTCATTGTTCCCAGGAAACACTAAATACTCTCTTAAATACCCAAGCTTTGCTCTTTCATTCTGAGCTTGATGTCATTTCTACAGTTGCTTAAACACAATGTCAGTGTGTTTAAGAAATGAGAAACGCTCCCAAAAGCTCAGGCATTGGAACACTTGGTCCCCAGTTGGTACCACTGTTTGGAGAGGTTAAGGGGAACATTTGACACGGGCTGGTGTTTAAAAGTGTACAGCCCCTTCCAGCAGAGTCTCTTCTACCTGATGTAATTTCTTAGCCTCCTGTTCCTGCTACCAGGTCTACTACTAGCTGCTTTGCCTCCCTGCTATCTCTCTGGAATCATAACCCCAAATAAACCCTTTCTTCTATAAACTGCCTTGGTCATGGTGTTTTATCAGAGTAACAGAATAGATTTTTTTTGTTGTTGTTGTTGTTTTGTTTTTAAGGACAATGTTTTTCTGTGTTGCTTTGGAGCCAGTCCTGGAACTAGCTCTTGTAGACCAGGCTGGCCTCGAACTCACAGAGTTTCACCTGCCTCTGCCTCCCAAGTGGTGGGATTAAAGACGTGCGCCACCACCACCCGGCAACAGAATAGAAATTAATACAAGATCCAAGTGTACGATGATGCTGGATGAAGAACTTTTTATTGACACCATAACATCATGTCTCTGTGTTGAGGCCATGTCTGTGTCAGCCTCTGCCAAGTGGATCACTAGGTCATTGCTCCCTGAAAACTTGAATTGCTATGGTCTGCCTTTGGAAACCTTGTCCCATCTCACTCCTAGGATGGTGAGGAGGAAGGTACAGGTGTTCTGCTCACATGCATCCCTATTTCTCCGGCTCTCCACTCTGATAGGGTGAAGCCATCTGTTCTCCGGGTATGCTACTGTAGTGTGAATACAGGAAATACAGGAGGCTCGCTAAGCTGGTCTGGGAGGATCACTCTCCAGTGCCGTTCTCACCTCAACTCTCTCATCTCCATCCAAGGAGACTACAGGATGCTCAGGCTCAGCTGCATCCTGTGAGGAGCACACCTGCAGCAGCCAATTCCATGACTCCAAAGACCCACATCTTGATCCACTTCTCCCTTCAAGGCCACATGACTCCTATTTCACCCTCCTGGTACCACTAAGATGTCCCAGTCGTTAGATGTCCTACTTTATTCCATCTTCTCACCACATGCTGTTCTGTCTATGCCCATCTTGGCTGAGCCTCTCAGTTGAAACGCAGGTCTCATTAAATCCCGTGTGGACCCTTCATTTCTCATCATAACTTCTCTTGGTGCCATTTTAGCAAACTCTGCTGCAAAATCTTTTTGTGTGAGTGCTGTTGAAGCCACACCCTTCTGGACAAGATTATTCCTTGAGTTGTTGCCTCACAGAGGCATCAGTGGTGTGAGATGCTGTTTGGATCCAGGGCGTGGTCAATGCAGAATTACTGGATAAGTTTATCAGAAACTACAGTTTAAAATAGCATTTTTCATGTCAGAATAAGGAACGTGTATGTTCGGTTCTCAAAATGCAAAACCAGTAGAGAGTAATGCACACAGCACAGAGCAAATACTCAAAAATTATTAAATGAAATAAAGACTAATGAAACTAAAAGAAATTTATCATTTTGGTCGCTGTATACTTAAGATTTTTTGTTTTGTCTTTCTGTTATGAATTGTACTGTATTAGTGTTTCTGTTTTTCCTGCTGCTAGTACAACCTACTTGATCTCTTAGAAAAGATTTTATTTAGTTCATTGATGGCCTATTTGCCATCAATGAGACAAACACCAGAAATTTTGGAGCAGGGGTGTGGTGGAGGTGGGGAGGGGCTCGCTTGGTGAAGCAGGAAGGAGTAGATTGCCATATTTTGCCAGATCACCCCAGCCTGGCCATTTGTAGCCGTTTGATGGCTCTGCAGAGCCCATCCTTGAACAGGTTTTCTTCATTGTGAGTTTAGTGGTTGTTTGTAAGTCCTTGCAAGTCCCTTTGAAGAAAGCTCCTATCAGTCTGTAGGAGAAAGCAACCTTAAAACCTGACGAATGTCTCTGTTTGCACTTGCATCATTGCCTTTGATATGATTTTTTATGATTTATTTTTATCTTTTTTTTTCATTTTATATTCCAACTGCAGTTCTCCCTCTCATCCCTCCTTCCTAAGAGGGACACAAGGATCGCCCTGGGAAGGGGAATTAGATGACTGCTTCCCTGGAAAGACAGGCAGTTGGTTGTCTGCCTGCTCCTGGTCCTTGTGCTTGGGAAGGAAAAATCCGAGCCCAGGAGGTAGAATTCCTTGCTGCAGGTGGCTCGATGATCTCATCAGATTCTGTAACCGAGGGTCTTTTAGCCTATGTTCCACAGGTTCAAGTCCCCCAAACTCTGCTTGTGTACCATTTTCAGAAGTATGTAGCTTCCTTTCATCAGATTTTTCACGATCATCTTACCCAACGAAGAAACACCACGGCCTGTGCCTTCCTGTGCTTTCTTCTTCCTTCATATGTGTGCTTTTGTGCAGGAGTTAGGTCATGTGCAGGTTCCTCACTCTGACCATGCTTTCTGCCTGAGAAACCTTATGCCATTTTGTTGGTTTTTTTTTTATATTATGAAAAAATTAGGCAACCCATTGGATAGAGAGTTGCAGTTTGAGGAAAAGTGAGGCAGTATGCCCTTGCGTATCTGTTTTAGACTGACCCTTTAGAGTGGCCATGTAATGAGATTATTCTACATTAAGCGTTAAGTGGAGCTTCTCTTTAGAAAGAGACTCCTGTGTTCTTCTTTGTGTGCTGGAAAGTATTACTTCATACAGCCATATAGACTGTCAGGACACATTCTTTACATAACTTTCCCTCTTAGTCATGACTTTGGTTTAAGTTTAGGCTAGTGAACAATACAGTGATGGTTGTAAAATTCTTGTTATATAACAAAGCATTTTCCTACTTATTTGATTGCTTTGCCTGAGTGAGTGATTTTCTTAATATCATATTTCTAAACAAATAAACCCTGTTTTGTGATATACTGGAATTTTTGATAGACTGAAATAAGATATTCACATAGGTACAACATTCAAAACCTTAACACTCTGTTATGAAAACAGTTACTAATTGTGTTCCATTGAAGATCACAAATAACACACTTTACAAATTGTATGTGTGTGTGTGTATGCAGGTGTGTGTTTCTATGTAAACAATCAAATATGCAGCATATATATTTCATTTTGTCTTTTGGAGAAAGTCGCTGCAGTCATCCAATCCCCCCAAATTAATAGAGAGTATTTTATATGATTTTCATATTGATAAGCTAAAACATGATTACTATTTTATATGTGGGAGAAAATTCGCTGAATTTACACCTGTGAATAAAACTACTCGTGATTCTTTTACATTTTAAAAAGTTTCTGAATTTCTAGCATAGGAAAGATGAACTCCTTATTAAATATTTAGGTCAAATTGTAGTGACACAAAAGATGAAGAAAACAGGGCTGAAAAAGCTTTGGTATATTCCTACGTGTGTGTGTGTGTGTGTGTGTATGTGTGTGTGTGTGTGTTTATACTTGATTTTTTCAACAGATATTGATGTCGTTTGTTACAATACAACAATTTATTTTAACTATAAGGAGAAATGAAAGTATTTGAGAATAGATACAGTACGACCCTCGTAAAGTGCAGAATAAGCTACCTTTTAGAGTTTTATTTTTAGTATCGGTTTAGAAAAATGACTGTAGTAAGAGCAATAGAACCCTGGTGGAGTGAATGTACTCCGAAGTGTGGATGGTACTCACAGAAATTCGAGCAGGGTGTTTCTTTGCACCAGTGAAAACATCGGAGTGATTCCGTGCAGGCTAAACCCACACTACAGAGCCAAAGCTCTGAGGCATGTTTCGCCTTTGACGGAATCAGGATTGCAGAAGTCACTGCCAGCTTCCTTCCATGATCAGTTTCAGTTGGCCTGACTGTGGGGTCCCTCCTGCCTTTTTACACAGCAGCGCTACCCAAAGTAACTGGATATTAAGGAGTTATTTTTCTTGCTTCTGTTTCTGTGTCTCTTAATAAAGAAAGTAGCTACAGTCTGTGACCAGTTGTCATTGTATCTTTTTGTATGTTTTCGCGGTCTCTCTCTTTCCCTGGAGCAGGAGCTCTAGACAGTCCTGACCTGGGATTTTGTTATTCAGTCTACTTTCAAACTCAAGGTGATCATCCTAATTCATTCTCCCTGCTGTTGGGATTACAAGTGTGAGCCACTGGGCCTGGTTTGGACTATGTATTTGTCTATAAAACTAACATCTTGTGTGGATTGGTTGGAAATGTTGTGTTTCATGAAGAGAAGCTCTTGTTGATTCTGTACTTGAAAGTGTGAGCATTTACAATAGTAAAGTCAAATGTAGTCATTTGGCTTGGACAATGGTAATGAGAAGGTAGATAATATTCCACCTACACTCTACCAGGCTTTCCATGGGATGAAAAATCAGCTAGAAAATTTGACCAAGCTTTACATTTTCAGTATCTATTTATATATCATAATACTGTCTTCATTATTATTATTATTTTCTTGAGGTGTTGATAAACTATCATCAAACTTGCTTACCACGTCAAATTGGCCCAACCAACACCAATCTTTTCTTTCTCTCTCTCTCTCAGCTGAAAAATAGCCTTCTGCTTAGATAAAGACCTATTTTGTTTAATCAAGCAATCCTATGTTTGTCAGTTTAGAGACTGAAATGGACACATGTGTCTGCTCTCCACTACCCATCCCATACTGGAACATGGATCTGAGCCAGTTAGGACTGGTGGGAAATGTTCAGTCCTGTTTGTCTAATGGTAGAACAAGGAATACGCTGAGTCCCTTAGCAATCATGGTTTCTGTGTTGTGTCTAGGTGGTACTCTATAAACAGGTATGGAAGGAAGTGACGGACTTGTCATCAAATGATGCCTTTACTCATTTGTATTACCTGGAATATGATTGGATGGATGGTCGAGGCAAATCTCTACAAAGGGGAATGAAGGTTCAGGCACTTTTAAAGACGACGTAGGTTTAGGTTGGTGCAATTAGAAAGAAGAGTCACAGTGCAGAGTGGTGGGACACATTCCGCGGGAGTGGATAGGAGGAGGGCACAGTTCCATAGGGGCAAAGCTGGAATTTGGATTTGATTGACCCAGTTTGTGAGGGAGGAAAAACAAGATGTCCTGAAAGTTCCACGCTATGCAATTAGAGTTAGTTGTCTTTATGCCCCTCTTTTCTTTGCTCTGAAGGAATGTAATTGTAAAGGATTTTTATATCAAGAGACACAATAATAGCATCCCTTAATTGATTCAATAAAGGCATATTTCATAATTAATTCCATTCCCCCCCCTTGAATGAGAAAATCCATAGAGAGGATTGAACACTAATTTGCATCCTAATATCCAATTTCTTCTCACAGCCTCGTTCTGAGAGCGTCGGATCTCTTGATAAGGGATGACAGTTGGCTCTAAGGCGTTGCAATTTTACTTGAAGTAAAATAGAAAATCTCATTACCTTACCAATACTCAGATCCCTGGAGGTGTGATACTGGAATGATAAGACCATGGAAAAGCAATTTAAGAAATCTATGCAATCTCTTGCACTTTGGGAGATTTAACTAATTGGTTTTCATCTGTGGCTGAATATATTGCACTTGGAACGATTTCTATCTGAAAGCGTTGTTTCCAGCAATTCATAGTCATTTTAGCTCTTTCGTAAACTTGTGTTACCTCGTGTCTCATCTCTAGTGGCCTCCTGTGTCAGAGCAGAAAGGGCTCACAGGTGTCGAAGTTGGGATAAAAAGTTAAGCAAATTGCATCAAAGTTTGCTTCGCATAAATTAATGTGATTCATCACCATTTCAGTTCATATTTAGACAATACCAGATGGTGTCTCCTTTTAATCTATCTTGTGGTCATTATGGAGTTTTGTTTTGTTTTTGGTTTTGGGTTAAAAGTTTTTTTTGATGAAATTTCATGAGTGGTACAACAAAACAAACAGAAAAACAGCAAAAACAAAAACCCAGAAACGTATTTCCCTTTGGCTACCAAGGAAGTTCCTTTTATAAAATGTAGACTTGAACTATCAATTTAGTCATGATTAATTATTCAGAAGTAATGGCAAAATGGCATATAATGGATAATTAGTTAACAGTAAAAATAGAAAAACATGGCAGCTTATGCTTCTCTGAATACTGCTTCATTCAGCTAGTAAATTAATGCTAAGATTGTTTTTTTTTTTCTTCTCATCTTTATACCAATGACTTGGGCTCTGACAGTGTTTTTAACTCTTTATTTACTTCTATTTGGGAAAGCCCCGGTGGACTTGTGTGTTTGTCGAGAGAGCCAAGCCTCCTGAGGAAAATGGGGCTTTTGTGTGCTGTTTATTACTTACCAGCTCTTTCTCTGTGTCGTCTCATTAGTCAGCAGTCACCAGAGGACCTTGCACGTGTGCCCCCCAACTCCACCAGCAATATCTTGAACAGGCTGCTGGTCAGTTATGATCCCAGGATAAGACCGAACTTCAAAGGTTTGTTATCTCTCTCTACTCGCAACCCCCTTCGCTCTTATGCTGTAAAACTTAGTTCCCCCCATCCAACACCGTGTTTCTAAGGCATGAAGGAATAGGATTTCATGTTCGCATTCAACTGTCCGGCAGGGTGCTTAGCATCAGAAAAACTCAATGCTGAAAATACACTTCGCTATTAAGAAAGACATAATTCTAATCATTTTATATGTTTAGCAGTTGAAAAAGTGAAAAGGCATGTCCTGTGAATTAAAAGGCTGCTCTCTAAGATGGGTTTCTTAAGTACTATGTGTCTCTAACCTCAGTGATTTAAAGATCAGTCTAATGTTTGTTAATAGACATAACAGTTAGTGATTTGTACAATAGCCATTTACTTAGGGGAAATCAACAGTTACGATTGTATGTAAATCCTTTTATTAGTATTTCATATTTATAAAAATACTTCTTTTGCTGAAGGAAAGATGGCCAACACATTTTTAAAAATACATTATCCTTATGAATGCAAATCTCCAGAACAGAAGTTATTATTTCAGCAAAGCATTCTACTTGTCACAGTTTTAAGGAAAAATAAAGCCATGCTTAAGATAAAAAGCTTTATGACCTGGTTGTTTTTTTGTTACAAAGCTTTCAAGAAATCTTCTAGATAAATTCAGAAACTCTGCGTGAAGCATGCCCTCTGGAAGACCGTAATCCTTGTTGTTGGGAAAGGCCAGACATCAGATTAGCATAATAAGGCTTCATATTTTACCCTCTTTGCAGAAAAAAAAATGTCTGCAGCTGCTTCTAGTCAACTAGCGTTCTGCAGCTATGTTGTAAAAACAGGGATTCTGTTCATTACCGGAGCCTATTCAGTCACTCTCCCTGGCAGCCGCAGCCTGGGCTGTCACATGCCTACCGCGCATGGATTCACACCTGTTTCTCATCAGCCGTGCTTATGAGGCTAAAGGCTAAATTCACGTGTTCCCTTTGATAGGCACAATGAGTCAGAAAAGAAAGAAAATTGCAACATTATACCTTGGTTCTCACTCCATGAACTTCCAAATTATTTTCCAACAGGTCAGACAGAAATCTTTATAATGGCTCCATTGTAAGTCTGATTAGCTTTGTGCTTTGATGAAATAAAATGGAAACCTAGCAGTTATCAGTAAAATTCCTTGAATACTGTGATAGCATTTAATTTAAAGATTTGAGATGATTAGAAAATCCAAGAAAATCAAACCATTTTAAAAGTGAATTTTACAGACTAATTTAGTAAGTATTTAATTTAGTATACTAATTTAGTAAGTAATTTACTAAGTATTTAGTTATGCAGGTCTCAAAAACGTGTATTATAGAGTTATGCAACTTAAAAGAGAAATATTTATGCAACTTGAAAGAAAAATATTTCTGAATAATGCATGCCATTAAATATAACTGAAGTAAGGCTTCATTTGTCTTAAAATTTATATTCAGAAAATGAAATCAATAGCAATTGTCAACATGTCATATTAAGAACAAAGTTTTTGCATGGAAATGTATGTTTTAAAATGCAAAAATTAAATAAGTATACCATATTATAACAGTTATCACCAAGGGTTTTGCAACTGCTAATTTTATCCTTAATTTTTATTCATAGGTATTCCTGTTGATGTAGTAGTCAACATTTTTATTAATAGTTTTGGATCCATTCAAGAAACAACAATGGTAAGATGATAACTTCATAGTTATAACCCTCAAGCCTTCGGTCAGACGACAGTGAAAAGCATAAAGCTAAAAAATATGAAGTGACTGTGGAGAAAAATGCATGCAGCCTAGCGTGGAAAATTATAAATTCCCAAGTTGTTTTAAACAAGACCTTTCAACACCTATGTAATTTTGCAATTCAAATTTAGCCTTGAAACTTTCAGACTTAAGAAATATGTATTAACTCTGAAAAACTGTATGCTGTCTGGGGAAAGGTTTTATGTAGCTAAACACTCCCTCTCCCTTTCCTTCTCCTCCCTCTCCCTCCCCTCTCCCTC
>LOEQ01002149.1:211195-227584 GCA_001685075.1 Bramus lutescens | reverse complement strand
ACAATTTGTGTGTTGTTATTTCAGGGTATAAGCTAGCCGTGCGGGAGCTGGGCTAGACAAAAAGCAGGCCTGCTCCCTTATCACTACATACATAAGTGATTAATTTTGAGGTTCTTGTGTTTTGGTTTCTGTTATGTTTTGCTTTTTATGAGACATGGTCTCTCACTCTGTAGCCCAGGCTGGCTAATATTTTTGCCAACTGATTATTTTCTTTTATTATTTTACTACTGAATGATAAGAAACCATATAAGTTCTTTCAAAGTATTCCAGTTACGATTACATATTTAAATTACAACTATACCTTAGGAAATGCTTGGAGTTCATTTCTAAAATCTTGAGCTCACTGAACATCAGTGATGGAAAGGCAAGCCTAGTGGTTACATGCCTGGTTAGCCCAGAACTCTGGAGAAGGAGGCAGGAAAATCTATTCAAAGTCATCTACAGCTATAAAAAGCTTAAGACCAATTTGAGCTATAGGAAACCCTATCTTTAATAATAATCATAATCATAATTTTAAAACACACTATATAACTAGGTCACTGTGATGGTACAGGGCCAACATTCAAGAGACAGGGAGAGAAGGATCGCCACAGGTTTGAGGCCAGCCTGATCTACACAGTGAGTTCTAGGCAAGAGAGTTACATAGTGAGTCCCTGTCTCAAAAGAGGTACACACCTGTAATCCCAGCACTTGGCTAAGGTATGGGCAGGAGAATCAGGAGGTCAAGGCAACCTGTAGCTACGTATTTGGTTCAGGTCACCCTAGACTATGTGAGGATATGTCTCCGAAACCAAAACAAACCAAAAGGCCACGCCTGGATTCGTATCATAATTAGTTACAGCACAGTATTTTCAGTCAACTTTTTACACGGTATAAAGCTAAACTGTTTAAATAGTGATTTATTATACCACTATTACAAATACTTCAGCCTAAGCCCTGGATGAAAACTGAATTAAAGAATAATTCTGCAGCCAGGAAATGTGCTGGGGTGAAGATCCAGGTACTCTGCTGCCTTTCAATAGAGGTGATCCCAGAGAACAGAGCTTACCACATTGTATATATTTTCATCCTATAAAGCGCTGAAATCTACATTCAAATTCACTCTACACATCAACAATCTGCAAGTATAAATATGGATGTTTAGGCTGCACACACAATAGATGTGTTTAAAAGACCTGAAAAGCACTAGTCACAGTAATTTTATACTAAATCGTTTTTGGTAAAGTGATCAGACTCCCTAAAAATGTCTGATCCTCAAGGAAATAGCTATCAGAAAACGAGAGGTTGAAATAAAATGGTTGCTGACAATAAGCCCATGTCACATCAAGAGTATATGCGACAGTACAACATTGTCTAAATGATCGAGCCCCTTCACCCTTGCCTGAGAAAACACTCAGTTTCCTTTCACCTGAGCAAAAATTATGAGCAATGTTGCTACTTCCATCTCCGTCATCTTCGCTACAGATGCCTGTAATCCCAGTACTAAGCATGCTGAACAAAAGGAATGCCATACGTTCAAGACTAGCCTGAGCTACACAGCAAGACACTGTCTCAAAAAAAAAAATGTTGACAAAAATAGTCTTGGCCATAAGATCTTATTCATCTCACCCCATCCCCATGTGGTATCATCCTTAATCCTCTTTTCAGATTTTTTTTTCCTTTCTCCCTTATGAGGTCTGGCACACACCCTAAATGGAAAGCATAAATATAGACATAAGAAAGTCTAGTCACCAGGATGTGAGATACGCATGGGTACCAACATGACACAGCTAACAACAGGGGCAGTAGAAACTAACATCCCAGAGCACAGAGGATAAAGTCTTCTGTTCAAGAGTCTAAAGCCATCTTTGATTGAAAAGGGGGAAGCGGAGCCTAATAAGATAGCTGGGTGGGTAAAGGTACTTGGTAACAAGACTGAGGACCTGAATTTAATCCCAGGACCCACAGGTATAAGGAGAGAAGTCACTTTGCAAACTGTTCTCTGATCTACACAGAAGTGCACACACATACAAATTAATGTAATAAAAAAAAAACATTTAAGAAGCTAGAGAGATGATTCAGTGTTTAAGAGCACATACTCTTCTTGTAGAGGACCTGAGTTCAATTTCCAGCTCTCACATCAGGCAGTAGTTCACAACTGCTTGTGACTGGAGTTACAGTTAGTTATGAACTACCATGTGAATGCCATCTCTCCAGGCCCAGTAAAGTCTCTCTCTCTCTCTCTCTCTCTCTCTCTCTCTCTCTCTCTCTCTCCTTTGATCACTATACACAAGCTATGATACAGGGGTGCCTCAGCAACAGTAGAAAATACAACACTATCAATATCTTCATTAGACAGCCCAGCGTCTGATCTCAATTTTTCCTTTATCTGCATTGTAAAGATTTTTGTTTCTTCCAAACTATCACACTGATAATAATTTAAACTTTAAGCTCTCTAAGTACTTCCAACATCACCATGGTTAGAAACCCAAGAGCCAAATTAGCTAAAACTGTGTTCCAAAAATAAACAAATAGTTCCAAGTAATGAAAAGAGGCTATGTAGCAGGATCTTGGCATTTTAGACTTTCACTCTCTGCCTTTATTTCTTTTTGTTCTTTTTTTTCTCCCAGTTTGGTTTGACTTTTCTCTGTGTAGCCCTGGCTGTCCTGGAACTCACTTTGTAAATCAGGCTGGCCTCAAACTCACAGACATTCACCTATCTCTGCCTCTGAGTGCTGGGATTAAATGCATGCACCATCAAGCCATTCACCCTCTGGCTTTAACACTTCAGGAGCATTTCTCACTGTCCTTTCTCCTGCTCTAGGTTAAATAACTTGTGGATTTTGCTGTACACAATACAGATACAGCAAGCTACCCACAGCTCTTATAAAGATGAAGAATTCCAAGTTAGGCTTAGTGGAAAATACCAGTAGGTGAAGTCCCGAAGATCATAATCAAGGCCATCCCATTGTGGGTGGTGCCACTCTAGCAGGTTCTGTAAGAAAGCAGGCTGAAGAAGCCAGGAGGAGCAAGTCAGTGAGCAGCACCTCTACGGACTTTGCATCAGTTCCTGGCTCTAGCTTCCTGCCTTGACTTCCTCAATGATGAACTATGATATGGAAGAGTAAGCCAAACAAATCCTTTCCTCCCCAAGTTACTTTTGGTCGTGGTGTTTCATCACAGCAACACTATCCCTAACTAGAGCACCACACACACACACACACACACACACACACACACACACGGGCACAACAAAAGATGATTTCAAAGCATATACATACACACAACTCAGTTTTTATCCTCAGCTACATAGACCCACACTATCCTGAAAATAAGACAGCAAACCTCTGCTTCTGCTTCAGAAACAATCAGAACATTTTTCTATCCTCACACAAATTTAAAGAAGTCTATTTTTTTCACTTGTTAGAGTACATAGTGTAAAGCTGTCTTCTAACCACATATATGCAAATCATCTCAGCTCATCAGAATCAATATATTCATCTGTATGGCAAAGTAAAGAGGTCATCCTAATTCTAGGCAACATTTTTGCCAAATGGCACAACTATACCTATATTTATACTCTGTATCTTTAAAATGTAGATTCAAAATAGGATTATGTATAACCAACACTTCTTTACAAAAAAAGTGCCATATATACATATGTAACAAGTACATGTTCAATCTAACTGTTGACTGAATTACTGTCAGAACAATATATTTTCCCTTGAAGTCTTTTTCAATATATTCAAGTGCCTCCAGGATAAAGTGAGTCCAATTTTCATAATATGAGCAATTTTTGTTCTTGCTATACTTTAGAACTTAAACACACCACACACACACACACACACACACACAGGGAAACAAAAATCATAAGTTCGTAGAATATAAACAAAGCAAGAATTCCACCAAATATTCAGAAAAGTATCCCTGAGCCATCTGGCCAAATGAAGAAGGCAGGTGGAGGGCCACTGGCAGATCAGAACGCTTGCTAGACCCCCACAACAGCTCTGAGGGCAGAGGGCCCCTGTGTTGTCACGGATTGGGAGTGTTTTATAAACATATGAGCACCGTTTGAAATTGGGTATGTTTTACATGACAAGTGCTCTGAAAAGTAAAACGATTGATGGTTTGGAGAGTAAGTGGCCACCACCGCTGGATAAAGTGCTCGTGAGCATGATCTGGGAAAACACAGCTGAGGGGAGGTCAACCCATAGATCCTGAGGAAAGGGCTTTTGCAAGAGGCCAACAGGCAAGCAAAGATACCCAGCCTGTACCGGCTCTTGTCTGGTATGCCAAAGGGCCGCCGTGACTGCGACAAGTGGTGCCTGCAGTGGGTTCCAGCCAAGGTCAGAAAGACAGACAGATGCCAAGCTACACATGACCTCCTCCTGCCAAGGTTTTCATTCTGACAATGCAGAGACAGGAAGTCAATGGAGGGCTTTAAGCACACAGCACTCTGATGAAATGTGTGTTTCAAGAAGGAATCGGCTGGTACGGCTCAGTGGCAGAGCATCTGCTTACCAGGAAGGGTCCTGTATTTGACACCCTGGACCCGGGGGAGCAGAGAAAGAGTGTATGTAAAAGCAGTTGTCCTTGTTGTTTTCAATAGGAAATAGCCATGTTTATCAACATGGAAAAGGTATAGAAAAGGAGGCACAAGAGGAAAGAGAAACAAAAAATGAAGAGCACCCCCGAGAAGAAATTAAAACACACAAACAATAATCAAAAACAGTATCTACAAAAGGAAAACCCACAGTTCCAGGATCGTCTTGAGTACAAACACCTACTGAACTCACATACGTGAAAAGCTGTCCCTCTCATTCAGTGTGGCAGGCTGGTACAGAAAACAGGCTGAGAGAGCCTCTCCAATACCCACAGAGGAAGCCGTCTTCACATCTAGCCCTCCCTAGGCCTGGGTTGTTTGCAGGTCACCTTCCCAGAGACACACACACTACTCATAACTTGAACTGATTTTGGACATTTATGAGAGAAGAGTTTCAGGTCACATGACAACAAAGGAAGGGACCCAGTGACACCACCTGCAGCCTAGCAAGTGTCACTGCTGTGTGAAACAGAGGGACCCAGTTAAGTGCAGACAGTTACTTATTTCTATAGGTTTGAATCTTGACGAGGAGGATGCCAGGCCTCTCCCCATTTTATTTCATAATTTCCTAATTTCCCCCCAGTTGGAGACTGAAGAGCAGAAGTCAATTGCCTGAGCGCTGTCGTCACACTGGCAACTAAAGGGCCCAGCATTTCAATTCCAGCTCAAGAAACACTCTGGCTGAGCAGATGAAATTCGCCAGACCCCAGTGGGCTAGGCGAACACTGTTGTCAGTCAAGTCACACAGCGGATGGAAATCAGCAGAGCACATTAGCAATTTAGACTCAACAGCCTCTCCTCAGCCAGAAACTCTAAGATACCGCTGAAGGAAACGCAAAACTAATCCATAAGATTTAGCCTGTAGCTTGAGCCCATGCACTTAACCAAGAGGCAGGCAGGAGGCAAGTGACTTGTAAAATGGCATTTCTAATAGGACTCTTGTCAAAGCTCCAGGTTCCAATATCAGTGCGGTGACCTTCAGGCCTGACCTCACCCAGTGCACTTCTGCCTACTCCCTGCGCCATTACCTTGGCAGCTGCCAACAGTATGCTTTGTTATGAGAGTATGTTCCGAGGCAGCTGAGTGCTTCCACGGAGATTGTGGCCTGAGGTGTTCACCCCACCCTAAACCTCAGCCTCAGCAAAGACACCTAACTTTTTTGGGCTTCAGTTTCTTCGAATAAAAGATCAAGACTGGGAATGGAGTGATGTACCTGCATCCCAAGCAGAAGAACCAGCATTTGGCCAGGTGTGGTGGCGAGTGACTTTTGCCCCAGTGATTGGGAGGCAAAGGCAGGCAGGTTCCTGAGTTCAAGGACAATCTGGACTATAAAGTGAGTTCCAAGACAACCAGGGCTCCAACATAGAGAAACCCACCTCAGACACACAGATACACAGACATATACACACACGCACACACACAAATGGAGTTTGGATCCCTAGCACATAAAACCAGGCATAGTAAGATGTCTGTAACTCCAGTTGCTGGTGGGTGATGAAGAAAAGTAGATTCCTTGCCTAGGCAAGCCATGTAATCTACAGTAAGTGTTTAGATTCTTATTTATTTATTTATTTATTTGTTTTTTTTTTTTATTTATTGATCAAGGCAGCATTTCTCTGTATAGCTTTGGAGCTTGTCCTGTAACTCATTCTGTAGACCAGGCTGGCCTCGAACTCACAGAGATCCGCCTGCTTCTGCCTCTGCCTCCCAAGTGCTGGGATTAAAGACGTGCGCTACCACCGCCAGGCTCAGTGTTTAGATTCTCAGGATGAAGATTCAGTGATGAGAATGTAGAAAACTAATTATGAAAAGCACAACAGTACATAAAACAGTGACCAGACTCAACATGGTTATGACATGCCTATAATCCCAGCACTCAGAAGAAGGTAGAGGAATGAGGATCACTGCCAATTCTAGGTGAGTCTACTCTATATAACAAGTAACAGGGCAGTCACAATTACTTACCAAGACCTTGATTCAAAAAAAAGATTAAAAAGGGTGTGTGCTTATAAATTTCTGTTGAAGCAGATGTACATACATATGCTTTCATGAAGACCCAAGGAGGCAATCCCCCAGATTTTAAATTCTCATCTTTGACTAGTAAGGCTTAGTCATTTTTTTATTTTCTATCTTGTGTACATAATTATTAATATCTTCATAATGATTGTGTGTTATACTTGTAATAAGAAAACTGGTGTACATGGCACCCAAGAGCTCTATGAGAAGCCTGAAGACGGACAGCTGACAACTGACCCAGTCCCAAGTCATCTGACGGTTACTCGGGGGATTTTCCTGTTACACAATTGTTCTTGTCTTTAATAAAAACGAGTCAAGAACCCACAGAGAAAGGAGAAAGATGCTTTCCCTTTGCACTTTATTCGGAATCTCGGGACAGGAACTAGAGAACATTAAAGAAGTATCTGCCTTTTTCTCAGGCTCCTAGAGTACCACCCCAGCTAAGATGAATTTGCCTTAAGCATTGGGCACAGAAACTATTTAAACTAATTACTTAAAACTAGTTATTTAGAACCACCCCTGCGTTTTTTAACTTATGTATGTGTGTATGTGATATGTGTATGTGAATTAACATATGCATATCAACAGGATGTATTCAGGGGTCAGTGGACAATTTTCAGGAGTTGGTTCTCACCTTCTACCTTGTTAAGGCAGGATCTCTCATTTCTGCGGCTGTGCTGTAGATTCCAAGCTACCAGAGTCTAGAATCTCTTAGGTGGAGCCCTAAGAGTTCACAGGGGCCCCACTGTACTAAGTCTATATAAAGGAAGCTCGCAGAGAAGTCAGAGTCCCTCCTGGAATGAACTCAACCTTGCTTTCTCCCCTGCCAGTAGCAATATACTACTTCTTTGCAGGACACAGCCCCTTCTCTGGGTGCATTCAGGTTCCTGCTAGTCACACTGATTGGGCACATTCAGGGTGGTACGGCATATTCAACCGACACCACTGTCCAGTTCCGTGTAACATCCACTGCAGGAAAGCATTTACCACACATGAGACGCCAGCAGTCCTTCAGCCCAACTCAGACACAAGCCATGTGACAATGAACTTAGTTACCTCCTCTATAAAATCTCATCTGCATCCAAAGATACAGAATTTGAGATTACGTAATCAGGGTGAAGCAAACCTGCCAAACTCGCCCCGCACCGTGATATGGACCATCTACAAGAAGCTCTCCCTCACATTCCCGCACCTTTACGGTGCAGAGAGGGGGGCACTGTGCAAGCCTACAGGGAGAGAAGGAAGTGACAGCAGCAATCTGCCTTCTCTGAGCTACAACCTAGCTTTGGCCTACCCAGCACCTGCCCTGGCCCAGGTACACTCTCAGATAAATCCTGCCGCTTCCCTGGTAAAACAGCCAGTAGGCCTCCTCTGGCTTGTCTC
This sequence comes from Bramus lutescens, assembly GCA_001685075.1. Lineage (NCBI taxonomy): Eukaryota > Metazoa > Chordata > Mammalia > Rodentia > Cricetidae > Bramus > Bramus lutescens. Next base: position 219,603 of record LOEQ01002149.1, on the reverse strand, counting down.
TAACATCGCTGTCCAAAGCAAACACTCTCTCAAACAGTGCAGATGCTGTTACTTGTGGAGTGTCCTGTCGCTACTCCCTACAGAGCCCAGGACCCACCACAGATCTGGGCCACAGGTTGCTGGTTGCAGAAGTCACAGAGAGGGAGCTGACTCTCCCTCAGGTCAGGCTCCAATCACGTGAAGTCCAGCGGCCGTACTTCCAACACTGTCTGTAGGCATGGACTGAAAGCATTCTCCTCCAAGAACCCTGACCAAAGGTTTGTGTCCTGAATTAACCCAACAGGGTTACCAGGACAATGTACCCAAGTGTGGCTTTTTCGTCCTTTCTTCAGAACAGTATTTTTGGTACTTATTTTTCATTCAGTTCAGAGAAACTGTGGAGCTGCTTTTGACTTTGTCATAGCTCTGGATTCCATCTCCCTTAGGGAAAAAAAAAAAACCACTAATATAAGACCAAAAAGCTACACCAAAACACTTAGCTTTGTAAGTTCATCTTTTTAAAGAAACCAGGGTATTTCTTAGGAGCGCATTGCCTTAAAAGTGATATGCTGACCTCAGGCTCTGAAGACATACACTGCTCAGGATATGAAGACACGCACCACAACTGATTACTCTTACAGGGATTACCTGGGAATAATCTGTTCCCGAGTGTCAAAATTGGTCTTTCTCGCTCACTCATTCAGAGCATGCCAACTTCAGGCCATCAGTCCCACCAGACAGTTTCCTGTCACACCATTCCTGCCATTCAGCCTACACTCCTGAGCCAGCCCCAAGCCGTGGGCGCCTCCCCTTTACCCCACTCCCGGTCCACCTGTGCTGAGCAGTGACTCATGGCTGCTTTTGCACTTCATGGTGACTCAGGGCATTTGCATTGATGGTATCTGCCTTACATTATTTCAAACCTTGTGAATACAGACATAATTATTTGTTCATGTGGGACAAGGAAACTGACATTTAAAGAGACCTTAAAGGAACTGGACGTTGAAGCAAGTCTCCAGAAAGTTCTACATGCTATCAGCAAGATCAAGTGGATAGTGCAAAAAGCCCAATCAATTATACTTACACACATCAGAAAGTCACATTTGCGTTCATTAGGCAATATAACTAAAGAAGTTAATGATTACATCTCAACCCAAAGCAAAGACACCATCGAGTGAGGCAGAACACAGATCGTTAGCTTTCCATCTTAACCACTTTGGTCACACTCAGGAGCCAAGTATTTTCTGCACTCATCATTGCTTTCAACAGATTCCCCCTTAGCCCATAAGAGGAAAAAAAGAGCTAAAGAAACAGGAGTCTAAGCAAAATCCGGAGAGTGTATGCACTTAGGAAAGAGAGACAATAAACTCAGCAGTCCAGGACAGCCTTGACTACAGAGTGAATTCAAAGCTAGACTGGACTATGAGATACTGTATGAAAAATTATAAAAGTAAAGATAATCCAAGTGAATAAATATGACCTAGACCTCACAAAAGTCTGCATCCACTGTCTATCCATCTATGTTAAACTTGTGGCTGGCTGTGAATTCTGCTTTGAAAGAAAACACAGTTTCAAAAAGGAGATTCTAAGACAAATAGAAAGTCAGGCATGGTGGCATCTGCCTTTAATCCCAGCACTCAGGGGGCAGAGCCAGGCGGATCTCTGTGAGTTCAAGGCCAACCTGGTCTACACCATGAGTAGCAGGAGAGCCAGGGGTAAGACCCTGTGTCAAAACATTAATTAATCAACACTAAAAGAAACAGAGGGATAAGATGTGGATAAGAAGCTAAAGGAATAATTATCCGGAGGGAGAAGAGGAGGCAAGGAAGAAAAGCAGGCCAATGGTAGGGAAAGCAGTATTTAACTCTAGTGTTGAGGGGTCACCGAGTCCAAAGTGACAATGAGAAAAGATCCCATAGTGAACACGGTGCTTCCAGGGGGAATGAGTTCAATACGGGTGCAAAAGCAGAGGCTAGTGTCCTTACTAGATTTGCCCACAGTGTGGATCCTTCTTCTCTCCTAGGATTGTAGAAGCAGAAGAGGACCTAATACCAACTGGGCACTTTCATTCTTGGTCAAGACAGATGTGAGAGATAAAAGCACAAAGCAAATCCTCAACCCTTGCAGGGGTAGTGCTCACAGCTATGATGTAAAGGGCATGGGAGGGGAAGCCAGCTAGTAAAGAGAAGGCCTAATTTCTTTCCTTTAGGAATGGGTAGAACGGACCTAACACTGGCATCTATTTTTACTCTTTTTATGCTACATCCAGGGGCCAACATGACACCTGGCAAGGTCAGGCACCGAAAGATGTATCATTTACCATGCAGGTGGTACTATAATAAAGCTAGAGGTTGTCGCCTCTGGCAGACAGACATATTAGCTCTAGCCAAGTCTGGCCAACTTATCTGAAGAAGGACTTCTGGCTGGGAAGCACCCTGTCCTCAAAGGTAAACAAGATTAGAATGAGGTAGAAGTCCAGCATGGTCACCTAGGCAGGACTCATGAGTAATAAAGCAATCATAACTGAGAAGGAGATGAGAAGAAACAGTCAGGTGGGGTAGCTATTACTTATCTCATAGGATACAGGTGAATTCAATGGAATTTGAACTTTGCCCAGAAGACAAATTATAGACAGTGAAGTATATAGCTCCATACTGTCTTATGAAGGTCATTCTAGTCGGTTTGCACAATACAAAGTCTCGCCACACTCCCGGGAGGATTGGGAAGGCTCAAGGCAAAAGGCAGCCCCTTTGTACTAGCTGCCCTGTTCTCTGAAGTATCACCAGAAGATGAACTGGAAGGGTACAGCCAGGTGTAGTGACACCTACCTCCTGCCTCATTTTCCCAACCTCACTCTGTCCTCTGGACCTCAGAATCTACCCTCGGAACTCTATCATGTTCTCCTCACTCAATGTTCCTTTTCCAGTATAAACTCTAAGATTACTAAGGAAGTGAGATTTATCCTCAATTTTGAAAGTTGATGCATCAATCTATGCCCTCCCTTCGCAGCATCTAAATAAGGGTGTGTTGTTTTATTCTCACACTGGGGTCTACTATTTCAGCCAATAAAATAGGAATGACTGTACTAAAATATCTGAGCCAGTTTTGATGAGCCCCTTTCCTGGTCTTTCCGTTAATGAAGTGATCAAGTTAGTATCTCACTTCACAAGAGGCTGGTCTGTTCCCATTGCACTTGATTTTGAGTTGATAAGTACTTTTAGTTAACAACCCTGCTCATATCCCCAAAATTTCCCATGCTGGAGGTAGTTTAAGTTTTTCTCTTATTCACCTTCCAATGTTTTTCTATATTTTTTTCTCTTTTTGCTTTGTTGTTTTTGAGACAGCATTTCTTGAAACCCTAGCTGGCCTGTTATTTACTATGCGTGTAGCTCAGGCTGGCCTTGGGACTTGCGGGTGTGGTTATTGCAGTTGGCCCTTGATGTCCTTACCTAGCACATACCTAAAATCTCAGTGCTCAAAGGCTGAAGTAAGAGATTCTATATTCCAGGCCAGACTGGGTTACATAAAAAGGTCAGGCAGTGGTGGAAACTGCCTTTAATCTTCAGCACTCAGGAGACAGAGACAGGCAGATCTCTGAGTTCGAGGACAGCATGATTTACAGAGAGAGTTCCAGGACAGACTCCAAAGCTACAGAGAAACCGTGTCTCAAAGAAAAAAAAAAAGTTTATAGTATTAAACTTTACCTTCTTTATATTTAGGAATATACGTGTATGCATATATTCATGGAATAACAATTAAGAAAAAAAGAAAGACCATGAATTTTTAAGAGAGCAAGAGATGGTTTGGAAGGATGACAGGGGAGGAAAAAATGTTGTCATTATATCACAGTCTCAAAAACAAAAAGACCATTTGCCAATCATACAAAACATGAAACTTGGTTGCTGTTGTTTTTTTCTTTTAAAGTTCTAGTGTTCTTTGATACAGACATACTGCACAATTAAAAAAACAAAATAAAAAACAAAGCAGTGCTTCTTCTTAACCTCTTACTATCCCTCCTTGCAGCCATCTAACCGTCTGCCCCTCATCACTGATGACATCCACACCTATTTCTTTCCCAAACTTTGCTTTGTGTTTATTTATCTGGAGGCTCCAACCCTCCAGCCCCTGACCTCTGATGACCTTTTCTCTGATTCTCTCATTCTCATAGCCCTGCTTTAAGTATCATGGTTCTTTGCACCAGCTCTGGAGCCTTCCCCTTCACAGCAGCGTGTGTGAGCATCACCACCCCCTTCTCAGCTCATCTCCTCGGTTTAGTATTTTAATTTCAACATGGAAGTTGTGTCTGGCTCCCAAAACCATTCACTTTTTGTTTTATTCGTAGTCAATCCTCACAATGTTTAGCTTAAGATAAGTTTATCATCATAACTTCTGTCATGCACGTGCCCTTCTTCCTCTTTTCCTAAACTCCTCCAACTGATTAATCTCATCAATCTGTCTTCTCAATACCTTCAGCCAAATAACTGAACAAACAACCTGGACAAAACCACAACCACAAATGTTCTCAACTTAAAATCATGGACCCTAAATATTGAACGGGCAATGCTCATTGGACAAAGAGCTCCATGTCAAATCCCTGCTCATCCCTCCAGACTCCAGGAACATCATCTCAGGGAAAAGATAGGCTGTAAAGAGGGACAACCCCATCCACCCCACCCAAGATCTGCCCCATCATCCCTTACTCATCCTCTCTACGGTCCTCCCTTGCCATAAGAGTACCCTGTATCCAAGTATCCAAGTATCCTGTTTCTGACAAAGTCCAAGCCCTCCATTTTACCTCAAGTCTCCTCCCTTTCTTACTCTTTAGCAATTTTATTCCTACTATTGTCCAGCACACTCTCCAACTATCATCACCGGACACTCATCCCACGGTCCACTGATTTTAATGACCCTCCCTCTACAATATCTCCTTTCAAGAACTACTTGATTTTCTTTGTTTTTCTTCACATTTCTTGAGTTTCCTGAAAGCACCATCTACACCTCCACAACTCAACCCAGTAAGCTTTGACCCAGCTTCTCCACACATCAGTCAAAATCAAAAACCAACTCTTTCACCAAGTGCAGTCTCTCCAATTGACACAAAACCATCTTCTTTTTAAAAACACTCTGGGCTCTTGTCTTCAGCACGATCGATCACATTCTTCTGGTTTCCCTCCTAGCCAATGGCAAGTCTCCCGTGTAACAACTGCTCACTGGTCCCTTCTCTATCTGAACATTGTTTATAGGAAGCCCCATGTAGTATCACGTATAACCTCTTTAGGGGAAAGAAAAAAAAAAACTTGTCTGTTCAACAGAAATGCCTTTCAGTCTCTCCAAATTCTATTTGCCCAGCTATATGAAACGTCTAATACACACTCAGACATGATGCAACCAAACAATGCTTTCTGCCTACCAGCAAACCTGTTTCCCTCCAAATTCTCATTTTCTCTGCAATTAGCTTATACGTTCAAGTAAAAAATGAACCCTTTATTTTGATTCTTCTTTTCAATCTACTATCAGATTTAGTCACCAATCTATTTCAAAAACATCTCCTAAATCTGTCTATTTCTTTCCGCCTTTAACACAATGCTTGTCCACATGGTAATTTCTCAGCAGAACAACTAAAATAGAATTTTAACTGAGATCCTCTCTCAGTGTCTTCCCTTTATTCCCAAAAGTCTGTCTACTTTGAACAGCCAGAGCAGACTCTGATAGTACTCAGTCTGAATGGAATCACTACCACCCACCATTGGTTCTTGGCAAACAGACAGTCTATATCATAAAGGTCATGACCTTCCCAAGCAGCCCAGCTCTAACCAACAACAGTTAACTACTTCATGGGTAAGAGATAACCTCATGTAAAAGAAAATTAAGCTTTTATATAATTTTAATTTAGTCTTTCTTTTAAGAAGGGATTTAGAAACAAAAAAGACTTTTGCCTTTTTATTCATGTTGTGAAACAAGGTTTCCTTCTGTACCCCAGCCTGGCCTGGAGCTCACTATGTAGCCCAAGCTGGCCTCAAACTCGGCAGTCAGCCTGCCTCAGCTCCCAGGTTCTGGGATTGCCAGCACGAACCATCATGCTCATCTGAGAGACACTATTCCGCGCTGCATCACTTTAATGGTCCGCATGCCATCTGCTCTTGGATGAAACTGAAGCACTGTAACTTGAACTAAGCCTTACAGGATCTTGGTGTAGGAGGCGCTCTGTATTTGTGTTGCTTTCATTGGTTATTAAAGAAACTGCCTTGGTCTAGTTGATAGGGCGGAACTCAGGTAGGCAGGGAAGACAGAAGAGAGTTCTGGGAGGAAGAAAGCAGAGACAGGCAGACGCTGTGGTTCTCCTGCCCTAGACGGACGCTGGTTAGGCACATGCCAGTAAGCCACAGTCAAGTGGCAATACAGATTTTTAGAAATGGGTTAAATCAAGATGTGAGAGATAGCCAATGAGAGGCTAGAGATAATGGGCCAGGCAGTAATTTAATTAATACAATTTCTGTGTGGTTATTTCAGGTGTAAGCAAGCCGGGTGGGATGGAACAAAAGAGCCCCAAGCTCCTCACTAAAGGATCTGGCCTCAAAGACTTCACAGAGTTTCTCTTGAATGTTATGAAAATTTTCATACAGACTCACATCCTAATCTAGTTGTAGATGGTTGTGGGCCACCATGTACTCAGGTCCTGTGCAAGAGCAATCAGAGCTCTTAATCCTGAGATATCTCTTCAGCCCCAAATCTATGAGAAGGGCGTGTTGGCGCACACACTTTGGCTTTTTTACTTACTTGTTTGTTCTTTGTTTGTTTGTTTGAAGTAGGATCTCATTGTGTAGCTCTGGCTGGCCTGGAACTTGCTTTTTAGCCAGGATATTAAACTGCCTCTGCCTTCCTAGTGCTGGGATTAAAGGCGTGAGGCCACCACATCTGGTTACACTTAGACTTTTGATGCCACCTGTCCCCTCTGCCTGGAAGACTCTGATACTCATCTTTGCACATGGACATCTGGTCTTTCAGAACTCAAGAAAAATGTCAGCTTTTGAGACATGCTCTCCTGAGTCAGACAAACCTGCAATAATCACAGAGCACTTGCCATCGCAAATGCCCATTCTTCATTTAGTAAAAATCAGGCCTTTCCCTTGCACTAAAATCTAAATTCTACAGGAGTAGATAGTGATCTGTAGACCACTATAGTCCCAATTTGTGGGGAAATGGCCAGCACGCATTAGACTGATAAATTTAATGAATAGATCACATAGGTGGTGAACAGAGAAACAGCCCAGAGCAGGACACACATCAGTGAGGGAGTAGCCACCTATGTCGGCTCCTGGTCCCCCAGAGGTGTGGCCGGAGATGCTACTCTGAAAATCACCCAAACGGAGAACAGGGATAAATCAGGTGAGATGAGCAACCGCAGAGAAAAGCCAGGGAGGCTAAGAATAAGTCCAGAAGACAACCTGCACACAGCCAGAGGAGGACTCCAAAGGGGAGCAAACTGTCACAGCAACCTGGTGAGTTCAGTTTCATCCGGGAGAGACTGAGCAGAATACAGAAGTTTCAAAAGTAAAAAAATAAAAACTCACTGGCTTGCCAGTCAGGACCCCAAAAAACCTGACGGAAATAGATTCACCTGAGATTGGACCCAGGTCTCCAAAAAAGCATAGGGTGGAAGGCAAGAAAGTTAGCAAAACGGTCAAAGCATACTTTTACAAAGCTCAGCTTAAAGGCAGGAAGTGAGCATGTAGCTGGCAGAGTGGGTGACAGCACGGTTAGAGTTTGGTCCTGTCTGTGTTGGGCCTTCTTGTAAATATTTATGATACACATGAGCTGGCCTGTGTGGTTGTACCTGTCCGTAACCCCGGCCATCAGAGGCTAAAGCAAGACCATTGTGTTAGAGTGGATCTGTGCTACTGGGCAAATCCCTGTCTTGCAGAAAGATAATAATAAAAGTAATTTTCTGCTGTTTTTTTAGAGACAGGGTCTCACTATATAGCCTGGCTGTCCTAAAACTCATTATGTAGGACAAGGCTGGCCTCAAACCTTCTGAGGTCATGCACCACCACTCCTAATATTCTTTCACTTAGTAATAAAATTAAATGTGAGCAGGGAGAAATTTCACAAAGTAACTGAAGGGAACGCATGTTTTTATCCAAAGCATTCAAGAGGCAGTGGCAAGTGGATCTCTGAGCTCAAGTCCAGCCTGGTCTACATAGGACAGATCATGTAACAGTAAAAATAATAAGGATAATAACAGGAAAAGTATGTACTTGGGTGACTCAAAGTTAGAAGCCGATAGAGTACCTGGTTCAGGTGCAAGAAGAAATGGAGAGGAAAATATTGACAGTTTTCATGCTATCTCTGTCTTCCTGGTATTAAGATGGCGGATCGTGGGCTGGAGAGATGGCTCAGAGGTTAAGAGCATTGCCTGCTCTTCCAAAGGT
>LOEQ01002149.1:181614-192665 GCA_001685075.1 Bramus lutescens | reverse complement strand
GGAGGGAGTGGGCGTGGCTTGTCTCTTAAAGAGACAGAACAATCATTACACTGGCTATAAAGTAAAACTTTACAATAAATAAGTAAATAAACGATTTAAGACCTACTGTGTAGTAGAGTGAATGAATGATCTCTCAGAGGAAATCTGCGTCCTAATCTTGGAACCTGTTGATGTGGCCTCCTGTTGGCAAAAGAACTTTGAAAACATGCTTAAGTACTTGAAATAGAGAAACTACTGCCAGTGTAGGCTCTAAATATAAATATAATCACGTGTTCATTTTAACTTTGTTTTATTTATTCCTTGTATGTGTGTGTGTGTGTCCCAGTATGTGTCTCACTCTCAGGCCACAGTCCGTGGGTCAAGGCCAGACAACAACAGTGTGGAGTAGGTTCTCTCTTTCCACCTTTCTGTGAGTCCCAGGGATTGAATTTAGGTCATTAGGCTTAGGCAGTATACAACTTTCCTCATTGAGACTTCTCACCAGTCTTCACGTGGCTTCTTGTTCGCTTGTTTTTGTTTGTCTTTTCTGTTTTTGTGTGTTTGTTTGTTTGCTTGTGATAAGTATTGGATCCCCAGTTATTGGATTCCTCTGCCAAAGTAATAAGCTAAATCAAACTGAATTAATAAATCCAGATTTAATAAACAGATCAGAGCAAAGCAACTCCAGGGTGACTCTCAGGAAGGCAGGAAAGAGAGCATAAGAGCACATGGCAGATATATGGGCCCAGTCTTAGTAGGTGATTTTGAGCAGTTCCTGGGGAGGAACTGTCACTGTTGGGCTTTTTCAGGAGCCGAATCTGGAGTGGGATGAGTGCAGCTGGATGGAGCTTCTCGAGTTTGTTTGTTTGTTTGTCTTGAGAAGAGGACTCACTATGTAGTCTTTGGCTAGCCTGGAATTCACTAGCTACCTGCCTCTGCCTCCCTGGTACTGGGATTAAAGGTCGTACCACCATGCTCAGCTGCATGTTTTCTTGAAGGGTAATATGAGATTATACACAGCCAGGGGAAGAGAAGATAGTATAAACAAGTGTGCAAAGATGAACAGTGTGGAAACAAGTCAAGAAATGACATTAGCCAAAGAAACAAAATAAAACACAAGACAGGTTCTCCCCAAGTGCCTCTTAGGGCAATGCAGTGCAGCCCTGGAACCCTTTGGTTTCAGCCATTGATACTGATTTTGGACTTCTCGCCTTCAGAACTGTAAGTAATAAATTCCTGTTGTTTCAACCTGGAAGTGTAGCTCCAATAGGAAACTGTTGCCACTTCCTCCAATTATTTACCTCTGTCACTGAAGCCAATCTTTCTAGAGCCAGATCCTCAGTACATTCTTGATACTTGTACATTTTCTACCCTCCAACTCCAATAAGAGGTTTCCCCACTAACACAGTAAGCCAGATCAAACCAAACTGAAAAAAGTATAACAAACAGGTTTTTTGAGCAAAACAACTGCCGGGCAAGTTTTCCAGTCCCAGAGATGGAGGCTGGAGAAACCTCAGCCACAAACAAAAGCAGGGATATTCTATAGATTGTAGGTGAGAGGTAATGACTTGTCGGCCACAGGTTGGGTTTGTGCCCAAGTAAGATCAAAAGCTGAGCAGTTGAGGGGAGGGGAGAGCTGCTGTAGCCACCAAGAATGCAGAACTGGGTTTTCTGAAATATCTGAGTGGGTGGGAGAGAGAGAGAGAGAGAGAGAGAGAGGTGGGGGAGAGGGAGAGAGGGAGGAATGGGTTTTTTTGGATCATGCAGGGGCGAGCTTGAGGTTCCAACTAAATAGTAGTAGAGTGTTTTTCACACAGGGTGTCAAAGCAACTTACATCCATGTAAATGATCTAAATGTTCTATTCTGTGAAATATTCAAGCAATACTAAAGTTTTACAACATTTGTGATGGCTAGTACACTTTATATTGTTGAACCTTCTAATAAGTGGAAAAATACTAAAACAAGGTTTTAAACAATACTGTGTAGTTTAAATGTTTGCAATTATCCATTAGCTGAAGGGGATATTCTAGTAATTCCTGAAATTTAGATATAAAAACAAAATTCTAGGTGTAAAATACATACATACCTACATACATGTTTACAGAGACTTATTAGAGTGGCTGGATGGATAGTCCCACAAAGGCTATGCTGGATGTCCAAAGAGCCCTGGAGAAGAGCAGTCTAAGACTCTAGATGACTTAGTACAGGGAAACTGATATTAAGATCCCAATCCCAGGCCTCAGGAGGCCACTAATGCTCCCTAGAGTTTTGTGTAATATTATTTTAACTAGGCAAAGATATGTTATTATACTGCAGAATATTATTTTAATGGTAAAAAGGTGTGTTACTTTTGTGTATGCTGCATTTGTTTGATGATGGAAGGATGTGTGTTTAATTGTGTGAAAAGGTGTAGTATCTGTTTCACCTTGCTTGCCTAAGGTACTTGATTGGTCTAATACAAAGTTGGATGCCCAATAGCTTGGCATAAGAAAGGATAGGTGGGACAGTTGGGCAGAGAATTAGGAGAAATCTAGGTGCAAGAGGAAAAGAAAACTAGAGAAGAAGGAGGAGAGAATGAGAGACACACCCAGGGCCAGACAGGAAAGTAAGGGAAGGAAAAAAGCCCCAAGGCAAACGTAGATGAAGAGAAACAGATTAAGGTAAAAGAGCTAGCCAGAAAAGAGCTAAGCTAAGGTCAAGCAACCAAAATTAATTATAAGTCTCTGTGTCATGATTTGGGAGCTGGTTGGTGACCTAGAAGAAAAAGCCTGTTACACTAGAGAGTCGCTAGAATGACCTGGGGTGGGGGTGGGGGGGTCCATGTTGAAAAGTTGATAAAGCTGGAGTCTGATGTATACTGACAGTAACAGCAGCTGTGGATGCCTGCCCGGACTCAAGAACAGAGGTTGCATGTGTTATGATTTATGGTGTGGTGACCCTGGAAGGTCCCACTGAGGATCGGAGTCCACAGCAGGTGGGATACACCATGTCGTGAGAGCTTGGGTATGGAGTTTATTTAGTGGGAATTGGGAAGGGTATAAGGATAAGGGGTTAGGTGGGGGGCAGAGAGATTCAGAGGAAAGAGAAAGAGGGGAAAGGGAGAAGCAGAGGCTGCCTCTTAAGAAGAAAGAGAAAGAGGAAAAGAGGAGGCAAAAGATCAGACTGCTTTAGCAGGAAGGAGGCAATTGGAGGTTGGCCGACTTTGCCTCTTAGACACGGTACCCAGGTGACAGGCCAGGCCAGCAGAATTATAATTATAACAGCATGTACCAACTGCTTCTCTTTTCTCCACGTTTAGTTCAAGCAGTCCACCAGCCCACGTTCAGAAAGGCTCTTTCCCGCCTTCATTGCTCTCCCGCGTGTCAGCTGACTGAGGAAGCAGCCTCAGAAGCCCAACCAACAGCGTGTTTTCTCCTCCAGGTATCTCTAGAAGCAAATTCAGCTGACAGTCAAGACTAACCATCATACTGCACCATCCAAATCCTCCTTCAAACGCGAACCATTTATTTTTGCAGCCGATAAGATGCATCTTCACCTAAGGGCCTTGGGCAGCCAACCCCTTCCAAATCTGCCCAGGTCAGAAAGGTATCACATTCCTTTGCTGGGTTGGGTCTTGTGACTGAATGAGACAGCAGGAGAAAAGTTAAATCTGAGAAAGGTAACTCCTACTGAGTGAGTTTGCCCTCTCCACTTCCCTCAGGGGTTAGTTGAGGCTCTGCTGGGATTCCACCTCCAATTTGCTTCCTTGCTTCTTCTTCCACTTCCTCGCACATACATTAAAGTCATGCCCTTTTTCAAAACCCGCTTCTGAAAAACCCAGTCTGCTTCGGGGTTCTTCAAATAATATAAAGTCATCTAACAAAAGCCCTGACTTCTGTGGAATTTTATGCTCCTTCTTCCCTCTTGTTCTGATTTCCCCACTCAAACTAGACATTTCTCTTCAGTTCAAATAAGATCCTCACCACAAAAGCCAGGTTGTCTGCTCTACATTGATAAGGATACAAGCTTCCGCAAGCCACTGTGGTTCAGAAAATGGGAGCAGCCATATACTATTTCCTTTTAGGCCTTTCTAACTTTAATCATTGAGTGGGCAATCACTGGGCACACTATGTACTAGGCACACAGGGTATGTACTTTCATTCCACAACCACTTTAACATGTGAAACATATAGGTCAAGGTCCAAATATGTCTCCCAGTCAAGGTAATTGGAGTTTTTCAGGCAGGTATAAAGAAAATGAGGAGGGGTAAAGGTTGGGGAAAGCAAGAGAAAGACTTCTATGTCCAACAGTGCTGTTTAAAACTGCCTTCACCTACAATCAAACTTGATGTGACCAGCTAAGGCAACCAGATACTACACTCCTCCCTAAATAGATCTGAAGTCCCGTAAATAACCTCTAAATTGTTTTTGCCTTAGCTGGGTGTGATTTCTCAAGGATCTCACCTTAGCACTGGTGAAGCAGAGTCAGGAACATCAGGAATTCAAGGCTATACAGAAAGTTTGAAGCCAGGCTGAGCTGTAGGAGCTTCTGCTTCATAAGAGCAAACAGGGGAATTGTTTTTCCTCTGAGATTTGACATGAATTAATTAAGCCTTTAGATTTGAATCCTTGAGACAACTGACACCTTCCCTTTGACAAGACAGCAGCACGGAAGGGGATAAAGCGTAGGGTAGTGGAGGGCTGGCCTAAATAAGAGAAACTTACATGACGTGATAAAATGGCTTTATTCCAGCCCCATTTAGAAAAAAAAAGTAGATGGAAAAGATGTAATGATTTAAATAAAATGCTGCAGATCCCCAAGTGGCTGCAGCAGGCAGTCGGCCATGAGACCACACAGCAGGTCCCTGAAGTGGTGCCATGCAGTGGGCAGTGAGTCTGGAGAGCAGCCAGTCNGACTGTGCAGTTCCCCAAGTGGCTGAAGCAGGCAGGGGGTCCCAGGCAGGGAGCAGCATGGTGGGTGAGAGACCTCAATGAGGCAGCCAGTCCCATGAGGAGAGAAAGACAGATGGGCACACCCTGAGACCACGTTGCAGGTCTCCAAAGGTGGCTGATCCCAGGCAGGGAGCCACACAGCAGAAGAGAGACTAAGACATGGATAGGCACGCCATGCTGAGTGAAGTTGTATATTTATTTAGTGGGTTATGGAAGGGAAGGAGAGAAGAGGGAGGAGCTGAGAGAGAGGCAGAGAGAGGAGGGGAAGGGGAGAAGTAGGGAGAAGGGAGAGACAGAAGCTGCCTCTGAGAGAGAGAGAGAGAAAGAGAGAGAGAGAGAGGGAAAGGACACAGGCTGAAAGCTGAAGATCAACTTGCCTTGTTGGACAGAGAAGGGAGTGGGTATCACTTTTTTCTTAAAGAGACAGAACAATTATTACATTCCCATGTCTTTTTTATAATAAAAGGGCTGGAGGTTAGGCACCACAGGTTAAAGGAATTGAGGTAGCCAATTCTCAAGACTGCTTCCTGCTTATTTGTGGGAGTCATCTTTGGGGGGAACCTGAGAAGGCTGGGTGCTGGTCACATCCTGGCATGGCTGGTCTCTGCTCCTGTCCGGTGTTTGTGGTATGGAAATGTCTGGTGTTTCTTACACCTGTTTAAGGCATTGACAGAACAGAGGACATCATTAAGTTTAAGAAAACAAAAATTTTAGGACCAGGGAATTGAGAGGGATGTATCTGACCTGTTTAAGGTGGATCCTTTAATTCAGTTCCCTGGAACTCACAAGAATTCTTTTGGTTTGTGAAAACAGAAGTCTTAGACAGCAGCAGAATGATTGTGACAGATGTTTTTGCACAATGAAAAGCATTTTTAAGACTATGGAAGGCAGTGTTAGAGAGAAATTTCATAGTGTATATTTGTTCTCACTTCTTTATAACTTGTAGGTATACACTTAATAACTTGTATTTGTATTTTGTTGAAATTTTTTTGGTGAGGTTGTCCTTTTAATTGACAAAAACTCTCAATTGTCAAACTGTATCAGAGATCTTTGAGAAGGATTAAAATTTTACTTGAATTATTGATTAAAAAACAACAGAGAACTTACTTGGTTGGCACCTAGAGCTCCTCAGGGTCCTCCATAGTCACTGAAGATCCTATGGTCTTTTACTGTTTAGCACAGGGCCTGCCAGCCTCCAGAAGACGCTGTGGGCTAAGAAAACTGTAGGAAGACAAACCTACCATGACCTGAGCATCTAGGCTGTCAATTCCAGTGATTCTTTCCACTGTCTGGTGATCTTCAGTTTAGATGAAAGGCAGTTTTGTCCAGTGGTCAGTACTTGGCAGTTGAAGTGAATTGCGGATGGACGTTGTTCTGTGTCCATTTGTCTTCTGTTTTCTTTCGAGGAAACAGAGTGCTGCTGTTAGGAGCCAACCTGTCTCTTTTTGTTATGAAAAGTTTTTAATAAATGACATATTCCCCAGGGCTGTTTATCAGTATAAAATCTGCCTGGAGAGCTGGGTCTGAGCTTGACTGTACCGGCTTTTAATTTAGCAGATCAGAGTTACACTCATAAAAAGACAGAAAGAAAAAACTGCTTGCAATAGAAGATTAACAACAGAACTGAAAATAGTAGAGAACATATTAATATACTTTAAATTAGGGTTGGATTAAATATGCCGTATTGTTGCAAAAGACTTAAAATTACATATCTATTTAAAACATGAAACTTATTGCTTTGTAGTCTGGAATGTGATACAGTGAACAGACAATTATAACATTTAACAGTAAACATAGCTGCATTAAGTTACATACACAGAGTGAACAGGAATTGGGTGAAGTGGATGTTCTTGGTGGGTCCTACCAAAGGCATGCCACTGCACAAAACACACATGAAACAGAGTCAACAAAAGGAATTTAGAGACAAAAACATAAATAAACCAGGGCACCCATGCAGGTTTGAGGCACCACCTCAATAAAGATGGTGGGACTTGGTCACCTGACCTGGCTTTCGGTTAAAATGGTGGTGAATTCACCTGACCTCAGTTAAGATGGTGGTAAGGTCACCCATGTAACAGAGTTAACACTGGAGAACCAGGCAGGGTATACCTCAGTAAAGATGGCAGAACTTGATCACCTGATCTGGCTCTCAACCAAGATGGTGGTGAAGTCACCTGAACTCAATTAAGATGGTGATAAGGTCACCTAACCTCAGTCAAAGTGGCAGTGGTCACATGTTGTATGGAAAAGCCATGATTTTTGAGCTGCAGGAATTTTAAGTTTAATCATAAGAGAGACCTAGAGGCATGATCTGCCCTGTCGCTGAGCTGCCATACCACAAACCATGGTGGGAAGCAAAAGGCTGGAATTGAAAACAGCCACCTTGTGGATCTAACCAATCTTGTTGGCAGCAGTGGTGATGGCAGGGACAGTTTGAGGAAACTCCTTCCATTTGCTTGTATGCTGACAGTAGTTAGAAAGCTCCTGTAAAATATCAGGATCAAAGGTGCTGTTAGGTGACCACTTTAAGTTGTTATCTAAATTGTAAGGAGGCCATTCTTGAACAAAGATGGACAAGTGTGGGAATCTGTAAGTAGGGCATTAAGGCCTGGGGTTTTAGGTCCTCTAAAAGGCATCCTGGGTGGGCAGAGGCTGGATTGATGGGCTTAGATGGCTTGCTACCCATAGCTGAAACCACAAAAACCCATGAAAATGGCAACACCACAAGGCCTATAGAAAGATGTCTCCCTTCTATAGATGGGGTGTAAATCGGCAGCAAAGGGTTTGTAGGAGAGCATCCTCTGCCTACAAGCAGTGTGCTAAAGCCGGACTGGCTTNNTCTGAGTGGCCTTTCATGGTGAGAAAAAAAAAAAAGAAAAGAAAAGAAAAAGAAAAAAGAGAAAGAAAAATCCAAGGGACCCTGGGCCTCCAGTCAAATGCACCACACAGTTTATGCAGTGCTAGCATGGGAGGACTGACCCTGGATCATCAAAACACAATTTCAGCTAAGAGAAGCAATCCGGAGATAAATGTCAGTGAAGGGATCAACCATAGCTGTTAAGACCGTGGTTGGGGGCTGTCCCCCCCATTTCTAGGAAAACAAGATTTCTGGGAGCTCAATGGTCAATTCCTCAGGTTCAGAGAAATGGTGAAGCTGACCAGTATGGGGGAACTCACTAAATGAAGCCAGTGGTGTGCATAGAAATGTCACTTACGGCGTGGCTTGTTTCTTAAAGGGACAGGACAGATTATTACAAAAGATATTTAGGAGATACTTTTTTGGATGCTGTTTTGCTCTAAAGGTCTATAGGTATTTGGTCATCAGGGTTGTAGGAATGGGAAGAAGTAGAATCATACAATGTGGGGACCTCATGCGAGTGTCTTACTTAGGTCAGTTGGGGACATACCCTCTGGCTTTACAGCGCTTCTCATGGGGCTCTAGTTAGATATGCAAAAAGAGATTGTATGAAAGACTAACTCCATGCTTCCTAGTCTCTCTGGCTTTCTGTTTCCATATGGGACCCTTTCCTTTACTTTCGGCCCCATCTCTAGATCTGCAAGAGGTGACATAGTTAAAGGAAAGACCCTCATCAAAGTCTGGACCATGAGTTTAAGTCAGAAACATCCAAACATCTTTTCTTTATAGAGTAGCCTGCCTTCATTGTTTAGTTATAATAATGGAAAAATGGACCAATATAGGAAATTTGGCTATTGGCTGAATAAAACAGTATTTAGAGTACTATAATTAATCTTTTCTTATTAAGTATATGTGTGTATGGGGGCTGTGCATATGAGTGCAAGTATAAGGTGGTCAGAAGAAGACAGCACATCCCCTGGAGCTGGGGTTGCAAGAGATTCGAAGCTGACATCTGTTGGTATAGGAAATCAAGTTCTCTGGAAGAGCAGCAAATGCTCTAAACTGCTAAGTGGTCTCTCCTGGCCCTAAAATTTAGAATTGTTTAGTGTGATAACAATATTGCTAATATATAGCAAATGGTCTTTGGTTTCCTGCTTCTTTTTTTTCTTCTTCTTCTTTTCACTTTAAGAAAATATTACCAGCCAGACATGGTGGCAAACGTTTTTAATCCTAGCAGGCAGAGACAGGCTTATCTCTGTGAGTTTGAGGTCAACCTGGTCTACAGAGCTAGTTCTAGGGCAGCCAGGGCTACACAGAGAAACCCTATCTCAGAAAAAAATGACCAAACAAATCTGAAAGGGAAGAAAGTCAACAGTAATACCTCTGTGTTGGCCAAATATATGCATTTAAGTGCCAAAGCTGCTCTTTTTGTTTGTTCTTATGAAACAGGGCCCAGGATCTTTCTATGTAGTCCTGGCTGTCCTGAAATTGACTATGTAGAATGTCCCGGGCTTGAACGCTCAGTGATTTGTTTGCCTTTACCTCCCAAGTGCTAGGATTAAAGGTATTTGCTACCACACCAAGAGCTATTCCCCGGACTTCCAATTTGGTAGTTTTGGTTTAGAGCCTTCGAATCATAACCCGTTTCCTTCTCTGAGTGATTTCCTGCTAATTCGTATACCCTCCACCACCACCTGCCTGTTGTTGGGCTATTGGGGGATAATGTTAGAACTAATCAGGCTATGGATTTACCTGAGTATAGGGTGATTTAGCAAGCTAAGAATTGTTTAATAATTACCCTAGGGCACTAAACATTATCCTAACGATCTAAAATAGTTATTAAACCTCACCACTTAAGATTATTAAACTACAACATCTGTTTTCAGGAAGCATTCCTAGCACCCGCAGTATTTGCAGAACATTTACAACTGCTTTTAGTTCTATCTTATGTCCTGTGAGAAGTTTACAGCTTTTCCTGAAGATAACTGAGTAGTCGGGTGTGAGGAGGTATCTGACCAAGGCAAGCTTCCCGGGTGACAGGCTGCAGCTTTTCCTGTTGGGCCAGGCTTCTCCAGCCCTTGTACGCTTTATTAGCTGCATATTCAACCCAGGCTCCAACTATACTAAGGGCTATTTACTAGCTAAAATCAATACCCTTTCGATTAGCCACCTGGCATGGCTTTTTGGTAACTAAGCATTGTTTGGGCTTCACTGCCTTCACTCCATTGGGGAGATGGTAAAGTGTTTTGATTTTTCACACTGAGTGGCTACTGCTCTTAGCGGTAGGGGATAAAGGGCAATGGAGGCTGGCTCAGCCTTGGCAGAGCCGGAGAGCAAGCTCATGCTACCCCCTGCTTGAGAAAGGAAGAGGAGACTGCAAAGATTTGTAGGTTCCATTGATCTCTTTGAGCATTGTCTCATGTTCTAGGTCGTGTGCTACCCCCAGATGAGGGGAGAAATAAAACAGAATCCCCCCCCACCCCCGCTACTGAGTTTGGAAGATAAGCACAGAATCAACAGCTCCTAAGAAAGAAGAGAGAGCAGTTGTGGCGCAGGGTTGTGAGAAGACCAAAGAGACCTTTTCATCCTTTCTTCTAAAAGGCAAGAGCCATAAATGGCCTTTAATTGGTAGAGGCTGTGATGGATAAAACTTCAACCAAAAAGATTGTTTTTGTAGACTTGACCTAGGCAAATTCTTACCACTAAGCTAGGTCATGCTCCGGTGGCACCTTAGTAATGTATTTTATTATAGAAATAATTTGTCTTCATTTTGGAAACATGAAATTATATAGGTTGCAAACAAAGAAGCACACAAACAAAAAACACAAACAACTCAGTTTAAAAATCATCAGTGTTAAGTTTGATATAAACATTTCTAAATGCTTTCTATGATAAGCACATTTTTTTCCATTTTAAAAAATCATTGGGCTGTTGATTCAGTGATACACTTGTCTAGCAAGCATGAGATTTTTTTTTTCATAGTTCTATCAGAAAACCAGAAAAGACAACCTACAGAATGGGAGAAATATTTCTGATGCTGGCCTTGTTTATACCAAGTATATGCTCTTCCTCTGAGCTATATTCCTAGCCCACAAGCAATTAAAGAAAATGTTGCCAGGCTCAGTGTCATACACCTTTAATGCCAGCATGCAGTAGGCAAAGGCAGGTGGATCTCTGTGGCTTTGAGACCAGCCTGGTCTACATAGGGAGTTCTAGGTATCTGGAGATACATAGTGAGACCTTGTCTTTAAGAAGGAGAGAGAGAGAGAGAGAGAGAGAGAGA
>LOEQ01002149.1:153988-181601 GCA_001685075.1 Bramus lutescens | reverse complement strand
GAGAGAGAGAGAGAGAGAGAGAGAGAGAGAGAGAGAGAGAGAGAGAAATGGAGGAAGGAAGGAAAAATGGGAGGAAGAAAGAAAGGAAAAAGGAAAGAAAGATTTAAAAATAAGTATATATACATGGGCATATGTATAAATATATATAATATTTATGGGAGGAGACATAGGTTGTGAATCAGATAATTTTAAGACAAATCTTGTCACACTATATGTTCATGATCTTAGGCAATCTGTTTAATCTCTCAGCATCAGTTTCTTCATCTATAATATACAGATAACGATACTTCAGAGAACTGTAAGACAAATTAGACAAAACACTGTTTCAACACATATAAAATGTGCCCTCAGGCATATAAAACACTCAACATATCCATCCATCAAAAAATATTTTTGCTCCATTTTAAAAATTATAACTGTTGTGCGTTTTTTTTTTAGTTTTGTTTTTGAGGCAGTGTCACATGTAATTCAGGCTGGCCTCAAACTTGCTGTGTAGCCAGGGATGATCTTGAATTCCTAAACTTCCTGTCTCTACCTCCCAAGTGCTAGGATTGCAATTATATGCCACTCTGCACAGTTTACAACTATTTATTACTAGTTCCTGCTTGAAGTTTAGCTCAGTAATAGAGTATTTGCCTTTTATAGCCCAATCCCTGGTCAATCCCCAGAACCAGGGAAAACAATCATATGCCAGATATATGGAATATAGGCATGTGCCACCAAAGGTGGTTCTTACTCTATTCTTTTGACTCTACTCTGTCCTTTTGGATTTCAAGAAATGTAAAACTCCAATTATCCAAGGCTAAGATTATTTTAATTGTAACATTTATAAAAGTAGCTGGGAATGATTGTAGAAAAAGTACTGATAAGCCACACCTAGGAGCACATACCTACATAATTCCATCTACTTTTGAGGATGAGACAGGAGGCGTCTAAGTCCAACACTTAGCTGGGCTAGGGGAAAAATTCAAGACACTCAGTTCAATTCCCAGCACTGGAAACAAACAAACAAACCAAAAAAAAAAAAAACATTCCTCAAATAAATGATTCCTCCTTTCATAGATTTTTAGTCAAAACAGATTGAAGTCTAAGGATCTGCTTTCAGACTAAGAATTCAGATGAAAGTAACCTTCAGATCATAGCCTCAAAATCAGCTGCTCCAGGCCATTGCTTCTTAAATGGTGGTCCCAAAGTGAATATAGCATCATCTTACTACAGAAGAAGAACCCTAGAGCCAGTGCTTTGTTCAGTGGTAGAGCTCATGCCCAACTTGTACAAGGCAAGTCCTCAGCACCATACATGGTGGATGCGGCGGGACTCAGAATCTCAGACTTCACATTCACCATATAAAGCCTGCAGTTTAAAGACTTCTTGGCGGATTGCAACCACTTTAAGAAGATGTAAATTGGGGGCTGCAGAGGATGGTTTGGCCATTAAGAGCACTTGTTTTTACAGAAGACCCTCTTTAGATTGCTAGCACCTGAATGGAGGTTCCCAACCCCCCATGACTCCAGTCCCAGGCGATCCAACACCCTCTTCAGGCCTCTGTGGGCAGTGCGTAAACATGGTATGTAAACATACATGCAAACAAAACAATAATACACATTTGAAAAAGAAAAGATTTATCACATCACTTCAGTAGCACACAGGATGGGAAGTTGCAAAAAAAGATACCCATGGCTGTTAATATGCCATTACTAACCCTTCCTGCTGCCCTGTGACCAGGCATCCTATGGCAGCCTAGTAACTTGGCTAGGAAAGAATTTATCCAGAACTTGGAAAGACCAGAATTTATTGAAGTCCACGGCCAAGAGAAAGGAAATCTCAGTGCTAGGATGGTTGGAAGTCTTATGGAGCCATTGAAGGTGAAGTTACTTATGCAGAGTCTGGAGCTGGGTAGTAAGCAATTGTCTCAATACCATAAGTATTACTTTTGCCATGTGGATTGTTTCCCCTGACTCTGGTCATTTGTTCTGGCACATTGGGTCATTAGGAGTGAGTTAGGCACCTCTGTGTAGAGCACTGTTACCTCATTAGGGGCTCAGAGCCAAGAAATGGCCCTAGTTAAACTGTGGGAATTTGGTTTTAGTGTTTTTGTTCATTTGTTTCTATTTTTTAATTGAAAGTAGGGTTTTTCATACATATATTCTGATTGTAGTTCCCCTCCTACCATCTCCTCTCAGATCTTTGCCACCTCCCCTCCTTCCTAGCCCCATACCTTTTCTTTCTTGTCTCTTTAGAAAACATATAGAAATCTAAGAAAACAATAAGATAAAATAAAATTGAAAACCAAACAAACCAGAATGGGACAAAACAAACAAAAATGAGAACAAAAGCGAAAGTAAAAAGCACAAGAAACACACGCAGATGAAGAGGCACACGCACAGAAGTCCCATAAAAGCATAAAGCCAGAAACCATAAAATATTCACAAAACACAGGTAAAGTTTAAAAAACAAAGCTTCAAAAATGACATTTAGTCTGCCATGTTTTGGCCATTTAGTGCTGGGAATGGGGATTGTTCTTCAGAGGAGTTTGTTTTCCCAGCAATACTCCATTTAAGAAAACTAATTTTTCCTTTGCATGTGGTTATCAGTTGGAGATAACTCCTGGGTTAGGGATGACGGCTGGTGTAGGCTTCCCCTCTCAGCACTGGACCCCATTTATCTTAGACCCATGCAGGCTCTGTGCATGCTGCCGCAGTCTCTAGGGGTTCATATGTTTGTGGGTCCTGCAGTGTTTATGTTTCCCCAGTGTCATCCATCCCCACTTGCTCTTACAATCTTTCTGTCTCTGCTTCTGTAGAGTTCCATGAATCTTTTGTTTTTCAAGACAGTGTTTCTCTGTATATCTTTGGAGCCTGTCCTGGAACTAGCTCTTGTTGATCAGGCTGGCCTCAAACCCACAGAGATCCTCCTGCCTCTGCCTCCTGAGTGCTGTGATTAAAGCATGCATCACCATCACCTGGCAAGTTCCCTGAATCTTGAGAGGAGGGATTTGATGGAGACTGTGGTGATTTGAATTACAATGCCCCCCCATATAAGCTTATATATTTGAATGCTTAATCATCAGGTAGTTAAATTCTTTGAAAGGATTAAAAAGATTAGGAGATGTAGTAAGGAGGAGGAGTGGCAGGCTGCGTCCGGCTGACCAGCTAGCTTAACCCCCGCCCGAAATAACCACACAGAAATTGTATTAATTAGATTACTGCCTGGCCCATTAGCTCTAGCCTCTTATTGGNAAATAACCACACAGAAATTGTATTAATTAGATTACTGCCTGGCCCATTAGCTCTAGCCTCTTATTGGCTAACTATCACATCTTGATTAACCCATTTCTATTAATCTGTATTCAGCATGAGGTCATGGCTTACCGGCATGAGTTTAACCAAAGTCCGTCTTGGGCAGGAGAAGCATGGCGTCTGCCACACTTCCCTTCTTCCCAGCATTCTGTTCTGTCTACTCTGCCCACCTAAGGGCTGCCTTATCAAAAGGCCAAGGCAGCTTCTTTAAGGAGATGTCGCCTTTTCACTAGGATAAATAATATGTCATTGGGGATAGGTTTGGAGGTTTCAAAAGTCCATATGAGGCCCAGTTTGATTGAAGGCTCTCACAAATCAACTGGTTGGACAGGTCCTAAAGAAAGCAAAAGTAATGATGAAAAGGCAGAAAAGGATTTTGATCAACAGAACTCTATAATGAAGGTGGAAAAGAATCATTTCAACCCATATTTTGGGCACTAGCAGGAGCTTGAGTTTAAGTAGAGAAAATATCTGTGTAGGGGTGTGAGATATGAATCATTTAAGCAGCCTTGATCCATTATCTCACTTCTGGGTCTTCAGAGTAGCCCGAAAAAGTTATATTGTAAGGGAACAATCTACTTCTGGTAAGATTATTGTTCATGCTTAGGAGTGGAATTCATCATGAGGTTATCTATCTGAAAAGCTCTGCTGTTCTAGAATCCAAAGTATCTTCAGGTTGAAGACAATGACTACAGACATTAAGACACTGTTTGGGGAAGTCTCGAAGAGGACTTTGTAAAGTCGCCAGTAAGATACTGAAATCCCTCATCTTTTGTGTTCAACCTTGAAAGGGTATTGCCTATTTTTAGATAGACACTTCTTGAGTTGACAGAACACAGAATCAAGTGGAAGTCTAATCCAACATTGTTTGCTTTTAAGTTATATTTAGTATGTGCGTGCATGTACACATGCATATACACATGTATATGTGGCACAGTTTGCATGCAAAGGTCAGAGGAAACTTGTGGGAATTAGTTTTCTTTTTCCACTGTATAGATCATAGGGATTGAATTTAGATTGTCACCAAGTGCCTTTAATCACTGAGCCATCTCGGCAGCTTTAATGTGCAAAACGAAGTCAGAGAAATCAACTTCTGTCTACTTTTGGATGCCTTATGTACCCAAGTGACGGAGAAATACATTCTGTTTAGGAGTGTGAATATCCAAGATGCAACTGGAAAATGTGGAGATGAAATTTAATGAAAAAGAGGCATCTCCATAAATGATCCTGAAAGTCACACATGGTGGAACATGCCTCTAATCCCAGTATTTGAGTGGCTGATGTGGAAGTATAGTAGTTTTAGGCAAACCTAAGCTTCAAAGTGCAAGCCTACTTCAAGATAAGAAGACTCTGCAGAATGCTCAACTGTGGGCACCATGAGTGTTGGAGAAATGAAACGTGCTGTAGAATGCTTGACCTTGTAAACCACAAATATTGAAGAAATGAAGATTGCAGGTTGAAAGCCATAATTATCTTCTGTTATCCTAGTCCATTTAGTAGCCATTTCTTCCAAATTTTTTATTCAACTTAATTCTGATGACTATTAAAGGAAATTCTCAGAATATTCCCCAACACCTCTACCTGAAATCCAAGAATGTTATATGATAGCATCTAAAACCTGTACAAAAGACGTCTCCACTTAATTTCTGCACCAATACTTTTGGCAAATGACATTCTTGTTCTCTCTCTATAAAAGTCCATGTAACCTTTTTCATGGCAGAACACATCATTCAAGTTAGGTAAAATCTGCTAACAGAGGCTGTTATCTTTCCACTAAGATCAATCTTTTCAAATTTAATCTTTTATTCTAGGTTTCATATTACCCAATCAAAGTCTCCAAGTTTACTTAAATGACTGGTATTAATCAAGCAATATTTTGTAACATTTTTGAGATCCTTTTTATTGACATTCACTTCATCAATCATAAGTTAAAAAGAAAAATACTAAGCTGTCAGAAAAATATTTTTCTGAACAGTTGATCAATGCTCCCTCCAAAGAACATCAATGGTGAGAGAAACATTGTGTTTGTTTCTGAAATGCAAGGATAAATAGACCTTAATATGATCTCAGATAGATTAGAAGTTGCTTGAGGAAGGAAGGCAAGCATTTGGTGAGACAAATACCAATTGATGGTGATAATGTTGTGAGAGAAACATGTTAGTGCCTCAGACTGCAAAGGAGTGGATCACTGTGAAGAGACAGGCAGGCGTTAGCAGGTATGAAAGTCATTGAAGACGGACCTCCCCTCTCCCCGGTCATATTCAGCCCTAGACCCTAACTTCTGTTTTCTTGGTAACACCAATTTTAAGAAAGGGAAGCAGGTCAGAGAGATGGCTGTAAATCCAGGTCCAGGGGATCTAACGCCCTTTTCTGGCCTTCACAGGCACCCACACAGGTACACACACACACACACACACACACACACACACACACGCACACCATGCACACATTAAATAATAAATTTAGCTAGGCGTGGTGGTTCACTCCTTTTAAGCCTGCGCTTAAGGAAGCAGAGGCAGGCGGATAGTCACGTGAGGGAGACCAGTCTGGCTGGCCTTGAACTCCTCTTACCTCTCTTACCTTTGTCTCCTGAGTGCTGAGAATAAAGGTATGTGCCACAATGCATCGTGAAACATGATATTCGAAGCTGTCTAAAAACTCACAATGTTACTCTGATGTGGCTATCAGAGCTCAGTTCATGAAACAAGACTCCTGAGACTGGAATGTGAGTTTTCAGCCAGGGTGAGTTTTAGCCAGGGAGACTGGAGACCTAAAGGACATGGGAGAAGCTCTAAGGACCCAAAGTGCCTCTTGAACTGAGTTTTTTTTTTTTGAGCAATTACATGCAGAAATATTAAACAATCATTTTTCTATGTTTACAAGGAATGGAACACTTTGTTTATTAGATCACCATGGAGAATAAAGACTAGGGAGTATGGATAGAAAAATATGTAGGAACTTAAGTTTTACATCTCCAGAAATAGCACATTCCAGCTCCCTTGAGGTGGAAATGTCTGTGTACAGATCATTTCCTTCTGTCCTTAGTGTGCCAAGGGTTAGAGCTCTTTGATGCAGAATGTGTTTCTTTCTTAAACAAGACTACTAGCAATTCTAATCCAACTGGACCTGTCAATCTTCTGTCCAGGAGGCCACCCTTGGGAAACTGATACAATTAAAAACATGCTAATCATTCCCTTAATGAGATAATCTATTTATACTCCCAGAAGCCTCAATGCAATTGCTTACAGATCTTCACTTACAGATCTGACCACGTTTCTGAGTTCTCACGAAGTGTAGCTTTTCTTTTTCTCTTTTTCTATCTTCTCTTTGGATATCAGCCAAAACTCTAAGCCTTTCTGCTCTGATATTCCTGCACTGTTACCATCTCTAAGGAGCCCCACACCCACTAGGCAGCTGTGTAGATACTTTGCAAAATCTGCCTGTTTGCCTAGATTCTGACTCAAAAAGCAAGTCTTTCTCTTCTCCATCTTCTTCCTCCCCCCAGAAGTCAGAATTTATAGCTTGCCATCAGTAAGATGAAGAAACATAGAAAAGAGCACTGATTTCCCCAGTGGCAAGACCCATGGTGCCCCCAGGACACCCAAGGTCATATTTCAGTATAGTTACATAGCAGTTAAGATCTAGCATCTTGAACCATGATATACAATGTTTTTAAAAACAATGTATTTCCCCCCCTCTCTTTTTTAAGACTAGGCTCACATAGACCAAGCTGGCCTTAAACTGAATAACTCAAGCCTGACTTTGAGCTCCTGATTCTCCTGCCACCAATTCAAAAGTGCAGGGAATACACAGGCAAACCATGCAGAGCCTCAAAATCTTTTGTAAATTAGATGAATACATGAAGGAATACAGGAAGATGTTAACCACTTGTATAAGTAGGGAGAAAGTCAACCAATGTTTGTTCTGACCACTATGTCCAAAATGCCAACATATACTTTAAGATAAAATGACACAAACTATGAGAATACTAAACTATTCTCACTTAATTTTTCTCTTTCTCTTTTTTCCCTCCCTTCTTCCCACCTCCCCTTTCCTCCTTTCTTTATCTGTATTCTACTAGACACTGAAACCCAGGCCTCACACATAGCAGTCAAGTTCTCTACCACTGTGCTGTGTTCTCTGCTCTTTTGATTTGTTTTATTCTTTCAGACAGGGTATCACTAACAGGGTCAGGCTGCCCTTGAACTCATTTCGTGTTCAGGGAACGAACTTTAGGACACATACGCAGCTGCTATTCTAGGCCTGTGTTCCCAGGCCCAGTTCCATTTAATTGTTATTTCCCTTATTCTGCCTCTTATTGCTGCTGTATTTTTGAGACTGGTTATCATTAGGAAGCACAAGCTAGCCTTTGGCATGGGAAATCATTCTGTCTATGTGTTGCTTTTATTGGTTACTGAATAAATCTGTTTAAGTCAGTGGCTTAGCAGAATAGGGCAAGGCAGGAGTTCCAAGCAGATAGAGAGAGTAGATGGAGTCAGAGAGAAACCATGCAGCTTGGCCAGAGACAGATCCCTCCACTGGAGCCCACTGAACTGTTGCTGGTAGGCCATGACATCGTGGTGATGCACAGATTAATGGAGCTGGGTTAATTTAGAATGTAAGAGCTAGCCAGTAAGAAGCTAGAGCTAATAGGACAAGCAGTGATTTAATTAATAGAGTTTCTGTGTGGTTATTTCAAGTCAGGGTGGTCAGGGAATGAACGACAATAAATTGACTTGCTAGCATGGGCCAAGAATTCCCATGTAAAGCTTAAGAATGCTTAAAAAAAAGCTTCTAAACCCACACAAATGGGAGCCAAGCGCAGCTTCTTAGTAACAGCATTTTTTTCATATAGGCTCTGTTTGCAAGGGAGGTACAGTAAAAACTGTATGACTTCTTTAAAAATGACAGCTTCCTGGTTTGCCAGCACAAATGGCTCTGACTCTTTCAGGAGGTCCTGCTATGGAGTGTTTAAATGGGGTTAGTAAGTAGAGTGTCATAACTTACTTAATGGCAACACAGACCTGCGACAACCCAATGTTGGATCTGGGGCAGAGAGAATGTCTCTCAGAGGCAGCAAACATGTCATGGTGGATGGGGTGGAGCCAATAGGCAGTGCCATGGAGTTTGTCCTAGCCATGCCTGCTTAACATTTTTTTTTTAAAAAAAGGGCACTTCTGGTCAGAAAATAATTAAAAATACACAATAAAGACAGATTCAAATTTTAAAAAAAAGACCTCTAAATGGGTCACAGTGTTGGATAAATGTATGTAGGGTTGGGATAGGAAAGAAAAAGAATATACACAGTTATAAAAAGAAGTAAATGTTTTTTTTTTAAAAATCTTCAAAGAGACAGAGTACAGACAGTCATAGATTAAGGAAATAAAGAAAAATAAGCCATGTAAAGATGGAATATACACAGAGAGTCTGGATTATGTATACTATTGTGTTTTCTTTAAATTATTTCTGTGTGAAGGAGCTAAGGACAGGGAGACATTTTATTTTATGTGCTCCTAAGCTAAACCAACAAATATATTTTAAAGGTATCTTGACTTCAAAATTTGGGTCTAAGGATTTGTTGCTTTGGAAACGAGGCTCTTCTTTTATTTCCACAGAAGATGAGAACCTGTGGATTCCTCCCAGACTAATGTGATTTGATGGACCAAGACCCCCTAAAAGATTACCATGAATACCCCTCAAAAATCACTTTGCCCAACAAAAAGCAGGAAGCAGTTTAGAGAGAACTATGCCCAAATCCCCAAATACTGTTTATAAATGTTTCTTTACATTTAAAGGGGGATATGCTACAGATATGAATATTTTACATTGGTATGGATCTTGGTCTATTAATACAAATTTAATGTCAATTTTGTTATATTGTGTATATGTACTTCTGCTCTTGATTAAGGTATTGTGTTTGTGCAGCTAATTTAAAAATATAATATATAATTTAAAAATATAAATTAATAGATAGTCATCTATAATAGTCAAGCTTGTAGTCATATTAGTAAAGTTTTCTAAATGTACAGAGATGTATTTCAGATGGATAGGTATTCTTTAAATCTTTCAAAGACTATAGAACATGGCATTTAAAACGTTTTAAGAGCTTAAGACAATGAGACACATCTGCTCCTGGCAGCACCAATCTACTTCAAGAGGATTATGGGCATAGAAGAGGCTTCTCATGGAGTTTGTTAGCCATTTGGGAAAAAAAAAAACCCTGCTCTTGTCTGGACTGTTTGATATTATGCTGTGTGAACTGGATATGCAGGACCCTCAGAGAAATGACTGCTGAACTTGCCTAAAGGTGAGACAGTCCTTTGGGGTTCCTGATTCATGAAAGAGTTTGCAAGACATTCTTCAGGACACAGAAGAAAGTGACTGACAAACTGCCAATATAGGCAGAACTATCTTTGAAATTTCCGCTTCATGGAAAAGTCTGCTAGATGCTATGGGCCTGTAGACTGAGGATGGGTGCCCCAAAGATACAGAAAATGTTTGGGCGACTGTCCAGGCAGCAAGATGTCTTTGTCAATTATAGAGTTTTGGAAGAGGCTTACAATGCACTTCCTGTTTACTTAGGTAATATTATATCCTTCTGGAGTCTTCGATGGAGTTGAAGGATAGTTGTAATTATAGTTTCCTTAGTTATGATAAAAGATAAAATAGATATAAATATTGAGACTGTAATTCTTGCTTGATACTTGTCTTACTATATGTATTTTTACTATGTTAAAGTTAAACCATCCTTTTTATTTAGACAGAAAAGGAGAGATGGTATGGGAAGTCCTTATGTCTATGTGTTACTTTTATTAATGAATATATCTGTTCCAGTCAGTGTCTTAGCAGAATAGGGCAAGGTGGGAGTTCCAAGCAGATAGAGAAGGAGAGAGTAGGTAGAGTCAGAGAGAAGCGATGTAGCCCTGCCAGAGACAGATGCCTGATGAAACTTGACCCAATAGGCCACAGCCACCTGGCAATACAAAGATTAATAGAAATGTGTTAATTTAAGATATAATAGTAATTCAGAAATATGCTTAAGCTATGGGTCAAACAGTATTGCAAATAATATAGTATCTGAGTGATTACTTCGTGCCCTGGGCAGCCAGGAACGAACAAGCGGCCTCTGCCTACAAGCCTTGAATGTCTATCCCTACTTCTTGAATACTAGAATTCATGGATCACCTTGCCTCTGCTTCCCATTTAATTCTAAACCAGAAATGAATGTTCTGACATTCACATAAGTAAGATTCCTCATTTTCCAGGGTTAATACGAAGGATTTATTATTTTAGCTCACATAAGGATGAGGTTAATGGGGGAAAATCTAGGATTTAGCAGGCAGAAAAAAAAAAAACCCACAAACAAACCTGAGATCCATGCCAGCTCTGCCTACTAGGCTGCCTAGTTCAAGCTACAACTTCACTGTGCCTGCATTATTCTCAGCTAGGGACAATACATCACTAGGCTTCATTACAGAATGTGTGCAGCCTTTAGCTACTCACTGCTTCCTAATCATTACAACTACCACAACTCTGCCCAACCACAAAACAAAACAAGTCAAACAAACAAAAACCCTTAAATCCATTTATTGTTTGTGTGCAGAGTGTGGGTGTACATTCACCACAAAGCACTTGTTCAGGTTAGAGAGTCAGGAGTCAGTTCTCTCCTACTGTGGATTTTGGGAACCAAATTCAGGATAGTAAGCATTTTTACCCCCAAGTTTTTCTGCTAGTTCCTGTATTTTGTTTTGTTTTGTTTTGTTTGGAGACAGGGTCTCATTCTGTAGCCCACGCTGGCTTGGAACTCACTATGTAACCAAAGCTGGCCTCATATGTGCAGAAATCCTGTTTCGGGCTCCGAAATGCTGTAATTAGAGACAGAAGCCACCATGCCTTGTGTGCTTCTTGACCTTGAATCATTGTTTCTTTGGTGCCCCTTTCATTCCACATCCAACTCGCAGCCAGACTATACCTGCAAGGCAAGAACCAGCCTATTCCTTTGCACACAAGCTTCCAATAGTATCCTATACCATTTAGAGCAAAAGCAGAAGTCCGTGCCATGGCTGACCTCCCCATTTCCCTACACTCATGGCTCATCACTTTCTTCTCCATGTCATTCCAACTCGGACCCTTCAGGGCTTATAACTTTGCTTTTTATTGCCTCTACTTAGAATGCATATTTGTGTCTATTTGGCAGTTTTTATTAAACTATCATTTCCTCAAGAAGGCTTTCTTCATGCCTAATTTGCATTCTGAAGTCTCTTTCCTCATTGTCTAATGCCTATCTGAGGCTAATCAACCAGTTCATTAGATTTATTTACTTTTACTGGATGTGTATGAATGTTTTGCCGGCATGCATGCATTTATATGTACCACATGCATGCCTGTTGGGTTCCCTGGAACTTGGGTAATGGATGGTTTTGAGCCACCATATGGGTTTTGAGACTTGACCTGGGTACTCTACAAGAGCAACAAGTACTCTTAACCACCGAGTCATCTCTCAAGCTCATCTGGTTTATTTTAAACAAATGCCTTTCACCGTTTATTGTTGTGAAAATGTGGTTATATTATGTTTACTGTTCATCGCCAATGTTAGTGCTGCTGTGAGGGCATTGTCTGTGTTCTTTGATGTATCATTGGTGATGAAAGAATGAAATATGGAATCCCCTAACAAAGTATTTAATGGATGACTCAGTAGTCAATGAAAAGTAGAGATTGTTTTAGATGCCCTCCATGTTCTGCTTGTCCACAGCTGGATGATAGTACATGTTATTGTCTAAATGGTAGAAGAAGAAGCAGAATCCTAACACAACTCCTGGATCTGGTTGGATGGTATGCAACATCTTCATAAACTTACTTAACAATGTGTGTTGAAGGCTTGTTTGCCTCTTCTGGTCTGTCGTTGCTTAGAACACACAAGAACAACTGATGATGTCCCTCATTTTAAAGTGCAAATTGAGTTAATATAGTCCTTTAAAATACAACTACTCGTAAAGCAAGGTCAGTACTGAATAACCTTTGACGATTCTTAGAACTCATTTTGAATGTAAGAGGTTGCCTTCTTCTTCCTTTTTTTTTTTAATGGCATTTTGTGCTGATAAGACTCTGGTAAAGCTACTGGAACAGCTCAGGCCTGGAGAGCTAGAAAGTGACTGGGGATCATTTGGTTCATGCCTTTTTCATAAAACATGTGAATAGAAAAGCTATTCAGGTTCCATATATTTCTTAGGATAGAAATACATTTAGATGTATCTGTGAGAATCATTATGAATACTTTCAGATAATAGACTATCCTTTATATTTTAATGTGAATGTTTGACCTCACATCCATTCTTTCTCCATGGGCTTCAGCATCAATTATCACAGAACGGTTAGGCCTAACTTGCAGTTCATAACAAATCTGAAGAATAAGGAAGACAGGTTGGTAGTCACGTGCATGTTATTTATGATTAATAATGATAGTCGATTTTTAAAATACCAAATCTGAAAGCAATTTCATTTGGAATAGTCAAATATGACATGCTCACTGTGTTTGTATTATAAACGAGAAATGACTTTAAGACCTATTCTTTACTATAAAGGAAATTTTTCAGATTGTGATGGAATATGCTTTTGATTCCAGCCCTGGGCATGTGTGTGTGTGTGTCTAAGGTGGGAAGATTGTCACCAATTCAAGGATAGCTCTACCTACAAACTAAGAAACAAATAAGCAAAACCAGAATATTTATTACTTAATCAATTAATTAAGAAAAATCAAGCTTTGTCCCCAAGTACATTTACAGTACTTCTTTAAAATCTAATATTAAACTAATATATGTAAGAGTGACTGAATTTTGAAACAAACTAAGTCAAGTTTTATACTCTGCTTATTCAATAATTACATTGCTCCTTTGTCTTTTTACTATATTACATATTGTTCTATAGAAGATTAAGAAATTTGGAATTTATAAAGCCTTTGTCTCAGGCCTCTTTTAAAACATCACCTCTGCCATTCAGTCTCAGATCCTTCATGAGTAAAATACTGCTTATCACACCAACATTTACTTGTTATTTATCAAGGTGTCTGTATGTGTATCTGTGTACCACATGTGTGTAGGTACCCACAGAGTCCAAAAAAAAAAGAACAGTGAATCCCTATAACTGAGTTTCAGGCCACATGATTGCCCCATGTGGGTTCTGGGAACCGAACCCCTGTCTTCTACAAAATCAACTAGTTCCCATAACTATGAAACCATCTTCCCAGCCCTCATATCAAGTTTTTACAAATCAAAATGCTTATAAAAGTATCCTATTATCATACAAACATCCTGAAGGCCCAACACAAATATTACTTCTGCTATCACCCTTCTCAAATAACCCCTGTGTTTGAACTTGACACATTCTATTGTTGTTTAAAAGAGGGACATTTCTTGGGGATTTTTGGGAGTGTTTCTCTGTGTAACAGCCATGACTGTCCTGGAACTTGATCTGTAGGCCAGGCTGGCTCAAATTTACAGAGATCACCAGCCTCTGCCTACTGAGTGCTGGGATTAAAGGCATGCACCACCACTACCCAGTGCCACTATATAGCCTGAAAAGAGAGAGCCTTCATTGCAACAATGCCCCCACACGATGGCCCATGGGCAAACCTGTGGTTCATGTTCTTCACTGATGATTCACATGAGAGGATAGAGCTCATTGACCAGTGCCATCCTTGAACTGGTGGTCTCAGGTGCTATAAGAAAGCAGGCTGAGCAAGCCATGATGACCAACTCCATAAGTAGCACTCCTCATGGCCTTTTCTTCAGCTCCTGTCTCCAGATCCTTGCCTTCAGTTTCTGACATGACTTTCTTTCATGAGAGATTGTGATGTGGAAATTGAAGTGAGATAACTCTTTTCTTTGTTGAGTTGCTTTTGGTTATGGCGTTTTACCGCAGCAGTCAAAACCCTAACAATGACACACCCAAAAGAACACAAGGAAGCTATGAGTAAAGAAGCACCAGTTTTGTTGTGGCTACTAAGTTGACCTTATACTTATTATAAACAGATGCCCCTGTACTGCCTCTCAATTGCTGTTGTAACAGTTAACATTTACTGCTCTGAGCTTATCAGGTACTAGAAACTGTGGGAGAGTTTTCTATGTATTAGCTCACTTACTTCTCACAGCCTGTGAAGGCAACACAATTCTATGCCATTATACCAAGAATGAAACTGAGACAGAGATGCTAACTACCTTGATCAAGATTACAGAACCGGTCAGAGATGAAGACAGGATTATTTAAAATTGGGCAGCCCAATAGTACTGTCATATTTTTTTGTTGTTGTTGTTGATATAGGGTCTCTCTTACTCTGCTCCAAGCTGACCCAGAACTCACCTTTCAACACATGCTGGCCTTTAACCCATAGCAATCCTTCTGCCTTAATTCTTCTGGTATTGGGATTATAGATAAAAGCCACCACACCCAGCTAGATCACTCTTGATCACTATATCATTATACATAGATCTCGTGGCATTTTCTGGTACTTTCTATGTCTGATGGATAGTGTCTACATTTGCTACTCAGCAGCTAGTTTAGGCCTCATGAGGTTACTTTATTTCTTGACTGATTTATGTAAGCCCCTTCATTCGGGAAGGTAAACTGAGTCAGAAAAACATTGATAACTAAGTGAACTAGGTGATTCAGGACATCTGTGATGTTCCTAAATCCCATAAAGAGTTATAAGGAGAAAGTACTCTAACACTTTATAGAACATATGTATTTCTTAACCTTTTTTTACATTTCTTTATTTTGCATGTGGCCAGCTTGTGAGAGGCCAACATGGGTGGGTCAGTTCTCTCCTACCACATGGGTTCCAGGAATAGAACTCAAGTTATTATGTCTGATGTGAGCAAGACAACAGTCCTTAAGCTATCTTTGATGGCTGCTTACTTTGCTTTTAAATGTGGTGCATGCTAACCTGAAACTCAAGCAGACTTGAAGTTGTGGTGATTCCCCTGACAGCCTTTGAAGTACTGGGATTACAGTGCACTATTATTCCTGATTTTTATTTTTATGTCTGTTAGTTCTAAAATATAGGCTCTTAGGTGGGGATATGACAGTAATATTTTCTAATATTTTATAATTCCACACAGCCCCTAAAGAACTTAAGGACTTTTTCTTTCTGCTTGTTTATTTGTTCTTTGAGACAGCATCTTACTATGTAGCCTTAGCTGACCTGGAACTTGCTAAGTAGACCATGTTAGTCTCAAACTTGGAGTGACCCTCTTAATTCTAGCTCCTGATGGCTGGAATTACAGGTCTGTGTCAATATATTCAGCTGGAATTTGATATTTAATACCCATAATGTCAGAGTAGATGACATCTGATTAGGTTGGTGTCTTCCAGCTACTTGGTCTTAAAAGAAAAAATGCTAGTTAATTTCATTGTTACATCATTTTTCACCAAAAACTTACATGACTAGGGAACTGTACAAATAGTAAGTACTTTATGGAACGTAGACTAGTTGTCAAAAGTATTAGCTTTGGGTCATAATTTCAATCCTCTGCTGACTGTATATGAAGTTTAGAGAACACACATTTTCTTAGGTATTAATTGAAGGTTAATGGTAATGATATTTTCTGTTAGTTTTCGTTGAACAAAGTCTAGTTTCTTATAAACACTGTTTTACTTGATGTAACCAGTCTTTTACTGCTAATTAGCTTTAGAAGTTAAGACAAGAAACCACATTAAATTGGAAATAGCTTGTCTACTAATCAATGAAGTAATTGACTAAATGGATTGTTCTTTTCACCAGACTAATCCTTTTTGTATGGATACTGTATATTTGAAAATATATAAAAGATTAAGAGGTCTCTAAGTCATAACAGTGTTGCCCCTTTAAGCATGCAATCAAGATACGGTGGTCAGGAGTGTTAAGAAGAAAGGCACAGTCAAATGGCACAGGATTTACAGTGAACGAGTGACCATAAACATGTATAAATGTGTCGATGACTCAAGCAAAGGTAAGCCTGGAAGTTTCAACCACGGTATCTTATTCTCAGCCCACACCTACACTTCTAAGATGACTCACATTCTGGGTAGAAAAGAATCAAGGTTTTTATACACAAAGGTGAATTCACCCATCCGTATTATCATATACTCAGAGAAAGCTCAATGGAAAATTGCTGAAGGAGCATCAAATTGCTTGAAATATTACCTTGACCTCATACAGTTGACCAATAGCAGACAGTCTGGGGCCTTAGGAGCTCAACTGAAGTGTGCCTAGGAAGTATTGGGTTAAAGAGATAATACACCAGATGAAGAGAAAGTAGAGTGCAAAAGAGTTGGGAACCACAAGAATGAAGGTCAAGTGCAAGTTTAAGGTCCATGGGAAAGAAGAGACAAAAGAATATACATCAAAAGGACTCCAGTCTAGGAGCAGAGACCTCGGAGGTGTCAGAATCCTGTTGTGTTGGTTCTGCTGTAGAGCAAGCAGGTCCTTCTGATTCATTATATTAATAATAACAAGGTATGGATTATTTATAGCACACCTCTCCAAAGTCCCACATTGAAACTCTAATCCTTGGTGTCATCACATTAGAAGGCAGGGTTTGGGTTGAATACTTGGTTACCAGCTGATGGTAGGTTCTGTCTGGGATGGTTTAGGGCCTTTTTGATATGGAGTCTAGCTGGCAGCTATAGGTTCACTGGCGTGAATCTTGAGGGTTGTAGATACCCTCTGTTTCCAGCTCAAGTTCTAGCTGGTTTTTGGCTAGAACTGAATATTGTTTTAGTGTTAGGGATCAAACCAAAAGTGTTTGGCATGCAAGGCAAGCATGCAACCACTGGTCTATATCATTAGCCCCTGTTTTTGCTTGTTTGTTCTTGTTTTTCATTCTTATTATTCAGCCCAACCTGGCCTCAGACTCATGAGCTCCTTCTTTTAGGCCCAAATGCTGCAGATAACTGATTTGCCTATATTTCGCAAAAAGGTGATATGCAGTAGAACTTGAAACATAGAGATAATAGGAATCCCCCAGTTTAAAATGTTATTAAGAGTAACCTAATAAAGAGGAACCTAGTAAAGGTGAGCTGTCCCCTCTATTTGATAGGAGGAGAACTAAGGTTGAAGGCCTGGTAACCCCACAGCTGGTCAGCGGCATGTATACTTCCCTATCTACCACTCCGTTTCCGCCAGCCTTTCCCATCAGTCTCCCTTTTATCATTAGACACATTATTTTCTTTGCAAAAAGGTTAATATAAAGTACCACTTCATAATGAGCCTTGTTCTCCTCATGCCCCCCAATATATCATGAAGATTGATGTGTGTGTGTGTGTGTGTGTGTGTGTGTGTGTGTGTGTGTATGTGTGTTTGAGATAGAATCTCACAATGTAGTCTTTACAATCTGGGTACTTGCTATATAGACCAGACTGGCTTCAAATTCATAGGGATCCTCCTACCTTTCCTTCCCAAGTGCTGAGACTAAAGATCCCATTACCAACTAATCTTTGAAAGAAGGATGAAGACACTGACACAGTTCACTGGATTATAGGGGTATTGGTACTCCCCCCCTTCTTTGGCAGTGTTGGGATTGAACACAGGGTTCTCTGCTTGCTACACAAATACTACTAAGCTAAATTCTCATGTCTAAAACGTCTCTGTGTGTGTGTGCGTGCGCACATGTGTGTGTGTGTGCCCTCAAAGGTCAGGAGCAGGTTTTGGATCTCCTGAAGTTGCCTGCTGTGGGCACTGGGAACTGAACATGGATCTGCTGTAAGAACATCAAGCTGTCTTGATCACCAAGCTTTCTCTACAGCCCAACCATTTTTTCAAACAGAGTCTCTCACTGAACCTGGAGCTCACCAATTAATCTTCACTGACTGGTCTGCAGGCTAGTGCTCCTGAGTCTCTTCCTTTTCAGAACTACAGGTAAGGCATTACTTTCTTGCTGCCTCCTTTCCTCCTTCTTTCCCTCCTTCCCTCCCTCTTTCTTTCTCTCCCTCTCTTTCTCTCTTCTTCCTTTCTCCCTCCCTCCTTCCTTCTTTCCTTCCTTTCTCTCTTTCTAGCTATCTTTTTAAATGTGGGTAATGGTCATCTCAACTCAGGTCTTCATACCTACATTATGGATGGAGTTTCCTCACAAGACCCACAAAACTTTCCATAGCCTTGATTTTATACTAATAACTTCCCTTTAAGGTCATTAACATGTGGTACCCAGTCCTTTCATTTTTTTTGCCCTTGGTTCTAGAGGCAGGATTCAGATCTTTACATACCATAGTACATACTTGACTGATGAGTTACATGTTCAGCTTCTATCCAGTCCAGGTTTTTAAAACTCCCTCTCCAAAGTGAGAAACAAGGTACAACCCAACATCCCTATATCACACTTCCCATGGACACTGTCTTGGCTACTTTCGTATCGCCGTGAAGAAACACCATGACCAAGGTAATTTATAGAAGGAAGGGTTTATTTGGGGCTCACAGTTCCAAAGGATGAGGTTCCATAATAACAGGGACAGCATACAGTAGCTGTGTGGCACAACTGAAGCTTGAATTCTTAAACTGAAAACAGGTAGCCGGGTAAGCAAACTGGAAATGGCTCAAGACTTTTGAAACCTCACAGGCCACCCCCCAGCAAAGCCACACTCACTAAACCTACCCATAGGGCTACCAACTGGGGACCAAGTATTCAAATGACCTCCAAATGTGAAGGGCATCTCATTCAAAGCATCGCAGAAAGCCTGTGACCTCTTTGAATTTCTACCGCCCTTTGTTCTTTTAAAGTCAGTCTTCCAGGCTGGCCTCAGAGTGGAAACTCTCTTAGCTCCACTGTCTAGCACAGGCCACCACTTGCTTTGCAATTTTCTTTTTCTTAGAGCAAGCCCTCTAAGCAGTTAAAGTACTGTCATGCTATTTGACTTTATTCCTTTGTGTATTTACAGTTATATTTTAATATACCACCACACTCTGGTTTCTGTTTGTACTCAAAATTTAGAGTTTGCTTTCTACATCAATTTTTATTAAATTTTAGCATTGTAATATTTTTAAATGGTCCCAAATTAGAAGCTGTATAAAAGTGAGCACAAAAGGAGGTCTACCTCTCATCTACTTCATTCCCACATAGCCCTTATGGATTCCTCCTCCATGTTTTCTTTTTTTAGGTGTGTGTGTTAGAGTTCATATACGTG
Organism: Bramus lutescens; assembly: GCA_001685075.1. Classification (NCBI taxonomy): domain Eukaryota; kingdom Metazoa; phylum Chordata; class Mammalia; order Rodentia; family Cricetidae; genus Bramus; species Bramus lutescens. The sequence goes on along the minus strand of LOEQ01002149.1, from coordinate 162,153 downwards.
TGTGTATATATGTGTGTGTATGTATGTATGCACAATCAAATCAGGAAATTTAAAAACCAAGATGATTAATAAACAAAGCATATACAGATTTTGCACAATATCTGCAAGATTGATGGTGCAAATAAGAAAAAATATTTCATGCACTCCTAAAGCTCCATGTAGTCTATATTTTTAGCTGATCTCTGATGGTAACCCTTTGGAAGTACTGATTACACTTGTTTCTCCCTAGACAGGAAGCTAGAGTTGTAGCATTCACGCCAGAAATTTGCTCTAGAAATTATCAGATAAGCTTATTCAGGGCAAGCGGTTTTTGCTTTACTTTTCCATTTTTGTGGTACTGGAGCTTAGAAAGACTTTTCTTAACAAGTTTTTGTCAAAATTATTTTATGAGAACCTTCCCCCAAAAGCTGTACTATTAATGAGTTTAGAGTACTAGAGCATTGTGAATTAATTCAAAATATTTCCTAAGATTTCTTAAATTACATCTCTAGTAACTAGCATATTATCCACCCCTTTCTTTCTTTTCCTTTTTTTTCTCCAAAATCAAAATGCTTTTCTCAACTTTATTATTAGACATGGTCATGTTTTTACGGATTGGTGTTGTGTGTGTCAACAACATCAAAAACAGTAGTGTCTTTTCCATTAATTCTTCATTTTCACTATCAAATAATTGTGACTGGCGGCGGGGGGGGGTTTCCACACACTGACCGATGCAATATTGCAGTTATAATTAAGGTACCCTGGAGGCCTGAAAATGATTCTGTCAGACAAATAAGTTTATTTCCACTTATTCAAGTCAAGAAAATAATTAATTCATAAATTATACATTTACAAAGAAAAGCAATTATCTTTCAATTCCATTTCATCTTTTTCTCTTATTTTCTCTTTTTAAAACTTTTTATCTATTCTTTGTGTCTTTGACATTGTGCATCTTGGTCTCACTCACCTCCCTGTTCTTTTGTATCCGTTCTCTACCCTTGCAACCTCTCTCCCAAAAAAGTTAAAATTAAGAGAAAAGAAAAAAAAAGATCTCATCATGGAAGCTGCAGTGTGACAGGGAGTCACGCAGTAGACCCTCTAGTCCATAGATCTTCACTTGCAAGTGCTCATTGCAGAGTCCTTGGTCTGGCTCCCGGCCTCTGGCTTCTGTGATCAATACTGGGGCCTCACTGAGACGCCTTTGGTTATCCTGTTGATGCCCTGTGTCGCAGAGATCCTGTAGCTTTGGATCTGCAGACCGGCCCTTCCCATGCTCCAACAAATCCTAGATGGAGCAAATGTTGGGTTGGGCCAACTGTTTCTGGGCCTAGTGGGTTGGTCAGCCGGCCAGCTCTTCCGCATCCTCACAACCTGTGTGAGTTCTCCATGGCTGCCCTGGCTAGTTCACCCTATGCAGCCAAAAGCTAGGAGGTTCTACTGCTTTCGCAGCCTCCCGGTTGGCTCACCCACATCTACACCACTAGGGTCAGTTCTGGTTTGCTGCCCAGGCGAGATACAGAAGTCACTCTCCTGATTGCTGCAGCTGGTGAGGGGCAGGGACAGCTCTCCAGCTCTCAAGACATCAGGGCCAGCTCTCTCATTGCTGGAGTTGGTGAGGGGTGGAGGGGGTGGTACATCTTTCCCTCACCCACATCGGGATATGGCAGATAAGGGGCTGGGCCTGACCTCCCCCTCTCCTACCGACACCTCTGCAAAAGAATCAGCTCTGTAGTGTGCCTAGCAAGGTGTAGAACCCACTCTTTCTAGTGAGGCAACTGGTGTGTGTCAGGGCCAGTTCTCCCTAGCGCTGCAGCAGGTGAGGTACGGGGTCCACTCTGTGCAGCCCTATCATCCTCTTGGCCTTCTGTGGTAACAGAAGCCACAGCAATCAGCATCGCAGCTCCAGCAGCCTAGGCCCGAATGTCGCCATGGCTCCGAGTGGCAAGCAAGCCACCCACCTTAGCCTGCTCCTCACCTCCTTCATCTCTTCAGATCTACATCTCTCCTCAGGACATAATCTCATATTCTCTCTCTCTCATATTCAGGTCTCAGCATCCACATGGCAGCTAGGAACAGGCATAAGTCTATTTCCAGGGGATCAAAAGAAGTCCTCTTCAGACCTCTGCAGGCTCCTGCACTCACATTGGGCACATAAACACATTCAGGCACACTCACACACACAAACACACATAGTTCAGTCCTATGTCTTGGCTTTTGCTATTAAATGCTTTGCCACTTTTGGTTTCAGAATACTGCTTGATTTGAGGAATGGATTAAATCAATAATTGTAAGAATAAAGCTAATATTATTAATAAAAAATACAACTGTCTCTGCCTATTCAAAAGTTCAAGCCTCCAGTGTCCTCCTATTTGGTTGGGTCTCCTTTCTCTTACAACATGGCATATTATACTTGGTGATTGTGTCACTTAAAGTGCAGAATCCATCACCCCAATTCTGGAGGCCAGATTCCAGAACGTAGTGTCGGAATATGTGCTTCCTCCCGTGAGTTCTGAAGGGGATCTGATTTTGTGTTTTTGTTTTTCTTTTGTGATTTTCTATCAAAATATGGATTGCTATTGTATATTGGTGATTATCGATAGGTGACTTTATATATTCAGTTGCCAATGTTGCCCCGATAGACGTTAGTTACATCAATATTGCATTAGCAATTATAGAGAGGGTGTCAAGCAAGTAGACATGCAGATAGGCTTTCCGGCTGTGCCTGTTTGTGTGCACGGGTAGCCAGGGGCTGTGAAGCCAGGAGAATCTTGATTGTGAAGTCCGCAGGGAGTGGCTATCTAGGAAGACCTTGTCTTAAAAGACAAACCAAAGGACCTTTGGTCACAGGGACAATGTGTTAGGAAGATTAGGGCAACAGCAACAAAATAAAAGCAGTAAATAGTTAAGAACTAAATTTTGAAAAGAACCCAAACTATTACTGAAGCTTAGGAAAAGGGAATAGCAACACAAATCTGTGAATATACAAAAACCCCAGAAAAATCAGTGAAAAAAGCCAGAACCATCCTAGAACACAGGGTCAACCAATAGAGGATTATGCTATATTATCGTGCGTTCATTATTTTATTCATAAACTGTGACAAAATGCCTGGTGGCAGAAATCAAAGGAAGGTTTCTAATCTCACGGTTTGTGGGTAGCTGTGACAGGGCAGGTCCTGCATCAGGAATGCTGTCAGGGTCTCCTAGATCCTGTGCAGTGAGGAAGCACAGAGAGGGTAGAGCTGTCCCTCGGCCTGCTTTCTCCCTTTGCTCAGTTTATTCTGCCTGGTGTGCCAGCCCCTGCATGGTGCCACACACATTCAGGGGTTGTCTTTCATGCTCAGCTAAACCTCTCTGCAGAGATCCTCATAGACACTTCTAGAGGTAAGACTTCTGGGCAATTCTATGTCTGGTCAGGTTGACACTGAAGATTAGTTAGCACAATGAATTGCTTTATTTTTATTTTCATCCTTTTTCTTATTTGTTGCACACAGAAGGTAACTTAATGGCCCTCCTGTTCATGATAGGTTATTATTATCTTAAGGCCGCAGCCTCTCTTATTTTGTGTGGAAGTAGTGCATATTATTTAGTTAAGATCTCACTATGGAGCCCTAACTGGCTTAGAACTCACTATGTAGATAGACAAACCTCAAACTCACAGAGACCTATCTGACTCTACTTCCCGAGTGATGGGATTAAAGGAAAGCGCCACCAGGTCCAATTATTTATTAATTTTTCTCATATCTTTAGTACATTTCCTTTGCCTTCCCAGAAGCTATCTTTGTGGGTAATAACACATATCTTATTGTTTATATGAGATATAGAAAAGCATGTATTTTTTTGTAAGTAACTTTAAACTTCTGCCAACTGTAGAGATGTGTCTCATTTCATAGCACATATTGTTCACTGGGAAATATTTTTGAAAATTCTCATGCTGCTCTGGGATACATATAAAGAATTACAGACCAGTCTACGGTAAACACTCTGATTCACTTTCTCAGTCTCCCACAAAACACTGTGGTGGTTCCCACTGCAGTGAGTACCCTTGTGGACAGCATTGGGAGTATGAGAGATGGAACCAAGAAGGATGGTTGCAATAGGAAAAGGAGAGCACTTGGGCAGTGTGGATGGAGAATGTACCCAGGACCGGCCCACCTAATGTGCATGGTTCTTAGCAAGATGAAAACACAGAGAGATCTGTTTAAGTATTAAGACACTGCAGCATGGCAACAGAAGAAAATAAGTTCGAGGCCTTGCTCGACCTCACATGTTACACATTCATAAAATTACCCCCTCTGAATCTAGCTAAATTTACACAAATGGTAGAAATCAAAAGCCACGACGTTTGGGAATGAAGGATTAATGTGCTAGTTGGTTTAGGTCAGCTTGACACAAACTAGAATCACCTGGGAGGAAGGAACATCAATTAAGGTCATCAATCATGGTAGCCTATAGATATGTTGGTATAGCATTTTCTTGGTGGTTGGTTGATGTCAGAGGACACAGCCCTCTGAGAATGATGCCACCCTTTGGTTAGTGGTCCTGTGAGGTATAAGAAAAATAGCTAAACATGAACCTAATGCAAGCCAGTGAGCAACCTTCTTCCATGGCCTGTTTCAGTTCCTGCCTATAGGTTTTTGTCTGGAGTTTGTACTCTGCCTTCTCTTCATGATGGACTACAAACTGTAATCTGAAATAAACCCTTTCCTCCACAAGCTGCTTTTGGCATGGTGTTTACTACAGTATTAGAACACAAGCCAGGACAGCTAATACAATGAGATGTTACAAATGAGGAAAAACAATTCTCTGAGATGTAATTCTACATTGTGTATCCAGATTACTCCTAGCATGGTGGTGCACGCCCTTAATCCTAGCACCTAGGAGGCAGAGGCCAGCAGATCTCTGAGTTCAAGGCCAGACAGGGCTATACAGTGATACGCTGTCTTAAAAATAAACGAACACTCAACTTTCCCCTAGCAATTTTATTTGCAGTTCAAAGCACTGACTGTACCATTGTTCCTAATTGTTCAACCAATAGAGGATTATGCTATATTATCGTGCGTTCATGATTTTATTCATAAACTGTGACAAAATGCCTGGTGGAAGAAATCTAAGGAAGGTTTCTAATCTCACGGTTTGTGGGTAGCTGTGACAGGGCAGGTCCTGCATCAGGAATGCTGTCAGGGTCTCCTAGATCCTGTGCAGTGAGGAAGCACAGAGAGGGTAGAGCTGTCCCTCAGCCTGCTTTCTCCCTTTGCTCTGTTTATTCTGCCTGGTGTGCCAGCCCCTGCATGGGGCCACACACATTCAGGGGTTGTCTTTCATGCTCAGCTAAACCTCTCCACAGAGATCCTCATAGACACTTCTAGAGGTAAGGCTTCTGGGCGATTCTATGTCCTGTACACAGCACCAGGAGCAGGATGAGCATCCTCTGCTGAAGACCCGTCTGAAGGGATGACTCAGCCTCTATGACATGCACTATCCTACCGCCCTCACACATCTTAGGACCGCAGCTGTGGTCTTTACTCCCATGCCTTGAGTCTAATCTTTAGGAATCTTGGCCTTAGGATACTACTTACAAATGAGAAATGGAAAAGTTAATGCCTTAATTCCTAATCTAAAAAGACCATTTAAGGATGTACGTAGAGCTCTCTTCCATGCCTCTATAAAATGTAGCTGCCTATGTTAAGGTAACTTTTTCTAAGATGATTTTTTTTCTGGGAAAAAAAAAAGCAAAGCTTGTGGCTACAACCATATGTATTATGTCATGTACACCATGCACCTTCTCTGCTTTACAGTAAATGAAATATTTGTATCTCCTGAGATGAGGTGGGACAAAGACCACTTTCAATGATTATGCTTTCAGTTGAATTTTGAATCATAAGCATAAGATATATATATATATATATATAATGCATAGATGTGTGTGTGTAGACGCTTTAGACACAACATGACTTGGGAAGAAGAGAGCCATTGGTAAGGGAGGCAACATTCACTTCTGCCAAAAGATGGTGGTGGTCGCGTGGCACTGAGACTCTTTGAATAAATGCTGCCCCCCAAAAAATAGGAATCAGAAGGGTGATGAATTCATTCTCACATCTCCATTGCACACTCTGTAGGGCTTTGAAACCAATTCAGTTTTAGAATCAATTATAAAGGAACAATGAAATTCTCAAAAAATAAGGGAGAAAGAAATGGGAGAAGAGAGAGGAATCGGTGGGGGGAGAGAGACAATTCAACTAGTAGCTGCATGGACCATGGCAAAAGAGATGTGGTGTTCTCAGTCTAGGGAGTAAGGTGGTTATCGTCTTCCCCCAAGTAGGAGAGACTGCTGTGAGGAGGAGGAGCAGAACTCAGTTCCCTTTAGGATGGAAACCTCAGACTTGTTGACTGACTGGGCATGCCTGGGAACTGGGAATTGCAAGCAGGTGAGTCTCAATGACCGCCTTCCAGGAAACAGCGCGGCATCCTCAATGCCTGCACGTGAGAATTATACCTGGGTTCTTCATTTCCATGCCCTGATTTTCATCCTTAGGAAAGTAGGCCTTAGGGTACTACTTGTGATTCTAAAATGGAATAAGTAATGATTTAATTCCCAGCCAGTAAAGGGCAGTCCAAATGACAGGCTCCTCCATTTCCCCAGGGCTAGTTTTTAACCTGGGACAGAAATAAGCCGCGTGTATTAAATCAATACAATCACTCACAGCTTAAAAAAAAAAAAAGGACGGAAGGAAGAAAAAAAAGGGCACTTCTTTGCTGAGTGTATTATGCCAACTACTTCTTACCTTCTTCAGAGGGCCCAATCCTAACTGCCCTTCAGAGCCAAGCCAACTCCATCCTTGGGTTTAGTACCTTGAGCAAGCACCCAAAGATATTTCTACTGCCCCAATGACATTGTGTGACATTTTACAATCCCATGCCGCTCCTGTGCTTTCTCGTCCTCTCTTTCATTCTCAGAGGGAACAATCTCTGTGAATCCAAGAGGAGACCAGACTAGAGAAAGTGGGACTGGATGCCCATGCTCAGGTGCAGTGGGCCAGCCTCGTGAACTTTGCATGCATTTTGATGACGCAGATGGCAAAATCACTGCCCACTGAAACATTTCTGCAGCTTCTCTGGTGCCCACTGCCCACACCCTCAGGGTTATGTTCTCAATTTTCTACCCATCGGCTCTTGAATCATCACTTTCCTCCTCAGCCAATGCTGCGGTCATAAACCCCTGCCAGTCGTCCCTCCTTTCTTTTTCCCCTTTAGCTCTGGAGACTACTTTGGCCTTGAATTTGAGGCAATCCCCCTGCTTCAGCGGTCCAAGAGCTGGGATTCTAAGTGTGTGGCATCACCCCCAGCTTCTCATTTTCCATTAAAAAAGGGAGGGGTTCAATTTTGACATTTTCACTTATGAATAACACACTTTTCACACACACAGTAAATCTGGATGGTACATATTAAAAATATATATTTGTCTTTCTGCATCTGGCTTATTTCGCTTCACAGCTGTAGTCTCAAAGTTCTCTCTCCCTCCCTCTCTTTCTTTCTCAAGTTTCTGGCTTACAAACTCGTAAGCAGATACTAGTAAATGAGTGGCTTAAAATGATCTGATAAATTGAGGTGCGGGACAAGGAAGCAATGGCTTTCCTCACTGGCCTGGAACAACACTGGAAGGTCAGGTCCTTTCCGCAGTGATATTTTAAACCCCATTTCTGCCCCATTTCTCTCATTTCAAAGAACAAACTGTGTTCAAAGTAAAATGGTTTTGACCTTGTTCTCTCACAGGGATTGGAGTTTAGATTTTCCAGCGCTTTAATACCTTATACTTTTCGCTCGTTGTGCTTTTTGTAATTCATTTGCCTTCAAATCCTGCTGTTAACCCCCACACTCGAAGCTCCTTAGGAATAATCTCATTCTATAAACCCTTACATTATTTCAGTGGCTGCTTATGATCTTTCGTAATCAGCATTCGACTATTCTGAACGTATAAACAACCTGAGTTACACTGCAGTATTTCAGGGGAACAGATTGGGCAGTCGTCAAGTCCTCAGACATCAGACATGATCGGTGCCAATCATGCCCCTAAACGCCGCAGCTTCATCATTTAAGTTGCAGCAATTTACTTCACTAGGATGAAGTCCATCTGCAACATAGGCATCAAGCCTCAGATATCGTCACAGCTAGTAGAGCTCGTATTTTAT
>LOEQ01002149.1:109816-122499 GCA_001685075.1 Bramus lutescens | reverse complement strand
GCCAAGGCAGTTTCTTTATTAACCAATGAAAGTAACACATAGACAGATGACCCTCCTACATCAAACCTCACAGTTTCTTCTCACTGCTCTGGCTGTGGATGATGCCGAGCTATAACTGTTTACCATTCTCTGGTTGCTCCCTACACTTGCAGAAACATCTCTCTGCCTGCTCACTTTCCAAGGTATATTAATTAATTAGCCATCTTCAAGTTGAAGTAAGACTCAACATGAAACTTTCCTTTATGAAAGCTCTTGAATGTGTTTGATAACTGTCTTAGGGTTTCTATTGCCGTGATGAAACACTATGACCAAAAAGTAAGTTGGGATAGAAAGGGTTTATTTGGCTTACACTTCTACATTACTGTTCATCACCAAAGGAAGTCAGAACAGGAACTCAAGCAGGGCAGTATCCTGGAGGCAGGAGCTGATGCAGAAACCATGGAGAAGTGCAGCTTACTGACTTGCTCAGTCGGTTTTCTTACAGAACCCAGGATCACCAGTCCAGGGATGGCACCACCCACCATGGTTTGGGCCCTCCCCCATTGATCATTAGTTGAGAAAATGCCTTACAGATGGATCTCATGGAGGTATTTCCTGAACTGAAGCTCCTTCCTCTCTAATGACGCTAGCTGTGTCAAGTTGACATGCCATGCCAGCTAGTACACTAACCTACTATAGTGTATTCTATTTTTGACTTGTTCAATAGTTCTCTCTCTCCCTCTTGTACTTCCTTTTTTTAAGGCAGTGTTTTACTGTCCATCACATACATATTGGCCTGAGGCTCACTCTGTAGCTCAGGCTGGGATTGAACTATGTAGTCCAAACTGGAGGATCCTCTTCACTTCCCACTGTGAGTAGTGGGATTATGGGCCTGCCCCTCCATACCTGGTTCAACATTATCTCCCTTTGTAGCCTTTCAAATGGACCCTCAATTTGCTTAGAACTTGGACAGAAAATTCTCTCTGACTCTTGGGGAAGCCAGTTTGAGCAATTGGCCTAGGAACTCTCATAGGCAGATTGCAGCCTGTGGGACACAAAGAGAAGTCTGTCTGTTGGAGAGTTCTTTTCTTAACCAGAGGATATCACACAAAAACAAATTCCTTAGTGCAGTGCAAGTCCTGGTTCCTGTGCTTTGATACTACCTTTCTGCGAGAACAAGGGATGCAGATCACTGCAATGTTGCTACTATCATTTGTCTGATACAGAAGCAGGTCAGGATGCACATGTCAGCACTGTCATCATTGATTCTCTGCCTGAATCTCAGTTCATGAAAGCCACTGTAGGCCACTTTTTTCCTTTGACTGCAGTGGAAACCATTCCCAACCATTACCTCTTTTCTGTGAACAAATTCAGCCACTACAGAGCTCCTGTCATCTGCTTGGGATCAGGGCTGCCAGTGAGAAAAAACCATCTTCACTTTAAGCACTGCCACATTATTGGTAGCAGGAAAGCATCTATAATCGAGTATATTTGGACAAACGCTTGCTATGCCAATAAAAATAAGGCAGCTACCCTGGCACAAAGATCCGATGCTGTCATTGAGTGATAGAGATTAGAAGAAGCCCATACTGACCAGGCATATTGTCTTTGCAGTATTCTGTCTCCCTGGAAAACAGAAAAGAAAACTTCTTTCAGCTCAGTAGAAATAAAAATAAGTTCTGGTCTAATGATCTTCATAGTCTCCCAATAAGACAACCAAACCGCACATTATGAGAGCCAAAAATCATCCATCATCAGCTATATATGTTTCTTGGTCTATATTATTTCTGTCCCAGACACTGGAAGCCTGGACTTATCCCAGAGAAGAGAACTGTCATCCTGTCACATGACTGCATTTGGCAAGTCTTACCAAGAAAGTTTGGCAGATCCTAAGAACAGGACTAACATATGTTTTATATATGTGTGGGTAGGTGTATATATAGCCATCCATCTACATACATATATGTATACTTATTTATTTATAAGCCTAAATTAAAGTTAGAAAAATTAATTTTGCATATGGGTAAGCCCCACAGATTAACACTGCTTTAGAAAGGATTAGTAGAAGCCTAAAAGCTATCATTTTGATTCTTTAAAAGTAAAAATGCCAGTGTAAAAGTTAAAAGTAGACTATCATGCTAATAGCTTTTATCTTTAGGTTATTGCTCATTTTTAGTTAGCAGTGATTCATTCATTCATGCAATAAGTGTTTATCAAACACCAGCTAAAAAGCCGCACAATTCACAAAGACCTTTGCTATGATTTGTAGTATACAGGGAATGGAATCTGCCATTCATATAATCATTCAAAGATCATCACTGGTGGCTGCATTTATGTGGACAGAGAAGATTCTTCTGTGAAGACATTTAAGCTGAGCCCCAAGAGACCATAGGAAGACTATTATCAGGTGGAACTGAGCGTCTTTCTTTTTTTCTTTCTTTTGGTTTTTTGAGACAAGGTTTTTCTGTGTAATAGCCTTAGCTGTCCTGGAACTAGCTCTTATAGATCCGGCTGGTCTTAAACTTATAGAGATCCACCTGCCTCTGCCTCCCAAGTGTTGGGTTGAGATTAAAGGCGTGTGTCACCACTGCCCAGCTCAAGCATCTTTTTGCAACTATTGTTATTATCATTAACAATTATGCTTATGGGTAGCATGGTGATGCATTCCTAATATCCAGATCTCAGGAAACAGAAGGAAGGGAGATTTTGAGTTCAAGGCCAGCCTAAGCTATATATAAAAGGCCTGCCCCCGAATAGAAAATGCAATCCAGGGCAGATTACTGTTTTAATAATCAATGCATGCATGGCTTTATGTACGTGTGAATGTATGAGTGTGTGAATACACTCAGGAAGGAATTAAAAGTGGTTTATGATGTGGAGGATGATTAAGAAGAGAAAGGGTGCTTCAGTACAGAGAGAGAGAGAGAGAGAGAGAGAGAGAGGTGAGAAACCAAACCGTCGAAAAGGACGGCGCGAATGGAACTCAGTTTTCAACTGTTGGTAGCAGTGGAAGAGCTTGTTCTGTAATATAAGGCAGGCAGGGGATGACGCAGAGTAAGGCGGGTGGGTGGTTTTAAGTCGGGAGGCAATGGAGTTCTTGTTAAACCCTTTTTCTCAATGTTTCTGAAACAAGGTGGTACACGGAGAGTATGGAGAGGAGCTGCAGAGATTTAAGGAGTCATGGCACGCTAGGAAGTGATCGTTTTGGAGATGTGGGGCACCGAAGTGCTAGGGGAGGAGCCACTGCTCTTGATGACTCCTTTGAGAGTCACAGACTGGATTTAAAATGGCATTAGTAAGTGCTGTCCTTACATCCTCCTCACTGTGAGGTTGTCCTGGGACCTACCAGTTTAATCAGGGGAAGGAAGGTGGCAGAGGTCAGAGCAAAGGATGTTGTTACAGGTAGGCTTAAATATCAAAGGCTCTCTGCTTAGAGGAGAAGTAAGGGAGGATCCATAACAGTCAGGCTAATAAGGATGCAACCATAAGCTCAACAGTTCAGAAAGTCAGAAATTTTTGATTGAAGTTTCTATTATTGTTATTTGCATTGTGTCTCTGATCTGTGTGTGTCTGAGCATACATGCACACCACACTGCAAGTGTGGAGGGTCATAGGACAACTTTTAGGAGTAGTTTCTCTCTTTCTGTCCTCATCTTTTTGTTTGTTTGTTTTTAAATCTGTTTGTTTCCTCATTTTGTTTTTGGTTTTGGAGAAAGGGTTTCCCTTTGTCACCTTGGCTATCCTGGAAATCACTCTGGTCTCGAACTCACAGAGAGCTGCCTGCCTCTGCCTCTGAGTGTTGAAATTAAAGGTATGTGCTCCCCACCACCCAGCTCTTCACCCTTCTTTTGAGGCAGGGTCTCTCTTACTTCTGTTGCTAGCTGACCAGAGGTCTTACAGGAGATTGTGCTGTCTATATTTCCCATCTCCGTGTAGTGGTACTGGGATTATAGAAGCATACCACCACATCTGGCTTTTAATTTTTATTTATTCTTTGAAATTTTCATGCATGCCTACAATGTTTTCTTATTGTTCACTGAACTCTTCCAGCTTCCCTCAGGACTGCCATCAATCACCCTTCCAAACTCATGTTTTTCATTTAGAACTGTTTTCGTTATTTGTTTCTTGTTTTAGTCTATTTAGCTTTTTAGGTGGCTTCTGACATCAAACTCTGGTGGTCAGGATTGTGTAGCAAGTGCTTTTGCCCACAAAACCCTCTCCCAGGTTCCATTTTGAAAAGTTTTCAATGAAGTCAAGATGCTAATTGTGTACTGGGTTAGGAGACACTAGGCAGAGAACTGCATGCTTGAATTAGAGATTTTGGAGATGATTATTAGGTCAAGAGTATGACTATAGGAGTCTGGCTGTTTTGTTCTAATGTGAAAATGAGAGTGAATGGCATTCAGTGTGTTATCCCTGTGGGTACTGAAGTCAGCAAGGAAGCCAGTGAAGAGTAACAAAGGGAAACCGATGGGGGAGGGGGATGGCAGGAGGGTGTGCGTGTGTGCTGAAATTATCAGAGAATGTGAAACAGAGTTCACTAGACACCAGGGAGGCAGCAAACGGTTTTCATAAACCTCCATGGAGCTGGTTTGCGAGGGTGCAAAGAGCAGGCTTTGTCTGGGAAACAGAAAGCGTGCTGGGCCTCCAGTTGCACAAGCGGCAGACACACACTAACCACCCTCCTTTGCCTCTGGATGCAGCAGGGATGGTTTCAACAGACCCAGCTAGATTTAGCCTAGAGTAAGAAAGCAAAGGAGCCATTCCAAGATGGTGACGAGGATGCAGATAGGTTTCCTGTTGACTTCTTTCCCTATAGATGGCAGAAGCGCAAGTACAGGTCAGAAGCAGGAAGGTACAGAATAGGGAAGGATGAATAACCAGTAACCAGGAGAAAGGACAGAAAATTTTCTACAATAAGCCAGAGATAGGGATTTTAAGCTTGACAGCCCTGGGGCTCTCTTTTTTGAAAGATTCAACCCTACCGTTTAGTGTGAAAGCAATATGCAAAGGAATGGATATGGTTATACTCCAAAGAAGTTTTATTTACAAAGGCAGGTACTGGAAATGCAATAGACTGAACCTGAAATAGAGTTTGTGCCTCTGGTGATGGCTGAGATAAGGAGTCAAATTTTGGATTAAAATGTGAGTGTTGGGCTGGAGAGATGGCTCAGAGGTTAGGAACAGTGACTGTCTTCCAGGGGACCTGGGTTCAGGTAAATCCTTTCACTCACGTGGCAGCTGTCTATAACTCCAAGATCTAACATCCTCACACACACTTACAAAAAAAAAGTGAGTGTTTGGGGCCCAGAGAGAAGGCTTAGTTGGTAAAGTATTGTCTCATGAACGAGGATCTGACTATTTACTGAGTAGCATAGAAAAGCTGTAAGAGCCAGGCATGGTGTCGTGGTAACTCCAGAACCTCGTTGGCCAGGCAGGCTAGTCAATCAGTGAGGCTCTAAGTTCAGTAAGAGACCCAATGTAAAAAAAAAAAAAAATAAATAAGAGGAAGGTACCAGAAGTGAGTCGTTGGCTTGTGCGCAAATGTGCACATGTATACACACACATGCTCTACTGGCCCCTCCCCACAAGGGAAGACAGTTAAGATGGAAAGGGAGACGTTGCCAAGTGTGCTGCCCAGGTGCGGTCGCGGTCTCCCAGAATGAGAAGAGCCCTGGCATGAACCTGAGAGGGGAAGAGAGCAGTTTGGGTGATGATATTTCAAGTGTCAGATGGAGGCCCAGATATACAAGCTTGGTAACATCTAATGCCAGGCCGCTTCGCATTGTGACATGCAGGACTCACTTGGTGGGAAAGGGAAGGGTGGTCACCTAGAAATATTTTAGGTTTTTTTTTTTTTTCTCTAGACAGGATTTTTCTGTAGCTTTGGAACTTGTCCTGGAACTAGCTCTTGTAGACTAGGGTGGCCTCGAACTCACAGATATCTGCCTGCCACTGCCTCCCAAGTGCTGGGTTTAAAGGCGTGCGCCACCACCGCCCGGCTACATTTTAGGTTTTTGAGAAAGAAGATGCAAGCATTGTTAAATATGGGAATAGGCAAGGCTTTCTCACTCAGCTGCTGACTCAATCCCAAAACACTTTCATGACGTGGGCTCATTGAGGTTTCCCAGTGCATAATAAAATATGAATGACTCTACAGCTTCCAGCCGACCAGGCTGCTACAAATCAAATTGTGCCACTACCTGTGCGGTACAGAGATTGACCTGACTGGGGAGGCTGGGAATGAAAAACGGACAGCGTGTACAGAAAAGCTGGGATCAAGCGGCTGGTGAGCTCTGGTAGAGACGCACTGGTAGTCCATAGGCTCAGGTCGTCCTCAGATACAGCTGAATTAGGAGGCAGGTTGGTTAATCTCTTGACCAGGCAAAGCCTTGTTCTTTCTATGGGTCTGAGGCAATGGGTCTTTAACATGACTCTTCCCATGCCCTGAGTGCTCATTTATATAGGGGGTCATGTGCTCCCCACAAAACTATCAGTTTGAGCAGCAGGTGTTTTGTGTCCGTCGCACTTGGAGCCACTGATAAGTCATTCATTGAGACAGCGCAGTGAACTCAGTGTGCAGAATCAGCTTTAAAAGATCTCTGAGCTGAAGCCACTGCAGCCACGGCAAATGTTGAATGGATACTGTCTGTATATAGATTCATGGTACTCAGGCAAGAACTCGACTGAACTTTTCATCCCCCTGCCCCCTGCCTTGTTTTTGACACAGGGTTTTGCTCTGTAGTCCTAGCTAGCCTTTAAGTCACAGCAATCCTGTCTCGTCCTCCTGAGTGCTGGGATTACGGGCATGAACCACAGTGCCCATCTCGGGTCGTTTTCTCTTCCTCACCACTGACAGTACCCCCTCCGAACTGGAACAAACAGTATCTGCACTGCTATTTTTTTTACTTATGTTATCTTAAAAACTCTCCAAGTGCTTCAATTCTTTCCTGATATTAAACCAGGCTATACTTTGCAGAGGGAGATGAACTCTTTCCGACCTCTGGAGTATAATTTGGTATGTTTTCTGAGCAATTGGAAGATACTAATATGTTGCTTGATGGGAAATTGGGCCCTGGGACACTAATTTATTGCTCATAACTTATGAGATCCCTGTTGTACTAGTAACAGAAAGAGTAGGCGTGTCTCTTAAAAGAATGTTTCCTTTGCGCTCGACTAAAAGAAACACAAAAGAGTAATTTAATCTAATTGAAGCACATTAATTTCGTTAATTTCCTTTGCTCTAATAAAATACTCTGACACAGCCAGGTAGGGTGGTGCTTGCCTTCAATTCCCATACTCGGGAGGCAGAAGTAGGTGGATCTTTGTGAGCTGAAGGCTAGCTTGGTCTGCATAGCTAGTGTCAGCCCAGCTCAGGCTGCGTAGTGACGTGCTGTCAAACAGACAAACGAAACAATTGCAAGACTGACGAACAGCATCTTGGGGGAGAAAAGATTGATTTTGAACTCACAGTTCCAGGCTACGGTCCAGAAAATCGTGGAAGGGAGGCTGTTGGAGCTTGACACAGCTGGGCGATTCATGTTCACACAGTTCAAAGATGAAGAGCAGAGAGAAAGATGTATTGCTGCTTGTGCTCAGCTCATTTTCTTCACCCTTACACAGCCCAGCATCCAAGCCCAGGGAAAAGTACTGCCCAAAGTGGGCTGGGTCTTCTCATATCAATCAATGTAATCAGGAAAATCCCTATGGCTATCCCCGCAGGTCAAAGTTATCTGGACAGTTCAGCACGAAGCTTCCTTTCTCAGATGATTCTAAGTTTTGTCAAGGTGACAAAACTTCACAGTCCAGTGTTCAAACCAAGCCTTTTCCTTTCTGCAACTTATTCTTGCCTTACAGGAAAGGCATATTGTCATGAGAGTCATTTTGCAGTGGACTGGCTAAAACTCGCCATTCATTGAGCAACTGCTGTGAACAGAATTTGTGCATTACACTGAACAAGTCTTCGTGCTGTGGTTCTCTTAGGATGGCATTTTCCTTGCATAGAATGTGAATATTCACGTATGTGTAAATAAGTAAGGCTTACATTCAAATCAGTAAAAACCAACAATTTGAAAAGAATGCTCTAATTAAGTAATTACAAATTATATAAATAATGGCACTTTGTGATGGCTGAAGACTTTTCATCATTCAGCCTTATAACAATAATTTTATAGGCACTGACCAAATTCCCTCTCACAACAACCTGGCAAGGTGGCTAACATTGTGCTATTATAGATAAGTCAATTCCACTAACAGTTTGTAAGTGACAGAGTTGAGTTTTAAAACTAGGTCCGTCTGACTGCAAAGCCCTTGGTCTTCATCTTGATCTCATTATACTTCAGAAACACACATTTTTAACTGGGTAGAATCAATAAGTAAAAGCCGGTTATTGTAGTATATGGATTTTTGCCACTCTTGACAGACAGAAGATGTGACATTTCAACTGCTGGCAATAGGTCTTCAAGAGTTCTTCTTAAAAATGCAAATCTGTACTCCCAGGAGGATAACATATTTTTTTTTAAAAAATAAACATTCCAGGCTCTTAACTTCCACGTCCTTGTAAAACCTTAAAGGAATGGCTTGAGCGACAGGTAAGCATTGAGATGGGTAAGGAATAGCAGGTGTGGGAGAGAGAGAGGCAACCCAGAGTGGAAGAGAGGGAGAGATAATTTACTTGGAGGAAACAGGCATCACCAAAGAATGGGACACCCACAGGAGGCACTTCCACATGGGCACAGGAAAAGAAAAACATCCAATGCACAATTTACACCCACATAATTTTGTTTAAGGCCAGTATCACTGTCCTCACAAAATTCAATCATCTATCACTAGCAACTGAGTAAATTAGCAAGTATAAATTAACAAGTAAAAATAACCAAAAAAAAACCCTCTTTGCTCTAAGCAGTGGCTGAGATGCCATTTCCATTGTCTAGAAGGTTCCAAAACAAAGAAGCCCCTCCCTCTTCCTTTACATTCTTTTGCACCACCATTCTTTCCATAATGTTTATGCTTTACCCATGATCACCAGCAACATGTCTCTAAATTAGTGTTATAACCAGAACGGGGATGCTAATACAACCGATTGCTAATTACGTCTGTTGCTCCTTTTCATCACAATTATACCCCTATGCTAGCATAGTACTTGTCTATATAGGACTCACTTACAGAATTTAACTGTGATGTTAGTTAAATACTCAGTTTCCACCCTTGTAATGCTAATAATTATAAGGATGATGACTATAATAATAATTAGCTCAAGTGTTTTAAGGGTTAGAGATGGGAGTCTAAAAATGAGATCTGCGTTTATCCTACATCAATAATTTTGCAACAAATTTGCCCAATTTTCAAATCAAAAATAGATTCCTCTGTCAGCAAAGCATCAGTCTTCTATCTGAAAATCAAGCACAGCTTGTTCATCGTCAGAAACCACAGAGGCTCTGAAATCAGAACTTAGCTGCCAATTTTGTTGATGATGCATAAGATGAAACCCGGTACAGCTGGCTCTTCTCTCCTGTGCTAGCTCTGCAGTACTGACATTCGTGAAAAATCTGTTTGTTTTTTGTTTCAGGAAATTAAATAGCTATGACTAAAATGAAGCAGAGGGAACAGATATATCTGGGTAATAACCAGGTGCCATTTTTATTTTTAAATGTATTTATTTTTCTTGTAGCGTCACTTGATTAACTGAGATACTACTTTAGCATGACCAGTTGGAACGAATGACCTCAAAGAATATCAGTGAAATTCCTGCCATAGACAAGCCGGAGGACACTGTTTTCGATAGATAACTGGAGAACAAACTATTTGATTTATAACTTAGCCTCCATCATGGATAAATCCATACCATGCCCTCAGTGACTACTCCTTCCGACAGGGTGTCACATTTCACATTTTTAAAAATAGCTTCTTTTGCTGACATGTAAACTGCTTTTGCAGAATGAGCACTTCATGTGATTTGCACCTAAGCTTAAAGCCTTCGTTTTACAGAAATACGCCTACTTCCAAATATTACCCTAAAATGAAGAAACAAGAGACTGAAATACTGCAACATCAACTTAATGACATGCGGCTACATTTAAAATTTTTAAATCTAATAGTGAACCAGAAACATCAATTTTCTTTTCTTCTTGCAAGCCTTAAATACACTGTGCCTGGTTCAGGGTTAGGAAGAGAGTTGGATATATGCAGTAACTGCCAGGACTCTTGATCTTTTTAAGGTGATCGTGAAGACTAATTTTTTTCTTCAGTGTGTGTATGTCTGTGTGTGTGTGTGTGTGTGTGTGTGTGTGTGTTGTATTCACATATGTCTGGGATGAACTGGCCCACACTTGCCTGTGTGGCATCACAGGGCAATGTTGAGTGCACACTAGTTTTTGAGACAAGGTGCCTCACTAAACCTGGAGCATGGTGTTCTAATTAGACCACCTGTCTGACCAGAGAGTCCTGAGGGTCCTCCCATCCCTACCCATCCCCAACATTACGGACTACGCCACTATGCCCAGCTCAAGGTGCTCAGGATACATCTGAACCTCAGGTCTTCATGTTTGCAAGCAAACACTTAACCAGCTGAGCTCTCTCCCTACACCCACCCACCCCAAGGTTTTAAAGAGACAAATCGAGAAGGGAAAGAGAGGAACATTTTTTTGTTTGTTTGTTTTGGACAGAGACTCACGGCTTGTCCTCTTGGTTGGCCTGAAACTCATAGAGATTCTTCTCCTTCTGCCTCTTGAGTGTTGGGGTTACAGGAGGGTCCCACTATGCTTGGCCTGGTATACTTTTAAAAGCTAGAAAATAGACAAGTGAAAACTTTTCTATTCATTTACTTATTAATTTATTTATTATTGGTAGTCTGTGGATTGAACCTAAAGGCCTCATATATATTAGGAAATTACTCTGCATCTGGACCACGTACCTAGTCCCTAATCAGCTTTTTTTTCTTTTATTCTTCATCAAGAACAACAAGTTAGTTCGGGTGGTGATCTCGGTGGTAGAATATATGCTTCCTATATGAGAGACCCCAGATTAGACAGGTATAGTGGTGCACACCTTTAATCCCAGCACTTAGGAGGAGAGGCAGGCAGATCTTTCTGAGTTCAGGGCCAGCCTGGTCAACATAGAAAGCTCCTCAACACAAGGCCTACATAGAGAAACCCTGTCTCAAAAAACTAAAATAAATAAATAATGAAAGAATAAATAAATAGCCTTTGGTTCCATCCACAACATCACTAAAATAAATAATTGAAAAATTTAAAATCAAGCATTGTAAGAAATTCAAAAGACAGTTCTATCATGGAAACAAGATATACTTAAAACACTAATCACAATTTGGAGAAAAAAGATATTAGGTAGAAAGAAAGAAATACAAATATATTTATTAAACACATAATCATGTGAAACATATATGAATGATAGATATAAGAAGATATTATAGTTCTGTAAAAAGGAAAAATAACATAAAGAGTAACAATGAGAGGAATTTTTGAAAATACACACAACAATGTAAGTGAAGAAACAATATGAAGCACTAATGTTTCCAGAAACATTAATTACAGCTGCCAAAATGTAGTAGTAACCTGTGTCCACTAACAGAAGAGTGAGCAAACATGGTGTACACACAGTGAAATGTTCATTCTGAAAGTCTGATAAGCTCTGTAATATGGATGAAAACTGAAATCATTATACTAACTGAATTAAAATTACAAAAGTATAAACATTGTAGGATTTCATTGTTTTAAAAATTATTAATTGTGTGTATGCATGAGTGTGTAGGTGTGTATGTGTACATATGAATACAGCACCCAGGGAGGCTAGAAACAATGTCCCTGGAGCCAGAGTTACATACAGTAGTAAGCTACCTGATGTAGGTGCTAGGAACTGAACTCAGTATGAGTTTTCAGTATGAAAGAGCTCCTCCCTGCTGAGCCAGTTCTCCAGTCCTGGATTTTATCACTTGAGGTGTATTCACATCTTAAATGATTTCATTGAATCCCTTCAGCAAGCACCTTGGTATTTGCTTGATGATGCCATTTGCTTTCTCTTTTATATAGACTACAATGTAGAGGAAAATAGAAATATACCTGCATAAGTCAAATCTCCCCAATGAACTTTCAGGTGTGTGTGTGTGTAAAAAGATGCATGAGTAGTAACATATGTACTCCTAGGAAAAAGGGAGTATAAAGTTTAACAGAGGTGATATCTGAAAAATATTTATTTTTCAAAATTTACCCCCTTGCTTGGTTTGAATTTTAAAACCACCTTTCGGCTATGTACAAATTGGCCTAATGAGATGGCTCGGCAGGTAAGGGAACTTGCCACCAAGCCTGAAAACTTGTGTTTGATATCTGGAACCCACATGGTGGAAGGAGAGAGAATTGACTCTCTCAAATTGCCCTCAACCTTCACAATATGCATAAATAAATGAAACAAATATATATGGATTAAAATTTTATATTTAAAAAACGTAACATATAGCTTTAGTCAAGAAAATCCACTTCTATGTGTTTATTCTAAAGAAACACCTATCCATATGCAAAATAATGTAGATACAGGGAAATCTTGTAAACAAATGTCCATCTGTTAGGTACTGACGAAATAGTATATTCATTTATATTTGCAATAGAGTAGTATGCAACCAGAAAAAATGAGAAGCTTTTCCCCCTTCTTCCTTCCTTCCTTCCTTCCTTCCTTCCTTCCTTCCTTCCTTC
>LOEQ01002149.1:74647-87206 GCA_001685075.1 Bramus lutescens | reverse complement strand
TGCAGATCGGCCACGCATCGCAGTTGCTTGACTCGCAGGTGCCCTCGCCGCCGTCCCGGGGCTCTCCCTCCAACGAGGGTCTGTGCGCCGTCTGCGGCGACAACGCGGCCTGTCAGCACTACGGAGTTCGCACTTGTGAGGGCTGCAAAGGTTTCTTTAAGGTGAGCAAGCCTGGGGGAGGTGGCTGGTAGCGCTGACCTAGTACCTGAGACTCAGGAGTGTGCTCTCCTCTTCCGGTAGGCAGCCCAGCCCTAGTTCCTTGAAGCTACCCCCGCGGGCTCCGGAAGGGGCTTCGGGTGGTCTAAGGAAAGAAATAAGCAAGACTGGGAGAGTCAAGGTTTCACCCCGCCCCCCTCGCCCCTCAGCAACCTGCCGCCCCGGCGGGCTCCCGCCCGAAATTGCTGGAGCTGGAGTTGAAACAGGGCTATTTGCATGTGTTAGGCTCTGTCTTCCTCGTTCAGATTGAAATTGGTTAGGACAGAGAACCGTGTCTGAGCTAACCAAGTGGAACAGAATTCCCTATGGTCAAATTAAGTGATCTCTTTATTTCGCCATCCTGATTGAATAATCTTATCATTTTAAATAGAGAAGGTCTCCAAGGAATGTAAATAATATGAATGCGCACGGATTTGTATTTACTGAGCGTCTCCTGCTCCTTCTCCTGGCATATAAAACACAGCAAGGAGCGGCAAGGTTAGCTCAAATGTTAACGCTATCAATTTTCTTCTGGTAAATGCCCTGGGGGAGGAAAAGGAAAGGAAATAGGAAGAAAAGAACAAGAAAAAATTTTTTTTTAAAGGAGTAGTGTTTGTGTTTGTAGGGAAGAAATGCAGATCCAAGCCATTAAAAATGTCTCCAGTTTAGTGGACTTTTAATTAAAAAATAATAATTTGTGGCCTACATTCTCTCCCTCTGCAGCGCACGGTGCAAAAAAACGCGAAATACGTGTGTTTAGCAAATAAGAACTGCCCAGTGGACAAGCGCCGCCGAAATCGTTGTCAATACTGTCGATTTCAGAAGTGCCTGGCTGTTGGGATGGTTAAAGAAGGTAGGTCGGGGCAAGCTGCTGATTTCTCCTATGTTCGGTGCCCTTGAAAGACCATCAGCTGCTTGTGGACCCTGGAATCTGCCCCCCCCCTCCAGGATCCTACCCTAATGCCTTCTCTAAAGAAAGCCACAGGGTCCTCCTGGTCTTCGTCCCAGTTGAAAGAAGGTATAAAATATCCCTCTCCTTTTTTTTTAAATATTTAAATTTAATGCTTCTCATCACTAAAGCCTTTACAAGCTAGAGGAGCCCTGGACAACCAGGTCTGGCCTCCCACTGCGGCCTCCGCGGAGAGCCCTGTGAGACGCCCTGTGAGACGGCTGAGTCTGGGCTCGAGGGACCGGCGTTAACCGAGCTATTCCTTTACAGTGGTTCGTACGGACAGTTTAAAAGGCCGGAGAGGTCGTTTACCCTCGAAGCCGAAGAGCCCACAGGATCCCTCTCCCCCCTCACCTCCGGTGAGCCTGATCAGTGCCCTCGTCAGAGCCCACGTCGACTCCAATCCGGCTATGACCAGCCTGGACTATTCCAGGGTAAGAAGCTAATGGGGGTTATCATGTGTACAAACCAACAGATGGGCAGGACCCTCTCCCTATACTCAACTTAAAGCCCCAGACTCAAGGGTCAAGGAGGCAAACCAGAATATGTGCTTCACAGCTCTCGGCAGGGTTCCGGGGGCGAGACACTGACGTGCAGATGCTGAAGTGTAGATCTGGGAACAGGCTAGAGGGCTTGAATCTTTGCGAACCTCCATTGCCGGACAATCCTGAGCTCTGAAAGTCCCAGACTGAGACTGCCTAACCTTCCTTCCCTGATCTACTTTACGCGAAGTTACAGGGATGCCCCCTCTGGCATCCAAGACTGGGATTTGCTTGGGACCAGGAATGAAGAGAGGGTGGAAGGAATGACACGGGGAAAGGGGGCAGTCTCGGGGTCAGGAATCAAGTGGGACCATTCCTTTTACTCCACTTGTGAAAATGTGCAGGCTTTGGTTGGAGGGAGCATGGGCAAACCTAGTAGCGACAGCAATATTATTAAGCGTTGCAAAGGGCGCCTCCGCTCAAGACCCACTCTGGGATTAGCATGAATACTACCGTGTCAATTGTTTTGTGGAGATAAGACTGAACGTTTCCCAGGGCTGGATGGCACTGTATTTAGTCTGTATGGAAATGGTAATTTACATATTTAAAGCGGCGACCTCAGAGCACCGTCCCTAATTGAATTAATTGCCCCGGAACATCTAATTTCCTTACTGGTCAGAGAGAGGTTTAATTGTTATAAAAACCTGGCTCCCCTACTAGAAACGGGGTTAGCAATTTCACGGGTTATATATTTTAGAGAACCTCATTAAGTGCTTTTTAAAATGAAATTCCAGTTCCAGGCAAACCCTGACTATCAGATGAGTGGAGATGACACCCAACATATACAGCAATTCTACGATCTCCTGACTGGCTCTATGGAGATCATCAGAGGTTGGGCAGAGAAGATCCCTGGCTTTGCTGACCTGCCCAAAGCTGATCAAGACCTGCTTTTTGAATCAGCTTTCTTAGAATTATTTGTTCTGCGATTAGCGTACAGGTAATGAGGGAGGCCTGGAGAGGAATGAGGAAGTACTGGAAAGGGAGAAAAAAGGGCTGGGGGAGGGGGAGGGAGATTAAAGAAAAAAAAAGGTGGGGAAGGGAAAGAGTGAGCCCAGAAGCCTTGGCTGAATGGAGTGGAGGTGGGCTAGAGGAGTTCTTGATTGTTATGAAATTAAACCCTTTCAAGGTCCACTGGTCTACATTTTATTAACTCTTCAGTAATTAGGTGCCTCTTAAATCCCTCATTTATTGCTCTTCAAGTAATTAGTTGTTTAGCTTCTCTCTCTCTCTTTTTCTCCCCTCTCTCTTTGGTATTAATTGCAGGTCCAACCCAGTGGAGGGTAAACTCATCTTTTGCAATGGGGTGGTCTTGCACAGGTTGCAATGCGTGCGTGGCTTTGGGGAATGGATTGATTCCATTGTTGAATTCTCCTCCAACTTGCAGAATATGAACATCGACATTTCTGCCTTCTCCTGCATTGCTGCCCTGGCTATGGTCACAGGTCAGTACTGCTGCTGCAGGGCACTTCCCCTTCAGAACTTTCTCTGGTGGGACCGGTCATGGCATTCCCTAATCACAGATTTTCTCTGATTCTGCCAGCTGACTAACTCCCTATGCCTTCTTCTTTTGTTTCTGATTGCATTTTCTGCAGAGAGACACGGGCTCAAGGAACCTAAGAGAGTGGAAGAACTGCAAAACAAAATTGTAAATTGTCTTAAAGACCACGTGACTTTCAATAACGGGGGCTTGAACCGACCCAACTATCTGTCCAAACTGTTGGGGAAGCTCCCAGAACTCCGCACCCTTTGCACACAGGGCCTCCAGCGCATTTTCTACCTAAAACTGGAAGACTTGGTACCGCCACCAGCAATAATTGACAAACTTTTCCTGGACACCTTACCTTTCTAAAATCTTCTCCCATGCACTTCAAAAGACCTGGAAAGAGAAACCATCCAGAGGGGGCTGGTCACATGGGCAGAGAGCTGGCTAAAGAGTCCAGTTCATGTCATCTCCCTCCTGTAGACCCCTAGCTCCCATCCCTACAGTAAACAAACAAACAAACAAACAAACAAACAAACAACTGTCGCTATTTCCTAACTTGCAGGCAGAACCTGAAAGGGCATTTTGGCTCGGGCATCCTGGATTTAGAAAACGGACAGCACACAATCCAGTGGTATAAACTCTTTATAGTCAGTTCAGAATCAGTTTGTTCTTCAGAAGAAAGATTGCTACTGTACGATGAGAAATGTTTGGCCATGCTTGCTTGTTGCAGTTAAGACACATGTTACACACACACACACACACACACACACACACACACACACAAAACCCTTAAGGGTACCCACATATTTTGTCCTTTAATAAGACTTCAAAGTTTTCTGCTGTAAAGAAAGCTGTAATATATAGTAAAACTAAATGTTGCGCGGGTGGCATGAGCTGAAGAAGGCAGAGGCTTGTAAATTTATCCAATGCAGTTTGGCTTTTTAAATTATTTTGTGCCTATTTATGAATAAATATCGGAAATTCTAAAAAGTAAGTGTGTTTGCAAAAAAAAAAAGAAAACAACTACATAAAAAAGGGACAAGCATGTGATTCTAGGTTGAAGATGTTATAGGCACTTGCTACTTCAGTAATGTCTATATTATATAAATAGTATTTCAGACACTATGTAGTCTGTTAGATTTTATAAAGATTGGTAGTTATCTGAGCTTAAACATTTTCTCAATTGTATAATAGGTGGGCACAAGTATCAATACATTGGCAAATCCTGACAAAAGGGACACATAGTGTTTGTAACACCGTCCTACATTCCTTGTTTGTAAGTGTTGTATGTACCGTTGATGTTGATAAAAGAAAGTTTATATCTTGATTATTTTGTTGTCTAAAGCTAAACAGAACTTGCATGCAGCAGCTTTTGACTGTTTCCAGAGTGCTTATAATATACATAACTCCCTGGAAATTACTGAGCACTTTGAATTTTTTTCGTTTTTTTACGTCTAAAATTGTCAGTTAATATATTATTTTGTGTTTGAGTAAGAATTTTAATATTGCCATATTCTGTAGTATTTTTCTTTGTATATTTCTAGTACGGCACATGAGATGAGTCACTGCCTTTTTTCTATGGTGTATGACAGTTAGAGACGCTGATTTTTTTTCTGATAAATTCTTTCTTTGAGAAAGGCAATTTTAAAGTTTACAACAATAAACCACGTAAATGAACAGAACTTTGTCTTATTTCTGGTTCAGGAAAAACACAGTGACTGAACAACACATATAAGAAAGAGGAAAAGTGGAGATTGATTTGGGGTAGGTCACTTACATGACATCTGAATTTCAGGGTGACAGCCTGGATCCATTGTGACTAAAGGAAGGGTGTAATTGAACTAATTATCTAGAGAACTCAATGTAATACTTTTCTTTAGCCTGACTTTTCCAGTCTGGTGACCTACATTTATCAGAATGAATGTAGAATATCATACTCTCGTATGTTTTGAGAAAGTATAGCTTTCAAAAGGCAGGCTTTAGAAGCCAAAAAACTTCTAAACTTTTCCAAGGTTGGGAATCTTTCAAAGTTCTGTGGACAGCCTTCAGGAAATGTGTGCTTGAGACTCAGAAAGGCCATGCAGATTTGAAAAGTTGTGTACTTTGTCTTTGCTTTTGCAATTCCTGTGCACACTGGTGTGAGCGTGGGAGGGAGAGCTCAGGGTCCCTGCCCTCGGAGTCCTGAGTCAGCCTTCCCAGGCAGGCTCTGCAGACATTTCTTACATTATTTTCCTGCTATGGTGGGTAGTGACGAGGTGTGATCTGCACTTTTAGAATAAGGTTTCCACCTCTTAAGTATTACAGATTTTAAACCAACCAACCAACCAACCAACCAACCAACCAACCAACCAACCAACCAACCAACCAACAAACCTTTGTCATGGCTCCGATTCGGTTTAAGCCAAGTTTTAAGATGGGGCTGTAACCTTCCACCCTGCACCAACTTCCCATGGAAGGAAGGGACCTGAGTCCGGGCTGAGTTGGGTCTCAGCTACCTATCCTTGAGCAGATGGTAGTCCAGTTGTGCCCTAGGAGGGATGATCATGTTCGCTGACCCTGGCTAATTACAGATGACCTCTAGGTCACTGAAATTTACAATAAAGTTATTGTTTTAGGAATGGATTATTATAACAGTATACTGACAACAGAGCTGTCAGTCCCCCCCCCCCAAAAAAAAACCAAATAGTGTTTTGTGGGTTGGCAAAAAGAGACAGCGACAGTAGTCCCCTGTGGTAGTTTAAAGTTGTTTTTACTTGGTGAGTTTCTCTCTGAGCAACGGAAGGGTAAAGGAGGACAGTTACATAGGTTATGAAACAATAAGGAAATGTCCAATTTCCTAGTGAATATGTATATCAGAAAAATGGGTTTGATCTTTATATATTCACATCTTATTTTGAGTCAAAGCCCCAAACTCATAAGTGCACAGAATGGGCTTTGCATTAGCGCTCTTCTCCCAGGTGTCTTTGGGGCCCTTAGACAATTACATTCCATCTCAGAATCCCTGAGAGTTAATCCCAGAAAGATCCCCAAGGCTGCTTCTCCCTTAAGAAAGCCGCTGGGCATCATCGGAGGCCAATCGGGGCGTCGGGATAGCGAGCCTCTGGAGAATTTAGAGCTAAAGGGGGACCATGTTCTCGCCCTCTACAGCGTTGGGTTATGAGTCCCAGTTCTCTTTTCTGCTTCGCAGTATTATTACAGCTCCGGGCTCACACTCGCCTCCTTCTCCCGCGGCTTCAAAGGTTCTCGCCGCCTAGAACTCTTTCCATATTAGTTTTTCTTTCTAGGACTGAAGCTCAAGAAGACCCACAGACTCCCTTCATTATCAAAGCGATGTGTACGGAACTTCTTAAGGAAGAGGTGGAGCTTTATGAAGAGGACTTCCTAGTCATCTCCGCTCCTCAGTGGTCCTTGAGTTTCATTTGTGGAGTGCCATTGCAATGCAAAAATTCATGGTCATTGTTCCAATGTCGTGGCCATCCATACACCTCTCAGGTCTGAGAAAAGGGTCTGTTTTAAAATCTTCGCGGTCTCGTCCCACGTTGAGAGACTGCCCAAAACACTCTGGCTTTTTTTGGAGAAATGGCCTTAATTTAAAGTAAGAACAGACCGGCGGTTCTACTGCCTGGTGTTCTCTGGCTCTAGGTGCTGAGCCCTCACTCGCACGGGCTTTTGGCTTTCTGAAACTGGTCAGAGGGCGGGCGCTTAAGAGGCGTGTGTGTGTGTGTGTGTGTGTGTGTGGAATCACTGGTCCTAAATCTGATAGATACAGAGTTACGCACGGTCCAGAGGAATTAGCATCAAGCCACACCCACGGCACAGACCTTGCCTTGAGTACTTCTTTCTTGTACCAGGTTGGACTTTATCCTTAGGGGGCTTGGGAATCCTATCTCCTAAAAGTACCGGCTGTAAGTCTACGGGCAGCTAATTTGTGTACAGGGCTCCAACCAAGACACAGATTTTCCTGACAATTTAAGAAAGCCACTTGAAGATTTAATTTCACGTTCTGTTAACAATCTATTGGTTTGGCGAGTGTCGTTCCTCATATTCAGTTATCTAATTATCTTTTAAACTAGAACATGCCCAGTGATGAAATACTTCGAGATACAGTTGTGCATAGGCGATGCCCTCCAAATTCTTTGTAATATTTTGACTACAAGTTTTCCTGTATTGGGCCTATTTTCATCTCCCCAGACCCTATAGTGGGTAGTAGTAATACTAGAGCACTCCCAAGGAAGCGTGCCCCGCAACTTCCAGCCACCAGCTCCCGGCGTCTCTCAGCTGTGCACACGCACCGGTTTCCTTTTTTATCCGCCATGCGGCGGCGCCGAGGTGACTGCGGAGGGCAAGGGCAGAGGGTCTCTCCGGCGGGCCTCGTCTTCTTTGGCGGGATAGGCGTTTGCTTGCTTGGTTCCGAGACCACCGCAAGAAAGGAGACAGGTTTCCCCCAGGCGAAAGGGGATGGGAGGGCACCTAGCCCGTAGGTTCAAAACTTTCTGCCAGTGTCCTTTTAACGGTTGAAGAGACGTCTGGGGACAAGTGTCTTCTAATATAGTTTCTTCCGAAAGGGGATTCAAGGACTGATCCCCCTTCTCTCCGGCCCCGTGTCCCTGGTATGGGAGAGAATGTGAACTCTTGCTTTCTTGGCGCGCCTAGGAGTTTCTCAGCAACCCAAACTTTGCAGGCACCCGCAGGCCGGTAGTAGACTCAGTTTTGTAGTCTCACTTCGGAGCTTCTCCGGTGGGGGCTTTTAGTCGATTGATCAGCACCCCCCTCCGGTCTCAGCCACGACTCAAATAAGAGCGTTTGGCTGCTAGACACGGGGAGGGAAAAGAGTCTGCGTTTGACAGAACCGCCGCAGGAGCAATCACGTTTCACAGTGGTGAATTGAGTCGACACAGATTGACTTTATTGATAAAACAATATAAGAATTCCAAAATAAGTCATCGTTTTAAAAAAATTAATTCGTTTTTTAATACTAAAACAACACATGTAAATCCGTTTTTAATTTTTAAATTAGAATTCAAAGTTGAGTGGTGGTGATGTAAAAATAATTTCCCCTTGAAATGTTCCCTGAGATGGGACCACAAGGTTTTTCGTGCGAGACCTAACCTTTCCTTAGGAAAAGTTCAACTTCTTTTGTGGGGGGTCCTCCAGGAAGCGGTGGGCGGTGCGGCTCACCACGCCTGCGCTAGAAGGAGAGGAGCGCCTGGGTCCCCACCTGGAACGTGCGCTCTGGGCCCTGAAGATGCGCGCAAGCCAACTAGGCGAAGCAGTGCCCTGGCTACTCAACCCCTTTTAGTATGCCGCGCTGTTTAACAGGTCCCCCTTCTTACCTAGTGATGTCCAGGCCTTAGTACCACTGGACAGGACCTGTGTCTGAGCTCCCCTCCCCCCAGCCCTCCTGGAGAAGGTGAATTCGCAAACACTCTTGCTTTGCCCGGTGCATTTTGGTATGTTTTTCTGAAGGTTGCATCGGGAGATACTGCCGAGAATCTTGGACAATACGGGACAATTTCTGTTTCCTCCCGGTCCTTCTCTGCTTTCCCATATGTTCCTACATCTTTCTCAACTGTGCTACAGAAAGTCGAGGTCGCCATAGGTTCTGGAATAACCTCGTGGCTAGGTTGGGTGCGTTAGGGCATGAGCGGCCTTACACACTAGGCGCTTTCTCCTTGTACCCCCATCTGAGGTCAGTCTCTGGTGTCCCACAACTTCAGTGCGTCCCCTCAAAACTCTCTGGAGGGACATTTTGCCGGTGGTCCGGACTCACATAGGGGCGTAGTTGGGAAAGTTGTCCGCATCCCCACGAGGGAGCGCATGCTGTATACTGGTGCCCACACCCGGAGGCAACAACGCGCGTGCGTCCGCGACCCCCTTTCGGGTTCCCTTACAACTTGCGTTAGGAGTCCAAGGCCATTGTGCCAGAGTGAAGGACTAGTCTGGTGGCAGGATCCGGGCAGTGCCTGGAGCGGCCTCGGGGCCGCTGGGAAGGTCATCCTCGGGGGAACGAGGTTGGCAGCGGCGCGATCCAACCCTGCTCTTGTCTTAGAGTGGCTATAACCCGCCTTTGCTGAAACCGGGCAGGTTCTGCAAGTGCTGGCATCCACTGGAGGTCCTCGTACCTTCCCTCCGCTGGTCCTTCATTGTTCTTCCTTATTTTCATCTAGACTCGCGTTTGGGGAGAGTAGGATTTCCAAGCCACGTTCAACTTGTTTTAGCAGACATAATGCAAATACAGGCTTCTGTCTGAGACTTCCGGAAACAGAGGGTGGGCGGTGGGTGAGAACTTTGCAACAAAGTGAGGAACTTCCAGAGGGACTGAGCCTGTTGAGACTTCCTGGCTCTGGAAGTTTAAAGAAGAGGATTGTATTGACAACCTCAAATTAAGTTGGAATTTTGATTAGAGCATGAGATTGGGAGTGAAAGGACTCTTCATCAGTAAGCACCAAGTAAGATAGAGTTTTTGAAACAAGACCCTTGAATGACTGGGGTTTGCAAAGTTATTATAATTTGCTATTAGGATTTTCTCCCGGGAGAAATGAAAAAGAAAGCAGAGAAATTAAAAGTGCTTTTCCAAGAGAGGAACTTTGAGAAGTCTAAGTACTGACTGCTGAAACTTTTCTCTGGACAAAATAAGAAAGAATTTCTAAGAGCAGGTCTCTGCTCAAAAGTTTTTCAGCTGCTCTTCATGAAGGAGCCTGGGTGGAGTGGTGGTGCTGTGTGTGAAGCAACCAACTCCTCACTCAACAGACCTCAGCATCTTTTCATCCTCTGACCCACTCTTTGCTTGAAGCCCTTTAATTAGTTATCAAACAGGAGGAAGGTCAGGGAACATGTGCAGACAATGGCCCCCTAGGTGTTCTTCAACAGTTTTTTCCTAGGAAGAGAATGGCCAGCAGAGAAGGCATCGAGGTAGCCAGAAAGAAGGAGACAAAAAACAGTGGTCAGTCCATTGTCTACTCAGCCTAGTCAAGCTAGAGTCAATTAGAAGGAAGGAAGCAGGAGCCTTTGTGGGAAATGAGAGATGCATGATGACAAACCACACTGAAGGAGAACTGAGGAGTCAGAAGAGGAAATTTACAAGATACATTTAATCAGAGTGTAGGGTTGAAGGCAAGCAGAGATGCGAAGTCTAAACTGTCTTAGATGCAGGGGATGGCTAGGTACCAGCATCAATGTGAATGAGTTCTAAGAAAAAGAGAGAGAAAGGAGAGTGGATGAGCATCCCATGTAAGAAAGGTATTAGGATGACGTAGGAGTGGGTGGTTGCCATGGATTTAATAGCAGTCTCTGAAGACTGTGTGACTTTGAGGAAAGGAGGTTAATGGGAACCACTCAGGGGCTTCAAGTTATGTAACAAGAGAATTAAAAAGAACAAGTCTGTTGGCATGGAAAGTTACATCCTATGACATTACACTGTAGCTTGAGGTTGTTTCCTCAGAGAACTGAGATCTCCAGCAGGGGTGATGTGGACTCCTTTAAAGACCGGGGCCATTGGCAATGCAGAATGAGACAGCAGGCAGGGGTCTTACTCCAGAGTTTGAAGTTCATCCATTAGAGTAACTTCTACCACAGGTGAAAGTCAGATCCTATTTGATATAATCCTCTGAACTCTAAACTGTGAGGGTAGCATATTTTATGGATGATTAGAATATTGAAAAATAACTCATTGTGCAAATACCTGGAATCATCAGACTTTTAATTCAGAGTCGAACATGCATTTTATGCTCCTTGATTCAGCACTGCATCAGTAGGATTGGACCCATCCCACTGTTTTTATAGACAACACATAAGAATTTATCATCTGTGGGCCTGAAAGGCTACTGTTCCTTTTTTAATAATTCATTTTTATGTTATTTGCATTGGTATTTTTGCTGCATGTGGATCTGTGTGTGGAGTCAGAGACAGCTGTTAGCTGCCATATGGGTGCTGGGAATAGAACCCAGGTCCTCTGGAAGAGCAGCAGTTACTGCTCCTAACCACTAAGCCATCTCTCCAGCTCCGAAGGCTACTGTTTCAAGTGTATTTAGATCACTGACATGAAGTTAAAGTGGAATTGCCACACCAGTACAAGACTTTTGTTCTTCCATGTTGGGGTTAGAGCTTACTATGTAGCTCAGGCTGACCTCAAACACATAGTCTTCCCGCTTTAGTCTGCTTGGGATCACATCATGTGCCATCATGCCCAGCTTCTTGTGACAGTTTAAATAGGGCATGATTTTCACAGTGAAGGAGTTTACAGTTGTCTACTTATGATGGTTGCACACCTTTATGCCACCAAGAAAGTCTTTGCACTCAGGAAAGATAAAGAGTGTTTTCTTTCCTTAAGATGTTTGAATTCTGCTATATCTATCATCTGATTTCCACCCAACCTCTGAGGTTGGTTTGTTTGTTTTTGGTCAGGAAGACTGCAGTGAATGGCAGAAAGTTGGTTCATGGTAGTCCAGTTCTGAGCAGGCCATTTAGTAAAACCCAAAACCTGGCTCTGCATGCATCCTGTACTCTTCCCTTCACTTCTGTGTCTTGTATCTATGGTGCTCAAGTGGTACTTTTTTTTTTCAAAGCTGCTCTCACAGTCTACCAAATGGTATAAATAGATGTTGTTGAGAGAGCTGAGCAGAAAGTAATATTTCTTCAGGAGGCTCTCTGCATCTAGCTTGGTGTGGTCAAAGGGTAGCGAAATAGCCTTATTATATTTCAAAATTTATTAGAATATATACACTGGCAA
Source organism: Bramus lutescens (assembly GCA_001685075.1). Classification (NCBI taxonomy): domain Eukaryota; kingdom Metazoa; phylum Chordata; class Mammalia; order Rodentia; family Cricetidae; genus Bramus; species Bramus lutescens. The sequence continues at coordinate 75,309 of LOEQ01002149.1, read as the reverse complement.
ACAAAATATGGTGGATTTAGGTCAGCTGTTTGCTTATACAATAGATTTTGTTCAGCTTTGACATTTAATTTAAGCTTCAGTTATCTGAGGGCTGGGGATAGGATAAGCATGTTCTGCATGTGTTACGCTTTTTGCTTTATAAAACTCACTTGTCTGCAGTTATTCAGAAATAATTCATGATTAGAGGCTTAGTGACAAGGAAGCCTGGTGACATGTTCTGAAATAACTCCAAAACATTGAATAATGGAGGCCTATGAGACATTTTTATTTTTGAGAAATAAAGATAACTACATTTGGTTCCTTCTGCTCAGTTATCCTTCCTGCATGCCGAATTGATTCGGCTAAATACGTGGTCCCAAAGATCCACAATGAACACATCCAATCCCAGGGGTTTGCACAATGGGCCCTGCTCGGAGCAGGGCTGGGCAGAAGTTGCAGTATGGGCTACATGTGTGGAAACAATCTCGCAAACATTTGACACACCAGTGACTTAGTTTTAATATATCCGAGAAAAATAAAGTCTGCTGCTGTAAAATCTGCGCTTGCAGATGTGTTAGCCCTAAATAACCTTTAAAATTGGCCGTGGTGTGGTGGGAGATGTTGATATTCATGAGTGTTTTGACATGTTTGACATTTTATATATGGTGTACTGCTCTGTCTGT
>LOEQ01002149.1:53934-66710 GCA_001685075.1 Bramus lutescens | reverse complement strand
AGGCTCCAAAGCTACAGAGAAACCCTGTCTCAAAAAAACCAACCAACCAACCAAACAAACAAACAACAAACAAACAAACAAAAACCAACCCCCCAAACTATAGATATTATAGCCTATTATTATTCTTGTTTTATTTTACTTTTGTCCTGTTTTGTTTTTGAGTGTGTGACAGGTCTTATGTAGCCCAGGCTAACCTCAAATGCACTAAGTAGCTAAGGGTTGCCTTGTCTCCTCCTAAGTGCTAAGACTGTAGTTGTCCACCGCCATGCCCAGATTTATGTGGTGCTGACTCTCCTTGGACTTTGTGCACACTGAGCAAACACTGCCAAGGGTACCTTTGATTGAATCCAAGGCTTCAGGCATGTGAAATATGTGATTTGTCCCTGAGTGATTCTCTCAGCCCCAGAAACCACGTTTTAGAAAAAACATGAGGAAGAACCAGACTCTAGTAGAAAGACAGCTTTAGGAAAAATTTAAGCTCTGTGTAGGAAACAATTCCAAAGATTTTGATGAGGAGTCAAGTGAAGGCAATGGAGTGGCCGTTCTATGATGTAGACATTCAATGCTTCACGGAACGTATACAGAAGACTTGGATGCTTGCTCCTTCACCTGGACACCAAATAAAACCCTGTAGCTGATTGTGAATCTGCATTTACTTATCAGTATCGTCTGCTATCTGGGGTAGACAATTTAACTACCCCATCTATACATCAATTTCTGTTTCAGAAGTGAGATAAAGCAGTGTCTTCTCCTAGTCTTTGTCAGGAGCCTAAGTGTTTATAACGTGTCTACTCAGTAATTAATTCACAGTCTGCTTTGACTATCATTACTCTCTTGCTGGGTTTTGAAAATTACCTTTTACTTTAATTAGACTTTCTTCTTTTATTAATTTTATGTTTTAACTTGGTAGTTCATAATGGCACATAAAGGCCCTCTTTGCCTTTCTTCTCTTATATTTGACCAATAGAAGTCAATTATCTATGTGCTAAGCAAAATGTCTTTCTCTCAAATCTCTTGTAAGGTAAAGGGGAGACTCATATATGAAAAGCAAACACTTTGAGCATTATATATTAAGAGGTCTAATGGGACCAACAACCCATGTTGTGAGAAAAAGTACTTATGAATGGTTAGAGGAGTTCTTTGTTTGTAGAGAAAGTTGTTTGCTCCTAAAACAAGAAAGAAACATAAAATCAAAAGCATGGAGAGACTTTTACTGGTTTTCTCATCCTGGGTCACCTTGTCCAGCCTTAATACATGCAGTCCTACGGCAACTTGATATGTCATGTTTTGTTGACACTCATGGGAGACCTGCCCTTTCTGCTGGTGGGAATGCAAACTTGTAGAACCACCTTGGAAATCAGTATGGCTATTTCTCAGAAAATTGGGAATCAACCCACCTCAAGACCCAGCAATATCACTCTTGGGCACATACCCAAAGGATGCTCAATCATACAACAAGGAAATTTGTTCAACTATGTTCATAGCAGCATTATTTGTAATGGAAACAACCTAGATGCCTCTCAACTGAAGAATGGATAAAGAAAACGTGTTACATTTATATAAGAAGTATCACTCAGTGTTAAAAAAACAAAAACAAAAAACAAAAACAAAACAAAACAAAAGAAAACAAAACCAATGTTATCCTGAAATTTGCATGCAAATTAATGGAACTAGAAAAAACCATGCTGAGTGAGTTAACCCAGAGCCCGAAAGATGAGCGTGGTATGTGCTCACTCATAAGTGGATACTAGCTGTGAAGCAAACAGTGAGAGGCCTAAGAGAAACATGTATAGATCCCCCGGGAAGGAGAAATAGACAAGATCTCCTGAGAAAATTGGGAGCATGGGGGTGGAGGGAGAAAGGAGGACAGCAGGGAGAGAGGAGGAGAGAAGGGGAGGGGGAAGAGAACTTGAGGGAACAGAATGGTCGAGATGGGGGAAGGACAGAGACAGAGAACAAAGAAAGAGATATCTTGATTGAGGGAACCATTATGGGGCTAGCAAGAAATCTGGCACTAGAGAAATTCCCAGGAATTCACAAGGTTGACCCCAGCTAAGACCCTAAGCAATAGAGGAGAGAGAGGGTGCCTTAACTGGCCTTCTCCTGTAATCAAATTGATGACTATCTTAAAAGTCATCCCAGAATCTTCGTCCAGCAACTGATGGAAGTAGAGGCAGTGACCTGCAACGAGCAGTGGGCTGAGCTCCCAAAGTTTAGTCAAATAGTGGGAGGAGTGAGAATATGAGCAAAGAGGTCAAGACCACAATGGGTATACCCACTGAAACAGCTTACCTGAGCTAATGGGAGCTCACCAACTCGGGCATGACAATGAAGGAACCAGCATAGGACCAAACTAGCTCCTCTGATGGCTGGGGCACATTGTGGGGCCACTGGCAGTGAGACCAGGATTTATTGCTACTGCATGTACTGGCTTTTTGGAACCCATTCTCTTTGCAGGGATACCTTTTTGTATGATTGAGCATCCTAGACATAGTGGGGGAGGGCCTTGATCCTGCCTAAAAGCAATGTGCTAAACTTTGCTAACTCCCCATGGGTAGCCTTACCCTCTCTGTGGAGTGGATGGAGGGGTGCGGTGGGGAGGCATGGAGGGAACAGGAGGAGGGGAGGGAGTGGAAACTGGGATTGGTATGTAAAATGAGAAAAGATAGTTTTTAGAAAAATAAATAAAAAATAGATTGAACAGACATTATACATATTTGTATGTTTTAGAATGGAAACTTAAATGTTAAATCATAAGAAAATAAAAACATTGCACTAATTTTATAATCATTTTAAAAGAAATATTCGTGCAGTAATTCTAATCAAATGAGTATGCTCACTTAGGAATTTTAAAATACCCTCAAATTTGGGAAAATGATGCAAGACATATCCTGATAGTAAATCCGGTTAAAAGATTCATAGCATTTAATATTCTGACTGTGAATATATTACCTTCTACCTTTTGTAATAGGTTTACAATTGTCTTTTACCAATGAAATTAAATATAATTTGATCTATAAAAAAAAGAAATGGAGGAGGAGTGTACAGGGGAGGGTAGAGGTGTGAGTAGAGGTTTGAGGGGAGGGCCTTGGAGGAGAGGAGAGAGGGGAAATTTCAGCCAGGATGTAAAATAAAAGAAAAATCGTGGAAATGTGAGATAGCCTGGGGTTTCTAGAAAACACTGATACATAAGGCCCAAAGGAGGGTTACTGTTAGATGAGGTTGGATTGATATTTGATTGAATTCTCCCAGTCATACGCAAACATTTGTTATGTTTTGATTAGTGGGCAGTGGTTAATATAACCTAGGAATGAAAATATTTAATTATACATTTATCAAGGTCATTATAGTTTCACCCTGAGTATGGCTGGAGGATGATAATATACAGGAAAGAAAGACAGACTCATGAGTTGGTTTTTGAGACAGAGTTTTGCTACAATCTCAGGCTGGGCTAGAATTCCCTCTATAGCACAGGTTTTTCTTGAACTCATAGTAATTTTTCTGCCTCAGCCCTACGTGCTGATATTACAAGAGCGTGTTAGTTTTTTGGTTCCCAAGAGGTATTGAGAAAGCACAAACATGCTTCAAATGTTGTCTGTCTCTGAAGGACACAGGGATGCAATTTGAGCTTTTAGTTGGAGGAGTGAGCATTAGGTGGAGCAGCAATAGATTTGAAAACAGTAACTACTAGGCCTCTATCTCATTTTTCTTTGCATTTTCCCCTTTGGATCACATGCATTCTACTAATCTCATTTCTACTGAATCTTCTACCCCTACATCAGTCTGATTTTTACTATTTTGGTTTCTGGAGGTACTCCAGGATATAAACTCATAACTGAAGATTTGAAGATTTAAAGCCAGGAGCCTCAGATGAGAAATAACATATGATATTTGTCTTTCTGGATCTGGATTACCTTACTTTGATGTTTTCTAGTTTCATTGACTTCCCAGCAAATTCATGATTTCATTTTTCTTTACAGTCGAATAGTGTTTCATGATGCATATATACCAAATTTTCATTATCAATTCATAAGTTGAAGGATCCATTCAAAGGTTGTTTCCATTTGCTAGCTATTGCAGATAACTTTTTTTTTTTATCCATTCATCTACTCAGGGACATCTAGTCTGATTTCATTTGCTGCACTGTGAACAGGGCAGCAGAAACATGGGTGTACAAGTGATTCTACACTAAGTTGACTTAGGGTCCTTCAGGCTTATTCCCAGGAGTGAAAACCCCTATACTGATTTCCATCATGCTGCTTGTTGATTACTTTATTTATTTATTTATTTATTTATTTATTTATTATGTATACAATATTCTGTCTNGCCACCATGTGGTTGTGGGAATTGAACTCAGGACCTTTGGAAGAGCAGGCAATGTTCTTAACCACTGAACCATCTTTCCTACATTTTGTTTTTAAAATTGTGGTCCTGTTGTCTCTTCCCTTTCCCCTGTTCTCCTTCCTTTTCTCCTCAGTATATCTCTGTTCTTTGTATTGCCTCTCTACATCAACTTCTTCTAAGTTGAGAATCAAGTTTGCCATGTATCTTGTTGGTGATAAATCTTATGCAAAAGGTAATTCGGAACTGTAAAATGAGGACATCTTGTAGTTGTTAAGACATCTTTTGTACATTTAGGTGACATTTCAAAGCCAGTTGCATGGTGCCCATTGTCAAAAATTCATGTGTTTATATCAGTTCAGTTATCTAATTCAAGGTTATGAATATTTACTAAAGAAAGAATCAGTCTGTAATCAAAATAAATCACAATTCAAGGACAAGATAATATGCTTGAAGCTTGATAATAAAAAAATCAGAGAAAGCCACCACCACTGAAGCCTTAATAGAATAACCTGCTTTATTTTTCACTAATTTCCACCAGATAATAATTTATCACCTGGCATTGCTAGTTTGAATACCAGGTTAGGTAGAAATGTGAAGTTTCAGATCCTTCCAAAGAATTGCATGCTAACTAGTTGTTCTAGTTTGCTTTTGATTGCTGTGATAAAGACACTATGACCATAAGCAACTTGGAGGAAAAAGAGATTTTCTTCATCTTATAACTTGCAGTTCATCATTAAGGAAATTAAGGCAGGAACCCAGAGGCAGGAACTGAAGCAGAGGCCAGAGAGGAACACTATTTATGTACTTGCTCTCCATGGCTTGCTCAGTCTGCTTTCTTACACTATCTAGGACGCCCTGTATAGGGGTCACACCACTCACAACTGGCTTGGTCCTCCCACGTAAAACATCAGTCAAGGAAAAAAAATGCCCCCCGCTGTTCCTGTAGGCCAATCTGGTAGAGGCGTTTTCTCAGTTGAAGTTTCTTGTTTCTGGATAATCAAAGCTTGAGCCAAGCTGACAAAAAATAACCAGCACATCAGTTCATAAAATAAAGTTTATTCTTAGTTTCAGAGTCACTGAGAACCAGAGAACAAAAAGAAATACATATGAAGGCAGAAGTAGGAACAGGCTCTCACGGGTCCCTGGAGATTGTTAACTTTACTTCAAGGGCAAAGGGAAGCCAACTATGCAGCCTTCCAAAGACCACTGAATTCTTATTGGAGGATAAAGATTTAGATAAAGATGGATTTATTCATGCCTAAATATGCCTAAAGAGGGAATTCATATAAAAATGTTATTAATGAATGAACTGAATCATATTTATGAAGTGTCTATGTACCAGATATCACAAATAGAAAAAACAAAAGCTACAGACCACAAGCAGTGACGAGTAATGATAGTTTTGGCTACTCAGGAGTCTAAGGCAAGAGGATATGTTGGAGGTCAGGAATTTGGGATTGTATAGAACCTTTCATTTAAAAAAAAACCAAGACAGAGAGACAAGGCATGGTGGTATACTACTGTGATCCAGCCTTTGGAAGAATGTATGCAGGAGGATCACAAGTTTAAGGGCTATATGAAGTGACCCTGTATAATATGCATACACATATACACACATACACACACATACATGCACACACACACACACACACATACACCAAACTAACAAACAATCCCATCCCAGACAGCCACTTAGGCCAATGGAACATTCAGCAAAAGCATCAGATAAGCTACAACATGTATAGTTCTAGGAAAAGCATATGTTCAACATGTTGTCGGAACCTCAGGAGAGGCATTCCATTTAATACTGTAAAGAAATGAAAAAACACACATCTGGGAAAGTAAGTGTGACTGAAGTTATTAAAGAAGACTTCTGGTATGTATATAACATCTTTACAAGGCCCCAAACATTTTTCATTGTTATAAACAGCAGGGCAAACATGGAGTCGGTCTGGGCTTATCATCACTGCTGATGAGAGTTGGCCTAAAACTCATTTTAGAGCTCAATATAATTTGATGCAGAGAAAAATTATACTGTAAAGCATTCAATAATGACATTATGGAGTATGGAGGCACATATTCATTTTTGTTTTATGAACTTAACTCTGAAACTCAAGCGTTTGAAAGTGTATAGAGGGATAGAGAGGTGGCTGAGCAGTAATAGGTGCCTCCTACTCTTTCAGAGGACAAGAGTTTTACTCCCTGATGCCTGAAACTCTAGTTCTAGAGAGATCTAGATTTAGAGGATCTGATGCTTCTAGCAACTGTGGGAACTCTTACTTTCATGTATATGGAAACACAAACATTATCAAAAATGATGAAAATATAAAATTGTATCGAGCAACCCGTATGTCAGTCAGCATTCTAGAGATGAACATTTAAGCAAAAAAGGTAAGACGTGGTAAGCACAGGTGACTAATAGGGAACCAGTACTGTTGTGTTTCTTATGCTTGCAACTTCTTCCCTTATTCCTTCCTGCCTGGTAACTGTCACTGCACAGAGCTGAGTCCTCCAGTTCTGATGTGAATTGACAGCCACTATGGACAAGAGTCATTAAACAATGGTTTTTGTTTAGGAGCTACATGCTTTGTATAGTATTTCTGAAAACATCATAAATATGGATTTGATTTACATACTTAATGCCTTATTTATTCAGTTGGCTTGTTTAAACCTTTTGGGGACAAGCCAGCTGTAAATGAATGATTATTTACAACTATCATCGATGGAGTGCTTACTGTCTATTCTTAATAAGGATTAACTCATTTAACCAGCAAAACAACCTGGTGCGGAGGCTGCTTTTATATTCTCTGTTCTACAAGCAAACACACAGCACAGCATAGAGAGGTTATGTAACATGCCCAAAGTTGTGGAACTAATACATACTAGATCCAAAAGTTAAGCCCTGACAGCTGGACCTCAGAGACATTTTCTTTCATCCATTGTACTGTACCAACTGTAGCGTGGCACAATTTCACACCATCCCAGCAGATCTAATGAGGTGCCTGGCATGTTGATGCCATGAAGGTAAGACCAGTATTCCAGAGGGTCCCTTGGAAGCACATGATTATCTTTCTAAGGTAGCAGTAAGCTTGTGGCAGGTACTAGGCACCTCAGCATGCCTGACCTTGTGAGATAATCTCATCTCTTTAAAAGGTTTGGAGATTTGGCACATACCTTTAATGCTAGTGCTCAAGAGGCAGGGGCAGATGAGTAGCTACGAGTTTGAGTTCAGCCTTGTATACATAGCCAGTTACAGGTCAGCTGAGGGTGTACATAGTGAGACCCATTCTCAATAAAAAAAACTTTGGAGGTTTAAAGTCATGGCTTATAAGACAAGTGATTTCTTTTCTTTTCTTTCTTCTTCCCTTCTTCCCGCCTCAAGAATTGACCTCTACATGCAACCCAGGCTGGCTTCCAGCTAGCTACTGCTTCAGCCTCCTGAGTGTGGGGATTCTAGGCACTGACCACTACATCCAGCTGATGATGAGTGAAGTTTGCAGAGGGAGATGAAAGCCTGCAATCACACAGACCAGAACAGACAGCAAGCATCCCTGCTCTGCTCTGCCTAGCCCTTCGAACACACAAACTCATAAGCACAGTAAGGTGGTTCTTCAGTAGTTTCTTCCTGAGCAATAGCTTGCCAGCACACACTCCTTATATCGTAGCTATAACCAAGATTAGGTTGAAGGCATAGGTTGAATGTGAGCCTCCGTATGACCCAGAGCAACCTAAACTGCTGTGTCAAGTAAGCTTAAGTTTTTGGTTATAATTTGTCTTCAGGAGCTTCCTTTGAAAGTGCAAACCATTCATGGTTATTTAAGCTTTAATAACAAACATCTTTGTTGGCATTTTTGGACTAAGATCCTATAGGAGAAGAAAAAACACATTTTCCAGGTGTATCCCGAGTCTGGCTCTAATTTAATACATTCTGTCGTTGTATTGCTTTGATATTTCTCCCTCTCTCTTCCCTCCCATTCTCTCTCCTCTCTCTTTTTGTTCTGTTCTCTTTTCCCCGGCTAGTTCTGCTCTCCTTATTTCTACTGTTGCTCCTTCTAGCTCTCTCATTGTCTCACTCTCATTTGTGACTTTTTTCTCTTAGTGGGATATCAGACAGTTGCAAAATTAACCATTATAGACATAATTATTTCATCACGACCAAGAACAAGTTTTGTGACTGAGTGGAGCCATTATGACTTTGACCTACGTAGGTATTGGAAGACTTGTGTGTTAAGGAGAAAGGGGAACCATGGAATCAAGATGCTGTTCTATGCATTGATAAATGGAAGACTTTAAAATTATCACCAAGGATTAAACAATGAATGATAATGTATACAGTTTGCCCAAAGAATGATGTGTCTACATTTTTGTTTGGGGATCAATACATTAAAAGAGTTAGATTAGAGAGCTCCTAAATTTAGTAAATGGCAAAGTTTTTGACTTCAGTGAAAAATAGAAGAAGCAATAGTCAGTGACCCTGATATATAATAGGTGCTCAGTTAACAAATTCCAGCCATACAGGAGGAATATTCTCATATTGTCCCCAGTGAGTGTTCCTCTTTAAACTGAACTTTAAATTAGGTATTCCAAAAATCAATCTAACACCAAGCACTGCTACTCTTCTATACCACTGACTTAAATAAACAAACTCATATTTCATATTCAGGATCTATTTGTTATTAGAAACAGTACCAAGACATCCCATCCGGTCTCCCTCAGGGATAGCCACATCATAACTGGGAAACTATGTCTGTAGAATCCGCTTGAGCTTATGCAGGTTGTACCAATTTTAGCTGTTCTTATTTTTATGATTTTGTTTGTCTATGCTGTATCACAACAGTATGGATGATCAGAAATACCACTGTGGTCAAATGCAGGCTGTCACATCACTTTGACGTTATTTATGCATTTTTTACATTCCACTATTTTTAATTGTTTTTTATTGAGCTATATATTTTTCTCTGCTCCACTCCCTTTCTCTCCCCTCCCCTTCTGCCCTTTCCCAAGGTCCCCATGCTCTCAATTTGCTCAGGAGATCTTGTCTTTTTCTACTTCCCATGTAGATCTTTGCTGTCTAGATACTCTGGCACTGTGAATTGTAGGCTGGTTTTTCTTTGCTTTATGTCTAAAAGCCACTTATAAATATACATATATTTATGCATTTTTATTAGCAACCTCCCATCCACTTCTTTCCTTTCTGTTGGGAGTTGAATCTTTTTGTATCTATAATTTTATCATCTAAAAAGTTATGTGAATGGAACAATAACAATGCAGCATGCAACCTTTTAAGATGATCTCTTTTCATTCAATATAATTCTGTGCCACCTGCTAGGACTTAGAGAAACTTATAACAGTATATGAAGTAATGATGGAATTAGCATTTTAAGAAGGGAATATCTGAGCGCTATCTGTTTCACTGGCCCTTTGGCTATAACATCTCCTTCCTCCACTATGTACACCAATTGCTACCAGGTTAGACATCACTTAACCCCAGGGAAAAGCTCTTACTTGAGAAGGTGAAACCAGGAAGGCAGGATTGAGCCTCATTTATTATCTACCCAATATCTCATTTTTGACAGTGAACTCAAACGAAAGGGTGACATTTAATGACCACCAGAGTCTTTTCACCTTGGAAATTTTATGGTTAAAATTTGTAAGGGCCAATAAAACATATATTTGGTGATTATGCTAGACTTCAGAAATGGGAAGGCAGAGAAAAACCCCTAAGTGGTGGCGTGGTAACACCATAGAACTGTGGCTGAGAAGTCACTTGTAGATGTGGTAAAGTTAACAAAGCAGACATATAAGCAGATATGGTTGACTATAGCTGTAGCTTGGTGGTGGAGCATTTGCAGGGTGCTCTACATCCTCTAAGATAATTCTCTAGTTCTAGCATTTGATCACGGAAAGCATGAAGTGGTCAGAGTATTGGTGGGGGTAAGGAATGAGGGAAAGGAATAGAATGTGAGAAAAACACTAATGGTGAAACATCAGTGTAACTTGTGAGATACTTCCTTATAGACAATGAATGTAAGAAGAAGCGACAAATTAAGAGATAATAGACATCGAAATAATGAGACTGGCAGAAGAAGGGATGTCATTCTAGTGCCTTGTCTTGGAAAGTTGGTGAGATCATTATGAACCCATTCAATGTAGGAGCATGGAGAAGTCCTGGTGCTGTTGCTTCTTAGGTGTGTGAGTAAAGCACAGCTTTCTAGGATCAAATGATAGAACTAGATTGTCTTAGAGGTTGTCATACTTTTTCTCCTTAAATTTCTCTTTTTTTTTCTGATAGGATTAAATGTCTGTGTGATACTGTTAGAGAATCCAACAAACTACAGTAAGTGAACCATACAAAGACAACTTGAAAGAGTGTGGTTCTAGAACACTGTTCTCTTGGACATGGGGGTAATCGCAGAAGTGAGTGGAGGTCATGAGGGAACTATGATGCCAGAAGTGACTTGGTTGGGTGAGAGAAGCACTGACTTTTAGATGAAGTAAGAAGGGGTGTGTGGGTTGAAGTAGGCAGTAGTGTGACTATTGGGAGAGCAAGCCTCCTCAGTGGTTTTCAAAGGAGGAAGGGATGTTATTTATTTCAATAGTTTGCCACTCTCGAGACTCTGGTCTTGCAGGCATAGAATGAAGCACAGTAGCTACGGAAGATGAGAATGGATTTGTATTTTCCTGGCTCTGTATGCAGCCACTTGTTATAGAGTACCCGCTCGCAGGGAAGTTGAAAATATATGAATGAAGCTACCTATTTTCGCAAGGTTCCAGGATTCCAATCTCACCACTTGCCAAATCAATTCAGGATGTGTTGCTTGGCAAGTAACATTATGGAAATTATTTAGTGACATAGGATGTGTATGAGAGGAAAGATATTTTCTCTTCAACCAGGACTATGCTCTGTTACATTTTTTACCTGGTAAGCCATATTATTTTCAACTTTTACATTTTTTTAGTTCTTTGCAAGTTTATTGTAAGCTTTAACACAATGTATGAAATAGTGCCTTGGGACCCCAAAATGCTGAAGCCAGGGTTCATAAAGCATTTATTAGGAAGTGATGATATAACTCTAGAGGCCATCCATGTTAACCCACTGTTATAATACACAGCTGAGGAACATATTAATTTTCCCATTAGCAATGTGAGTCTATTTCATTTTCGCTTAAACAGCCAAAAGGATATTTCTTCTTCCCTTTTTCTTCTACTGATTGCCCTATCTGAGCTGTAACTAGCTGAACATTTACAACTCTGAATGATATAATGCAATTAAGACTCTATAACACTCTAATTTGCATATCTCATTATATAGAGTGACACCATTAGAAGACATGTGTTGAAGCTTTCAAAATGATTATGATATGTGAATATATTAGAGGATAAATATGCTTTGCTGAACCAAGACTGTGCAGTAATCACACGTAGTACTTTAGCTAGACCTGCTGCTGTTACTCCCTCTTCCTCCTCCATCTCTTTGCTCTTCTCCTCCTAAACAGGAAGTCTGTTTATTTTGGGAAAGATTATCATGAGCCTCTGAGCCTCTGATAAGGTTTTATTGTGCACCCAATTGTGTTTAGAGGAATCATGGATATAACGCGCATTCCGGCTCCGCTTCCGGCGACTAGGCTTCCTTTGCTGACTGTTGGTGCTTTGTAAGTTTTACCCTTAAAATAAATAGGGGAAATTAAGGGTTGACCACACCCTAACAAATACTGAAACGCCTTCAAGCCAACGTGGAGGTCGCACCGAGACTGAACGAGTGAGTAACACCTTAGCTGCAGAGGGCCAGACACCCGCACTGAGTTTCAGAACCAGGCTGACCTTATCAGTTGCACACGGTGGCCAGTAATCATTGGAGGGGAGGTAATAGTCATAGGCAGAGGTAATTATGGATAGTAGCCTCTGAGAACAAACTGGACTGAGCTCAGAGAAACAAGCAAGGCCCCAAGGTACTTTATGACCAAGTACTAATAATACTATATTTTTTTTAAAAAAATTTTCTCCTTTGTGAACACAAGCACAACAGCCCCAAAATAAAAGGCATAAGGATGAAAATTCTAAAGAATAAAAGTCATTCAGACCAATTAATAGAAATTATATGATTTTCATGTTTTTGAGATTATAATGTAATCACAGCATTTATCCCTTATTTTCTCCCTCCAAATCCTTCCACAGGCCCCTCCCTATGCTCCTTCAAATTCATGGTCTCTCCTTTTTCTTTCCTACTAATTGTTATTGCATGCATGCATATATTCCTAAGTATATATATGTATATATAAAGATACATATGTATATACATATTTCGAAATAAAACCTGCTCAGTTTCTATACTGCTTGCATGTATTTTTTCAGGGCTGACTTTTTTTTAAATATTTATTTTTATTATGTATACAATATTCTGTCTGTGTGTACGCCTGCAGGCCAGAAGAGGG
>LOEQ01002149.1:27878-38322 GCA_001685075.1 Bramus lutescens | reverse complement strand
CCTCCTCCTCCTCCTCCTTCTCCTTTCTCCTTCTTGCCTTCTCATTTGCCTTCTCCTTTTCCATCTCTCCTTCTTCTTCTCCTCCCCTCCTCCTTCCTCTTTTCTGACAGAGTCTCATTATGTAACCTTGGCTCACTTAGAGCTTTCTATGTTGGAATTTAACTACCAGAAATCCGCTTGCCTTTGTCTTCTGTATGATGGGATTAAAAAGGCATGCATCCACGTGCCTGGCCCTCTGACTTAGGTCGCTTGATTAGTTAGCAACCTGCCTATCGCTTGACAAGTTCACGTAGAAGCTTGGGGGTGCCTTGACGGTTTTTATCTTATAAATGTGATGGCGTTTTGGCTTGATCAACTCTAATTCTTTTAAAGCCTCAAGAACTATGTGCTTCTGAATCTTATAATAAAAGCCTTATATAACACAATTGGTCTATAAGGCTTATGGTGATTCTGTTCACAGACATTGGCCTTCATGAATGGTTTTTAGAGTATTTGATTTATTTTTAGGACTTCTTGATTTCTTCTTCGTCTGCCTTGTAATTTTCATTAGCTTCATTTGGAGTTCTTTTTTGGTTTGGCTCTATGGACCAGTACTCGCTTTCATTACAGCAATAAAACTTTGAAGCTGGAGTATAAAACCATATAGTAGTTATCAAATTTCCCTAGCCCGTTAGCTCCTAAAGATTAGACAATGGAGTACTTCAGGATTGTCTTTTGGAGGGGTCTTTTTGGTAAGGTTGCTAAACTAAGGTCACTCTCTGAATTCTTTCCAGTTTGTTAAAATCATATATTCAAGGACTTTTAAAGGCATTTATGGTAATTGCTGTATATTATACTGGATGGAGAATCAGTCAGAGTGAGAGTGAGAGATTTGGATGCTGTGACATCTCAGATCATTTTTGAGGCAGGACCTCCTGGAGGCTTTTAACTTGATATGTAACTAAGCATGACATTGCTGTCTCCATCTCCCAAGTACTGGGGTGTTAGTCATGTGCAACCTTTTCTGTCCCTTGTGGTGGTGGAGACTGGATTCAGGGCTTTTTGCTTGGTAGGCCAGCACTCTGCCAACTGAGAACAACATTTCTAGTCCAAAAGGTTTTAGCAGAACCTTTTCTTTTTGATTTACTTCCTTGCTACGTTAGAGGAACAGACAATGGCCAATTTTCATTTCACTGTGGGAGTTCTCTTAGCTTCATTAAGCAAAAGTTTGATAATTGCTTTGTTTGGGGCTCCCAGATCTTTTAGGGATAAAACTGCATTTATTATGTTGCTCAGGAAAGGCTCAAGGAGTGAATCTCTCAGAAGGTAGAGAATTCATTGAGAAAAGAAACTTAGATGCATTGCTATGGAAGCATTTGTTACTATGTCATTAGGATGTGTAACAAGAGGTTTAATTAACACTTGAAACGTACTGAGCAAATGTAGTATTAATCGTTTCATTTCCATAAACCGAGGAGTTACTTGAGAGATTTCCAAAAGTAGATGCTACCACAGGGAAGCAACCTGCTTCACAAAATGCCAGCCATTTCTTGGCATTATCATGAAGTAGCGGAGTCAAGAGAACAATGTGTGGGATTTTGGAATCAGAGGAACAGCTCGAGATTGTCCAGGGAAGGGCACCTGGTCTGAATGGAGAGAATGCAAGTGCTGCCATCTGAGGACAGTCTAAAAATATGTCCTCTCATCTGTCTGCCAATATGCAGGCCAAAATGCAGAATGATTGATGCCTGTCAAATTAGGAAAGTTGCGTGTAATTGGAAGCAGACTTAAATGCAAATCAAGTAACATATGTGAATTGGATTTAAATAACTCCTGGCACATAGTAGGTGCTCAACAAATGTTAATTCTCTGCTGTGCAAGCTTCTTTTACAGCTTAGAGAAGGAAATTTAAATATAAATAAAGTGAAGTATATTTTTCTGCAGCTATTAAGTATGGAAACTGACATTGAAAGATTTTGATGGCAACTGTGGAGCTAGTGTCAAAATGGACTTGGATAAGGAGTACCAGAGAGTTGATATGTTATGATCATGGGAAATGAGTTAAGGGAAAGGTGTCTTTAACTCATGGGACAGTTTCTACATTCAAATTATGTTTGTTTTTGTGGTAGTTTAAATGTAATTGTCCTCCCAATAAGCTCACATGGAGTGGCACTATTAGGAGGTGTGTCTTTGTTGGAGTAGGTATGGCCTTGCTGGAGGAAGTGTGTCACTGTAGGGTGGGCTTTGAGGTTTCATACATCCTCAAGCCTTGCTCAGTGTCTCAGTTCACTTCCTGTTGCACAAGATGTAGAACTCTCAGCTAACTCTCCAGCACCAGGTCTGGCTACATGCTGCCATGTCCCACCATGATGATAATGGACTGAACCTTCTTAAATTTTATATATCGATAACAGTATTTTTGTGTGTAAATAAAGCAATTTCTTCTGCAATACATCTGCATTTGATGAGCTTATTTTAGCTAGTAACACAAACATCCTTTCATGGCAGAAAATGTTATTTGTGAGAATTTTATGTGATTAGAATTCCATGACACGAAGACTATTCTGTGATCTATGTAATCAATTGCCTATGGTTAGACCTTGGAAATTTCTTAAAGATTTTGCTGTTAGAATATCTTCATACTTGTTTTGTGTAATTTGTTTTTTTAACAGGGTTTTGCTGTTTAGCTCAGGCTGGCCTGAAACTCACAATTCTGCTTTAGCTTCCAGAATATTGGGATTATTGTGACATGGTACCATGCCTACCTTAAAAATGTTTTATTAGGTCGAATTCCTAGAAATGAAACTTCTTGATCAAAGAACATAAAAATTTAAGCTTTGAGTAGATACTACCAAATACAAGAAATATTGCGATCCTGTCATGTATTATCATTACGGCTACTCAAACTGTTCATTCTCTAGACCTCCAAAGATGAACCTGTAAAAATGTAAGTTTCCAAATTTAAATTTAAAATGTTGTAATTTTAACTTGCACTGATCCTTGGACAATTTAAATACTTTAAAATGTTTATTTTCAGGAGTAAAAACTAGTGCCACTTCACCTACTTTATTCAGTGTTGATTTGATATATTTAAGTCTTTTTTTTGTTGATGTTGTTGAAGCATTCTCACTGTGTAGAACAGGCTAGATTTGAAGTCACAAAGGTCTACCTGCCTCTGAGTTCTGGGATTCAAGAAGAATGCCACCCCACCCAGAATACAACTGTTTCTTATTAGTTTATAACATTTCTAAATGTTGCAGGTAATTGATACTGCTTTATACATTTTTGTATTTGAGAATTGTTACTTGAGTCTTTGTCGAGCTTTCTATCAGATTCAACAAGAATCAATATTCCACCCATTTAATGGGGGTAGAAATAGCAATAGCATCTAACTAATGGGTTATTGGAAAGATTCTATTACATACATGAAATGCTTAAAATGCATACTTAGCACACTGTTGGTGTGAAACAGGTAAAAGGAAAGCTAGATCAAGTGTCCAGTATTAAGAGTTGAGCAGTGATAGTCTTTCCCTCTTCACTGAAAAAAGCATAGTTTTCTTTGTTTTAAAATTTTGATTGACTCACTATTTTTTTGGGGGGGGCATTCACTGTGATGATCAACTCTTTCCTTAGTGGAAAAGGAAGGAATAGCACCTATATATTGGCACAATCAAACTGAAGTAAAACGGTGTTGAAAAGGTTGAGTCTGTGTCATTTAGAAGGATTCAGTACATAGCTGATATGGGATTCCCCTCTATATGCTGTGAATGCCATTGGTTAACATCAGGGTTGGCCTGATAGGGTAGAACAGAACTAGGAAGGGAAAACTAAACTGAATGCTGGGAGAAAGAAGGGCAGAGTCAGGGAGAAGTCATGGAGCTGCTGCTGGAGACAGACACACCCGAACCTTGCTGGTAGACCATGAAACTCATGGTAAAATATAAAACAATGGAAATGGGTTAAATTAAGATGTAAAAGCTAACCAATAAGAAGTTAGAACTAATAGGCCAAGCAGTGATTTAATTAATACAGTTTCTGTGTGGTTAGGGAGTCTGGGCAGCTGGGAAATGAACAATCAGCCTCGTACAACACATAGTAATTAACTTTGTTTTCTTCATTTTTGTGTCTATCAGTAACTGATAGAATATGCAACAAGTAATGAAACATTAGTTGTATATTATGAGAAACTTTAGAAGCAATTTGCTTCATAATATATCATGCTGTTTTGGATGCGTGTGCATGTGTGTGTATGTGTGTGTGTATGTGTGTGTGTGTTTGTGTGTGTGTGATGTACTTGTGCTCCATATGTGTAGCCACAGATCAATACTGGGTATCTTCCTCTATTATTCTCCACCTTTTTTTCTTCTTCTTTTGAGACAGTTTCTCTGGAACTTTGGAGCCTGTTCTGTAATTTGTTCTGTAGACCAGGCTGGCATCAAACTCAAAGAGATTCATCTGTCTTTCTCCACCTTATTTTTGAGACAGTGTCTCTCACTGAACTGGGTCAGTGAACTTTGGGGATCATGCCCCCCCATGATGCTCTTTCCCTCCATCTCCCCCCAACATTGTCCCTTCTGCTTCTTTTCCCACCTACCCCCAGTCTACCCATACAATCTAACCTGTTTCCCTTTCTCAAGGAGATCCCTGCCTTCTTCCTAGACACCCCAGCCCCCTTACCTAACCTCTCTGTGTCTGTGGATTGTAGCTTGGTTATCATTTGCTTAATGACTAATATCCATTTATAAGTGAATACATACCATGTCTGTCTTTCCGGGTCTCTATTACCTCATTCTAAATGATTTTTTTCTAGTTCCATCTATTTGCAAATTTCATGATGTCACTTTTTAAACAGCTAAGTAGTCCATTGTGTAAATGTACCACAGTTTCCTTATCTATTCTGTTAGCATCCAGAGAAACCTGGCCCCACTGACAGAGTGAATCACTCCCTGCTTCACTCCTGCCTGCAGCAGTACCCTGTCTTTCTAGGAGGTGAAACACTGCCTATTTCTCCCTCTTCTTTGTTTTCACGTTCTCTCTCTTCTTCCCGTCTCTTCTACCACTCCTGTCTACAGCAGCTGATCTCTTCCTCTTCTTCCCCTTCTCTCAAAAACTCTCCGCTAAAGCTCCGTATATACGCCGTATTTGTCTCTCACTGCAGCCAGCTCTCACCCACAGGGATTTGGACTCACCCACCACCAAAATCCCTCTTGAACAGAATCATACCACATTCTTATCTTGAGGGGCATCTAGGTTGTTTCCAAAGTCTAGATATTATGAATAAAGGCACAATGAACATAACTGAAAAAGTATCCTTGTGGTATGAATGTACATCCTTTGGGTATATGCCCAAGAATAGTATAACTGGGTCTTGAGGTAGACTGAGTCTCAGTGTTCATATATATATATGTACTTTTACTGTTCAGTATTGTTTTAGCTATCCTGTTTTTTTTCTCCTAGCACTTTTTGTAGGGCTGGATTTATATATGGATGCTTAAATTTGAATTTATCATGCAATATCTTGTTTTTTCCATCTACACTGATTGAACATTTTGCTACGTATAGTAGTCTGAACGGGCATCTGTGGTCTCTTAGAGTCTGCAGCAATCTGTCCAGGTCCTCTGGCTTTTAAAATCTCCTTCAAAAAAGTCAGGCATAATCCTAATAGGTCTGCCTTCATATGTTACTTGGCTTTTTTTTTATTTCAGTTTTAAATGTTTTTTTCTTTGTTCTGTATATTTAATATTTTAATTATTACTTGGCTAGGGACTTTCTTTTCTGGTCCAATCTATTTGATGTTCTTTATGCTTCTTGTACCTTGATAAGTACCTCCTCCTTCAGGCTATAAAAAATTTCTTTTGTGATTTTTAAAATTATTATCTAGGCCTTTGAGTTGGGATTCTTCCCCTTCCTTGATTCCTATTATTCTTAAGTTTGTTCTTTTCATGGTGTCCCAGATTTCCTGGATGTTTGGTGTCTGGAATGTTTTAGACTTAACACTTTCTTTGAACAATGAATCCATTTCTTCTATCATACCTTCAATGCCTGAGATTCTCTCTTCATCTCTTGTATTCTGTGGATGAAGCTTACCTTGGCAGTTCTTGTTCAAATTCCCAAATTCTCCATTTCCAGATTTCCCTTAGTCTGTGTTTTCTTTATTGCTTCTATTTCCACTTTCAGGTCTTGAACATTTTTATTCATCTCTTTCTACTGATTTATTTTCTTACCCTTCTTTAAGGGACTTACTCATTTCATCTTTAAGGACCGCTTTCATCTTCATATAGTTTGTTTTAAGGTCTCTTTTTTGAGTTGCAGCTGTTTTAGACTGTTCAGGTCCTGCTGCGGCAGGAGAGCTGGGCTCTTGTGAAGACAGAGTCTCCTGGCTGCTATTGATTGTGTTCTGAGGCAACAACCTCTGGCAGCTGTCCCAGTGGGGAAGACTGAGAATTATTTTACTGTATGACATAGCAAGATTCTAAGATGGGAATATTTTATGGGACTAGTTAGGATCCTTGCTAAGAGTAAGGGCAGGGATTTGTTGGGACAGTGTTCACAGACAACAATCTGACAGAGCCAGCATGGCTGTCAGTCCCTGTCCTTGGGAGACCCGCACTGTAACTGTTACCCCATGGGTGCCATAGGGGACTTCTTTTTTTTTAATCTTTACTTTTTCCAAACAATATATTTTTCTTCATGATTTTTTCTGGGAGATAGAAATTCTTAACCAACACCTTCCTTGTCATTTTTCCTCTATTATCTTGAACTTTCTGCAACTCAGAAATAGCAACACTCATAGTTTCCCGTGGTAAATTACTTACTTATTTATTTATTTTGAAGCCTAGATTTACCTCAGACTCTAGATCCTTCTTCCTTAGCATCCTGAGTGCTGGGATTAGAGGGGTGAAACCATTTGAAATAAATACGTGCATATGTACTCTCATATAAGCCACCAGGAATGTGGCTCTGGCAGCTGTTTTGAACGGAGGGGAGAATGGGGGTGTCGAGAGGGAAATGCTGAGTAGAGCGTTCTAACCGAATCCATTTCCATTTTGCTCAGGCCCCGGGTTAAGAATTGGACAGCACTGAATACCTGATCGAGAGAGACAAGGGTGCCTATCCAGAAAGCACACGTTATAATTGCAGAGCCTAAATCAAGGCCATTTAAAGGTGGTTAGTTTGAATCTCATATAAAAGAAAACATGGCTCTGTGAGTATAGTGATAAAGAAATAAAAGCAGCAGCTTCCGAAACAGAGGGCAGAAGTGTGTGTGTAGGGGGTGGGGGCTTGAGACTTGGTCTGTAGCGCTGAAGACCAGAGCGGCCTCGCCCACGTCACTGCATTTCCTGGTTCCATTTTACTTTCTGGAATGTTATTGGTGTAGGTTTGACTTCCCTCCTCTTGAATAAATAATCTTAGCTAACAAACTTTTGTTTTCAAATAAACAGTCACTTAAACCATACTACAAACCACATGCTTTAATTAAAAAAAATCAAACTCTTTAAAGAAAGCAGTAGACTTGAGCACAAATTGTTGTTTTGGATCAATCTTTTGGTTTATCCTGAGGGAGGGTTATTTTGGGTTTTATATTTAATCAAAACAAGCTTAAATGTGTAGATTGATGGAAAAGAGTCAGAAATTCCAGGATACTCAGCACTTCAAGAATAAGTGCCTGGGGATGTCGGAGAGGAGGTTTTCAGAGATGATTTTTACCACTCTGGCTTCCTGTTTCCAAGATTTAGGTGCCATTAATTGGCAAGGCTAAGACACATCTAGTTCTCTACCAGGTTCAAATGCTGATAAATCATGAAGGGCATCATTTTACATGGGCAAAGATGCAGTCTCCATTTTCCCCTGAGTAAAGTATGCAGAAAACCTGCTTAAATGGGGCATATAATTTTTAATGACTCAGGCCTTCAGTCCTCGGAGACGAACCAAGTATGATGAATCTTGGAGGTTGGTGAGTGGGTTAGTCAGCACGTCATCAGACTGGAAATCACCTGAGGAGACCTTTGAAAGGAAGTGGCTTGAAACGATCAGACTGAAGCTGGCTTTGCAGAATGTAGAATAAATTAAAGGTGCCCAATTATAATTAACTTATCAAAAATTACTTCCTAAAAATTTGGAGGTAATAGTGCAATAGTCAGACTTTCAGTGACGAAGAATTTGTTTCTCATATTCTCATGGAAATTATTATGAATATTTTAGCCTGCTTATTACTGACAAAAAAGTCAGCATTTTGTACCTTTCCTTTTGTTGACTTTTGACCTTCGATTTCTCAAGTACCCACAGGACTACACATAGCTCAGTTGCTCTGACTTCTGCTTTTATTTCGCTGACTGTGTGCAGGCTGTATGTACTCGTTAGCCAGAGAAGAAAGCAAGTTATGTGTACCATTAAAAAATAAATGACCATATTCCTTCTTTTATTTAATTGGATTTTATTTTTGTATTTTTAATTGGGAATAGATTCTTCTCTCACACAATATATCCTGACCACAGTTTCCCTCCCTTCACTCCTCCCAGCCCCCACATTTCCCTCTCCTCCAGATCCACTCTCCCTCTGCCCCATCAGAAAAGAGCAGGGTAGAATATTCACTGGTTAGCCCGAGAGGAAAGCAAGCTTCGTGCACCATTAAAAAATAAATGAATGTATTCCTTCCTTTATCTAATTGGATATAATAATTTAAAAATATATTAACCCTGTCCCTGAAGATCATAAAAAGGGGAGAATATGGAAAATTGGAAAAGCTTCAAATGACCAGGTAGCTACTGAAGAAAAAAATTAAACATATTGTATACACAATTGATTCTAATGCAGCCGTGGAGCAGATATTGTTGCTCAGCAGGGCGTCCTGCCCCTTAGTACTTGGGACAATTAAACAACACAGGCATGTCACTAAGAAAGCAAGTTCTAAAATTCATTTTTAAGAAAAGGAAAGTGGTGAATAATCTGATTGATTTTATCTTGAGCTCTTTCTGATGGACGATATAATTAAAATCGGTTTCCATGTTTGACTGTGGGTGGGACAGCTAATCATAGATCCCCACAGTGTTCCACATCTTATGAGACTGTTAAAATGGTTCAAAGTTAGGTATAAGTTTAAGGGCAAACCAAAAGTTAAGGGATCAAAACTGCAAAAATAGGCAGAATGGCAAGCCTGGGGACTCGGGTACTGCAGTATCCAGTGTAAACCATAAAGGTCAAGAAAATGAACATATGACAAATGAAAGTTATGTCTGTTCAGATGAGAGAAGAGAAATGAATTATGCCAAAAACTATAGAAAATTTTAATATTTATTAAAATGCTCAGAGTTCGCAATATAGAAGATATATTGTTACATGTTGATAGCACTGAAGAATGCAGATATTTGTTGAGCAAATGAATGTCATGTAAATTCTTTCGTTATAGAAATATTCATAAGACTATTTTACATTTTTTAATGTGGAGAAAAGCAAAGAAAGGAGGAAGGTTTATTAGAACTGCAAACTAATCATATGTTGATATTGTGGGAGAAAAACTGACCATATTTATAAATAGGTATAAGATTGGTTCACTTATATTTTCTAATTGATATAAGAACATATGTATGCACAATCACACACATGTATAAAATAAATATGTGTTTGTGAGTGTATGTACACTGGCATCATTTTCTTTCTAATAGAAAAGAAACATTTTGGAGCTTTAAATGATAAAATTAAAGCATTGCAGCACTGTACAATTTTGCTTCAAGCTTTAAACTTATTGTTCTTTCTTGTGCAGGTTTTTGTCAACTTGACATAAGCTAGAGTCATCTGGGAAGAGGAAACCAGTTGAGAAAATGTCTCCATCAGATTGGACTACAGGCAAGTTTAAGGGGCGATTTCTTAATTCACGATTGAATTCATGTGGGAAAGTTCAGACCACTGTGGGTGGTGCCACCCCTGTGCAAGTGGACTGAGTTATATAAACAAGCAAATTGAGCAAGTCATATAAAGCAAGTCAGTTAGCCTCATTACCCCATAGTCTCTGCTTAAGTTCTTGTCTCTAGGTTCCTGCTGTGGCTTTTCTCAGTGACATGGAAGTGCTAAAATGAAGTAGACACTCAAGCTAATTTTACTCACAGTGTTTATTGCAGGATAGGAAGCAAGTTAACAATTATTCAAGACTTGATTTAAAAGTGGTGGTCTCCTATCTACTGAATGAAGTTCTTGGTATTGTTGTGTGTGGATTAACAAAGACCACATATGCAAAGCATTTTCTACAATGCCAGATTTATAATGCACTTTTTATTTTTTATTTTTCCTCTGTTTATTGATTTTATTGAACTCTACATTTTTCTCTGTTCACCTCCCATCCCTCCCCTTCAACTCCCCCCCCATTGTCCCCATGCTCCCAATTTATTCAGGAGATCTTGTCATTTTCTACTTCTTGTGTATATTGGATCCATGTATGTCTCTCTTAGGGTCCTCATTGTTGTCTAGGTTC
>LOEQ01002148.1:184326-198733 GCA_001685075.1 Bramus lutescens | reverse complement strand
GTCTACAGCTGTCATGTTTAGTTGTGGTGTCTACAGCTGTCATGTTTAGTTGTGTCTACAGTTGTCATGTTTAGTTGTGGTGTCTACAGCTGTCATGTTTAGTTGCAGTGTCTACAGTTGTTATGCATGGGGCTGGAGAGATGAGTCAGCGCTAACCAGTGCACACTGCTCTTGCAGGGGGTCCTAGTTCCCAGTGTTTACATTGAGTGGGTCACAGTCTGTACCTCTGGACCTCAGGGGATCTGACATCTCTGGTCTCTGGAGGCACTAACACTCATGTGCACAAACCTGCACACAGACCCACAGAGATGTGCAAAAATAAAACTAAAAAATAAAATCTCTAAAAATCTCTGGAAGGACTGAGAAAATGTCACTATTTTTGTCTGAACCTGAGTTTGTCAGGTCACATAAACTAGCTGGCTCAGCAATGCAGGTGCAGCAGCAACACAGATGCATCGCAGATGCTTTCAGGAAGATGGAAGGGCAACAGCACAGAAGAGGGGAAATGTAAGAGGAGGCATTTGAAGGTATCCCGGCGCAGCACAAAGGGAGGGAGAGGGAAGAAACTCAAGGATAAGAAGTACAAGGGGAAACAGTTTGCCACAGACTTCAGAATGCAGCAGGTCCAGATGTCATTGGCTTAAACATTTAAAATATTATCTACATCTGGCTAAGGAATATGTGAAATCAATCTTGTCCTAGGTTCTTATTTTGACAGTCATTGCTTTACAACATCTTGGAAAGCCAAGTAGATTTCTGTTGCTCCTGAGGGAGAACATTCAAGCCCCCAACCTGCTCTTCTCTCTCCCTTTGTCTTCTCTCTTGTATTTGTTGATGTCTGTGCCCCAGTGGTTCACATTCCCCCTAAACCACAGCCACTCAGCTTGCCCTAGGTTCAGGCTATGCCCACTCTCTGAAACAAAACCTCAATGAAGAGGTCAAGGCAGGCACCGGGAATAAGCTCAATCCAGTGATTCCATAGTCTCTGGTACCTGAATGTGACTTAGAAAGCTCTAGAAAGGCACAGCCTCAGAGTTGACACATGTCCTTCTCCTTGTGGGTTTCTTGTCCCAGAATAGACAAATGTAAGACTCTCTAAAACAGGCCCACAGCAGGGACCGGTCTAGTCCAGACTGCAGGATGATGCTTTCAAGAGCATTCCTCCCCAAGGATAAGACTGCTACCGTTGTTGGGAAAGTTTGCAAAAACGTGAGAAAAAGTAGGATCGGCAGAGGGGCTAGGATGGTAAGATTTGGTTTGCCATTGGGCAACTTAGGCTAGAATAAAGAGGATCTAATAAGAGCATTTTCTTAAATAAAGAGAACAATAGAAAGCAGAAAACAGTGAAAGGGATTTAAACAAAGAGGAGACCTGTGATAGCACTCAGAGGGTCTAAAATACAGAAGAAATTAAGGCTGGGGTGGGGAAATGTAAAAGAAAGATGAAGTAGTGCTAAATGAACTATGTTTTTTGGAAATGCCACCTAGGAAGCATTTAATTGTTGTAAAGCTGGGATTTGGTAAGTGGGGGTGCTGTGCCCTGCAAGTCTACAAGCAACCAATGGATGTGGACCATGGGCTTTCTGGTGAGAGCGGCAAGGACGCAAGAGGATAGCTAAGAAGGAGAAGCCTTTCGTTCCCTCATTCAACAACGTTCATGAAGGCAGGGTGAGGGCTACGTTGTGTCATAGAACCGCGATAACTATTATTCTAGCAGCATCAGAAGTAAATTTCTGGATTTATCCTCCTTTACTGTAGACACCTGGGACAATAATAAACAGTTACCTGTCACACTGACTCCTAAAGAATCTATATTGGCTCTTGTAAATAATAATTGACCGTAAGATAGGCATCTGTTTATGATTAAGATTTTTCTTTATGTCTGTCTCACTCAGGCAATGGGCTTTTATTTAATAGAGAATTTCTTTTCTAAGAAGGCAGTCAGCTTTGTTAAGCAAGTATGATAAATTACTCTTGTCTTAATTGTTACATTATGATTCTTATTAAGTATACAACCAAGTATTAAGCTTGGTTGTATCTAAGACACACTTGCCTTTACCTGGGAAATACCACTTAAACTGGTCAGTGATTTTACTGATAATATTTGAAGTACAGAGAAGAACAAATAATTTACACACAAAAGCAGAGATGAGAAATTTTCCTCTTTTATTGCAGTGGGATATTCTACACAACAGGAAAAATTGAAGTGGGATTTAGAGACTCGTTCTTGAATTGTTTAGTGGGTTACCTTTCATAATTTTACTTTAATTAATTGTTTACTGGGTTACCTTTTATAATTTTACTTGAATTACTTCCAGGTTCTTATTTGTTGTCTAAATTAATCCACAAGCATGTCGGTCTTCTATTTTTTATAGTCAGATCATGAAAAAAATGTTTTTGTGTCTCACCAATAAAAATAAAAAAGAGTTCCCAGAAAAAAATGATACTTTTCTAAATATCATAAGTCAGCCCTGCTTGAAGAATCACTATAATCCATGTCTAAATAGTGAAAAGCACTATAGGCTGATTCTGACCCATGACTTGTTTGTTCACTCACAAATATTTGTCTCCAATGTGGACTTTGTATGCCTGCAAATACTAGCCATGTACTGATTGGTTAGAACTTTCTGATAGAACAAAAGAAGACCGTGGTGCCCTGATCGCATTGCTATCTGATTTTAACTGATGGGCTGTCACCAAATCTTAGAGCATTGCTAAGTATCTACTGCTAGCTTCACACGTACACAAAAGCTATGTAAATATCTACATAATTTTAAATTTGCATGTGTCAATTCAGATGCTCTTCCAAACAATCCTATGGTGTAAGCACTGTTATTATTATCATTTTAAAATGAGAAGGCTGAGGCATAGAGAGGTTACATGCATGTAAGCCAGCAAAAGCAATTCTGGCCACAGCAATATGGGTCTAGATTCCTAACCATATGTCCTTGAAAACATCTTTTTATTGTTAATTCACCCACCATATAAACATGTTCCATAGCCAAATAGCTATCATTTCAATGGGAAATGATAACTTAGTTTTCAAATAAAGTTGCTAAGATACATAAATTTGGAATTATAGTCACAAAATTATTTTTATTTTATTTTGCCTTTTAAAGTTAAATATATATGTTTATTAACTTTGGTATTTAGAAGAAATTAATCAAGTGTAATGACAAGTGCATTCACATGGATCATTTTAACACACACTCACCCTCATACATGTGTGTATAAATGCTATGAACTAAGGGCAGGTAATTTATGGTTCAAACTTATTTGCTGCAATACATTTTTTAATTTTATGCATTTTCTATGAAAAATTACAATGATCCTTCATAGTATAATGACAGTAGCAAACAATTGATTTTTGTCATTCTATCTTCATCCCAAATTTTCTCAGCACCAGATGAGAAGAGACTAGAAAGAACATGTAGAAGCTGCCGCTGCCCACGTTGACTGAGAGGACGTCCTGCGATCCCTCAGCTGAGTGGACACTTAGGGACATTTTTATGGTGCTTCCTAGGGTGGTTAGCCTCCTAAGAGTGTCGTCCATGGGAAGACTCACCAAAGGAAGGAGTGGGGGCTGCCGTGGCTTGGCACTATATCCACAAGGTAAGAAGACACGCACTCATGCACATGGGCAATTTCAGCCCCCAGGGTGCTCCTGATTTTCAAAAGTCATGGCATCCTTTAAACCCTCCCGTCTAAGTAGACACTCCATTGTACACATGCTATAAATATTATTCACTGCAACATAACAAGCATGTTTCTTTGATCATCATGTTCTCCTGATAATAATGTTTCAAATTCTTCCATGAAGTGTGGGCATTAGGGAACTCCAGTGAAATATTTTGCTTTGATGCTTAACTAAATAAAATAAAATAAAGGAACAAAACGCATATGCTACCAAGTCAGGAAGATTGCCAGTTTGAGGAATTAAAATATTTAAAAAACATCCATGTATAAAAAGCATATTATCTTAGGTGATATTTGGAGGCATTGTGTCAAATTTAAAGGCATAAAGGCTGCTCGGTTGGCTGTCTTTGTTCTGCATTGTTGACAAAGAACAGAAAGCCGTGCTCCTTGGTATACATGGGGTGCAAAGGGATGGTTATGTGTGTTATACAGAAAAATATTATTTCTCCACTTTCCCCTTTCAGAAGAATTAAGGTAGAAACAAATCGTTCCCTCAAACTGCAACATGGCTATGAACACTTTTCTGAGCAGTGGAACCCCAGTAATGAAAGGGTGATATATGAGAGAGGGAAACACCCAGTGCAATATCAAGAAGACTGAACTAAGTGGATTGCCATCTACTGTTCCCATTGATCAGAAAAAAATGGTTATTACAAGAGCTATTGAAAGTCACCTAATGATTCAGGCCTTTGCACACACTCAGGATGGCGAGTCTCTTTTGCTTGGATTTGGAGGAACAAACATGGATGCCTCACCTACATTACTTGTGGGGAAAAGAGTGGAAGCAGATGCAGAGATCTACAGCGAAGCTCTGGCCGAACTACCGGAGACCAGTTCAAGAGAGGGAGGAGCGATAATATGAGCAAAACGGTCAAGACCATGATGGGGAAACTCACAGTAACAGCTGCCCTGAGCTAGTGGGAGCTCACTGACTCTGGACAGATAGCAGGGGACCTGCATAGGTCTAAACTAGGCCCACTGAATGTGGGGGACAGTTGTGAGACTTGGGCAGTCTGTGGGGCCCCTGGCAGTGGGACCAGGATTTATCCATAGTGCTTAAACTGGCGTCTTGGAACACATTCTCTTTGGAGGAATACCTTGCTCAGCCTAGATATAGGGGGAGAGCCTTGGTCTTGCCTTGAAGTTAACTATCATACTTTATTGACTCCCCATGGATAGACTTACCCTTTCTGAGGAGTGGATGGGGAGGTGGGGTGAGGGGAAGTGTGAGGGGAGAGGAGGGGAGGGAGTGGGAACCTGGGGATAGCTATGTAAATTGAGAAAAGATTGTATTTAAAAATTCTTTTAAAAAAAAGCATGGAAAATAAATTGTGGAACTTGGAGAATCCAGTGTCATAGAAGGCTGAGACTCAGAGTCTATAGCTATATTTGGAGCAAGATTATGATGTGGGTTCTCTTCTACCAGTTATTGCTGATTAAAAACAAACCTGAACAGACAATAAGCCAGCTATTGCTATAAGGCCTGTAATAATCTTTACAAGCTTACCTCTCCTGGTGCCTGTGCTGGAATCTATATTAAAAACCTCCCTTTAAGACGTTGTTGATACAGTGGATGTTATTTTAAAATTAAGATCAGGCAGAGGCTACAAAGAAAGGCACATGTTGGCGTTGCTGGGCAAGCTCGCCAGTGTGCTTCAGCCTCAGGCGTCTTCTCTAAGAAGGAGGTCAAAACTGTTTCTGAAAACAAAATGACCATCGCAGTACTCAGCAGAATATGTCCCACTGGTCCCCATTACTGTCTCACATCACAAGAGTATAGGGTGACATTCTACCGAGTTAAGTGGGACGGTTCATCTCTAACAATTGGCATGGTTTCGAATGTGCCAAGCTCTCTGTTTGAAACTGGTGCAGATGCAATCTGGGGATGCAATACTCAGCCGGCTGCTCTGAAGGGGATCATGGGGGAACATATTTGAGGACCTTCAGGTAGCAGCATGTGATCTAATATGGGAACTCCATTTCCAATGATTCCACCTGTGGAGTTCGTAGGTGATCGTGGGAGAAATGACCTGCAGGTGAGCTAATACAGGAACTCCAGTCCAATGACTCCTGTGGTTCCATTTATACCTGTGGTGTTTCTGGGGCCAATGCAAGTGTGGAACGTGTTAGGACAATTATAAAATTCTGAACACCATATTCTCCAGAGGTGAGCAATGCAGTCCTGAGTATTTGATAAAGTGCGGCCACTGTCTCTTTAGCAACCTATTCCGCTGTCTATGCATGCATCGTGTTTATTTGGCTGTTGGTGTGTGTGTGTGTGTGTGTGTGTGTGTGTGTTCTTAGATGCTCTGGATATTGAACACGGACTTCACACAAGCTGGGAAGCCTCTCTGCCATCGTTACATCCTCAGTTCTGCGTGTATCTTTTAAAGCAATGGATGAATTACAAAAACTCTTGAACAGCTCTTCCCTGCACCCCTAAGCACAGTCTACTGAAGTAAACGCAAAGAGAAATAATAACAAGCATTAGGCAACAGCATGCTCTATCTTTGTTTTCAGAGAATTCATAAAAGTTGGCTGTCACTGTATTTGTAGCTACAGGCTTTTAAAGAGGGTGGGAAAATAAGTTTCTCGGGTAGGCTTATTTGCAAAAGTTGAAGATGTTCTAAAATGCGACACAGATCAGCATAGCTCTGTCTATGAAAATACAATATGTTTATTTTTATTTTCCTGGTAGCTTCAATTGAAAATGTCAAAAAAGTAAAATTAATCTTTAACAATATGTTTTATTCATACTAATAAGTCCAAAGTATTATTTCACCTAAATAATGAATGACATCATTGTGATAGTACATATTCTTTCTTGTCACACCAAGTCTTTGATATCTGGTGTCTTTTACCCTTCCAGCACATTTCAAACTGACCTAGCTACATTTCTCAATTCGAGTTCCCCAATACATGTTTCATTTGGTTACGTAATTCTTACGCCAACAGCACAGGGTCCTAGAGCTCTTAGATCCCGTCTCTCGGGTGAGGCAGGTCTTTGTTCATGCTTGAAGGAGCATGGCACTACATTTCGAATTGAGTGGCCACAAGCAAGCAACTTCGTTTCTTTTGGATAAAATAAAGAGAACGGCATCAAACGCCTAAACACTTGTCAGAGTTAAAATAAATATTCCGTGTAAAACTCTGTTAAGTTTTAGTAAAATTGAATCTCAGAGTAGTTGCTGTATTTGTCATATTACTACAGCATGCACAAGCCCTCAGCCAGATGGTGCTGTTGCTATCCATGGCAACATGTGAAGATTGAGGTGTGTTCCTTCCACTTCCAGTTCTGGGTGTGTGCAGTCCTCCATCACACAACATTTCAACCAGTGGTGTGCTGCACATATTACAATAGTCCTACAAGACTAAACTCCAGTAGAAAAATTGCCACATCCTTAACTTTGTACACATCCTGAGCCCTGAGTTGTAACACGATGTCTTCCTCACGTGTTTGGTGACGGGGTAGCATGGGTGAGGGGGATGGGTGGTTAGAAGACTTGCCACACTGTTCACTCGTGTGTAAGGAGAGAGCATACACTATGCACCACGCACGGTGCTTCACTACCGAGGGCTGTATCGCTGGTTTACTTCTTCTCTCTATGCCACGTCTCTTAGGATGTGGTCCATGTGCTTACAAAGGAAAGGCTGCCGTGAAATTGCATGTCATGTGACTCTGGCAGCAGCATCACTGTCGTGCACTGACAGTGCTTTGGCTGGGTCAGGAGGATGTTGAGTGATGAACCTATGCTACCTAGGTTTGGAGAATTCACTCGGTACTGTGCACACTAGGCAAACTCATCCCACACTTAAGGATGGGTCCCTACTCTCAAGCAACACGTGATTATAACTTTGAGACTGGACTTTTCTGAACTTAACCTTGAGAACTCACACCTTGTGACCTTTGAGTATTTGTCATCTAAATACTATATCCCCTTAATATGGAAGCAGACAAACCCCTTCCACATGGCAGTGGCACTGCCTCTAGGAGTCAGGGAGCGCCTGGGCTCACACAAAGTGAATGAATTCCCTATGCCCTTTGATATCGTTTACTCAATTACGCCGTCCAGGGCTGCGGTACTGGCATTTAATGTTAGGGAGGAATTTATTACCCTGGCTTGCTCCTGGTCCCTAATAGGTCCCGCTAGTCTCGAGTGAACATAATCACTCAACCATGATGTTGATAAAGGTGTTTTTCTGAGGCTTCTGAACACATCTCTCTAATCACCTCTGACCTCGGGGAATTTACAGTGCACATAGCAAACTGAATGGCTTGGTCCCTGCCTTCTTCTGCCTGGTCATCAGTTTTTGAATGATCAAAAAAACAACCAAACAAGTCTTTTCTTTCCAGTAACAAGGAGAAAGCCCTAATGAAGGATTCAGTCAGGGTCGTGGGGGGAGTTTATGGCCATGAATCCCTCAGACCTCCTAAGAACATCACATAGCAGTCTCTTCTCTAGACACTGCATGCTTCTGTGCGCAGAAGCATGAAGCCAGGTCCTTGTGAGGTTGCAAGTCACCCTTTCTCTTCTGCTTTTCCTAGCTCTACAACAAAGAAAGGAAGGCCCACTATCCCCACACAGTAATCTGAGCAGGTTTGCGGCAACTAGCGTATCCTTTCTGGTTCTGACTGCTCCGCAGCCAGAGAAACACATTCTGAACATAGAATGTCATTCTACTGGGTTGAGCAGGTGAGCTGGTACCTCTTCCTAAGAAGCCACTCAGCCCAATCCAAAGGAATACTGTCTTGATGGGTACTAGCAACTCAAGAAGCTTGGGGCTCATTTACATAATCTGGGACTCTACATTACAGTGTCCCATTTGACAGGGTAAGAAAAGAGTGACATTTACTGAGAACTAGAAGTGAGTGCTGTTTGCATCCCCAGTGCTGAGTCTGACTTAGAGTTGCCAATCCAGGAATGGGGAAGATCACTCTGTCTGCCCAGGATGAGTGGGAGAAACCTTAGCTTCTCTGCACAGTCTGCAGCGAAGTGCTGAGCACGGCCAAGACAGCCTATAAATCCACAGCCTTGTCTGGGGCAAGGGCAAGTTCATCACTTTTCAAACTGCAGGTCTCTGTGTTTTCTCATCTCGAAAGGTACGCCTGCCTGCATCTAAATCAGCGGACCGAGGCAGCCTCTTGTCTGTTGACCTCGTTATCAAAGGGACCGCAGCCTCTCCATCGCCCACACTGCACAGCAGAGCACAGGAGAAAAAACAGTCTTTCACCACTGTTTAGTAGTTATCAGTTCTTTGTAAAAAAAAAAAATCTAAGCACAAATGCGCCCGCAGATCACAGATGGGGTGAATGTTGGGGTCGGCCAACTCAACCCTGGGCCTGGGCAGTTGCAGGGTTGGTCAGTCCCTGGCCCCCAGCTCTCCTTCATTCTCACCATCATGGTGAACCCTCCAGCACTGCCCTGGCTAGTTCAGCCCTTGCAGCAATGAGCAAGGAGTGGACCAGTTCTCCTGCTTTCTCGCCCTCAGGGTTGGCTCTCCTACACCTGGCCCATCCGGGCCAGATCTATTGAGCTGCCCAGGTGAGGTGCAGAAGCCACTCGGCTGAGTACTGCAGCGGTGAGGGGCAGGGACAGCTCTCCCGCTCTTATGTCCTCAAGGCCAGCTCTCCCACCTGTAACAAGCAGTGAGGTGGTGTGGACCTGCTGCTGGACTCCTCTGNCAGGCCGGGGCTAGAAACCCTGGGCTGTGTGTGGTTGATCCTAGCCTGCCCTAGCTGCGTGGTCTGGGGCAGAGCTATTTCTGGTGCCCCCTTGCAGTCCAGGGCCAGAAACCAGAGATGGTCTTGGAGTAACTTTGTAACAAACTGTGTGGAAATAGGAGGAACCCAATCAGCCCAGCACGTGAAGCAAATCTCAAGGAAAAAAAAAAAAAAACAAAAAAAAAACTCAAAGGTATAACTTCATTCACCCAAGTACAAGTGGTTGTTACTAGTTAAGATGATTGTCAAATTTTACAGTTGTAAAATTGGCCATAGAAAGTTCTATAAGTTGCAGAATGATAAAAATAAATCCATGTTTTAAAATAGAAGACTCTCTGAAATACACGCTTTAATGTTCCACGCAGTTTGTACTGTTATTAAGTGTGTAGATTCCATCTTGCACAAAGGTTCGAGAGCAAGCTTGAGTATGCAGTTTATGGAGTTTGCGCTGGTGAAAGGGCTCGGGAGCTGAAAGTGCTTACTGCCAACCCTGAGGACCCACATGACAGGAGGAAACCAACTCCTGCATGTTGTCCTCTGACCTCCACACATGTGTTAGCATGAGCATGTGCACACACACACACACACTGCACACCTACACACACATGTGGTGTGGGAAGTCCTTCTGTATATGTGTTGCTTTTATTGGTTAATAAAGAAGCTGCTTTTGACCGATGGCTTAACAGAATATACCCAGGCTGGAAGAGCTATATATGTAGAGAGAGGAGGCAGAGGCAGAGAGAAGCCATGTAGCTATCCCCGCTGGAGACAAATGCCCGGGTATAGAACTTTACCTGGTAAACCACAATCATGGGGTGATATACAGATTAATAAAAATGAGTTAACTAAAGATATAAGAGCTAGTTAGCAATATGCTTAAGTGATTGGCCAAGCAATGACTTAAATAATATACTTTCTGAGTGGTTATTTCGAGTCTGGGCTGCTGGGAACGAGCGAGCAGCCACCCCCAACACACACACATATTTCAAGACATAAAATAGTGAAGTTCAAAGTTTATGGATTTTTTAAATAGACAAAATATAGATGGGAATGGTAATGCATGCTTATAATTATAAGTATTAAGAAAGCTGAGGCATGAGGATTTTGAGTTCTAGGACAGACTGGGCTATAGAGTCAAATTTCAGTGCAAAATAAACAAAAATTTCACAGAACAGCAAAATTCTTCAGAAAGCATCAAGAAGCTCTTAGACCCTTAGGAGGTAGGAATAGGGTCCACAGGCTCTGGCCCTCCAGTGGCTCTCAGTACTCAAGCTTTTTGTGCTAGAACGTTCCTAAGGAATCTCAACCACCTCCGACGCTTCCTGTCCCAGGGCATCTACTGGGAACACAGGAGGAGGGTGGATGTGTCACTGAGGCCAGTGAAAAATGTCCTAGAGAAGTGACTTTGTGTAACTAGAATTTAATTTTAGCTATGTTTAGAGGCAGATTGATAATAAGTTTAGAAAGAATTTAAAGCTACGTCATCTAGCTATGTCATTCTATGTCATCTAAAGTTCATCTCAGTATTGACTAAAGGATGACCTCATGCTTTTTAGGTGTGCACAAGCCCTAGGATATGATAAATAGCCCTTGCAGGGATGTGTGCTGCACTCTGGATGTGCCCAGTTGTCTACAGTGATCTTGCCTCTTTCATTGCATTGCCCATTTATCTTCTATGCTTCTGGAAAATCCTAAATTCTTTAGAAACCTTCACTTTATTCACAAGTTGCCCTATAGGTTATATAAGCCAAAACCTTCAGAGGAAAAAAGATTAAAACCAAAGACCATCTCTAATGAGATTATATTTATATTATTGTTAATTATATTATAATGGTAATAATCAGGTCTTCTCCAAACCACATTTAAGTTAGGGGTTATTTTATTGGATGTTATATTAAACAGAAGAGCCTAACAAAGCACAATGCTGACAACTGGAACAGCTCAGGAGCACACCTTATCTTCAGCTCGGTGTACGTATCACTCATTCTATTATCGTATCCATTTTATAGCTGAGAAAATTAAGATGCTAGGAGACTAAATGTCTTGCCTAAAGCAATACCATACACAAATGGAAGCGTAAGAGTTACATTACAGTGAAAACAGAAAATGCCCAATGAAGAGCATTGTATAGTAGATGTTTGCCTGCATGTATTGGGTTCTAAAAACATCTGGTATTGGGGAGCACTGCATAAAAATGATCAAATTCCTATTGCAAGCAGTATTTAAGCAAATGTCTATGGCTCCTTAGATGAACTTCAGTTTTATGGAAACAGGAAGCATCTGCGTATGATTTTAGGAACAGTCACTAAATCTCCAGGGGTTCAAGCCAACACTGTCTACGCAGCCAGCAGCTTCTTCCGATGACTCTGCTGCTTCTACCTGCTGGCATTTTCCATATCTCCCAAGAAACTGCAGGAAGCTGCAAGTTCTACCAGCCCAACATTCCACCTGTTCCACCTGCTTTGTGGTCTCTAAAACCTGCTAACACAGCAAGAATTTGATCATTCTGTGTGTTCCCATCCTTTCCTGCACACACAGCCCCTTCAACAGGAGTTCACAGTATGTCATGGAGGTGCAGTCAATGACGTCACGGTCCACAACAGCAGAGCCGCTTTTGACTTACTCAGCACCACTGATAAACTCAGGGGTTGTGGCTGTGATGTGTCATGCGATCTAGCTCCTGAGTCCATGGATGCTAATTTGATGCTGACATTGTGATTTCCACCAAAGGCATGGTGCTTGCAGTTTGCACAGTCCTGAGTCAGCTCAGTTCCGAGAAATGCACAATCTATTTTCTGTGACTGCTGATTATAAAGAATAGAAGAATGTTGATTAAGCTTTTGAAAGTTTGGCACATGAACTTCACATGTAACACACAGACCAATTGTGCATCTTCCTAGAAATGATACTTATGTTTAGGTAAACTCCCAGAAATGTAAGGAATCAGGTAACTCAATAATTAGAGAGTATTTACGGGAAATGTTGCTAAAGGGAACAAAATGGACATTTCAACTACACATTAAGAATTTAATAAGCCAAAGCAATTCTTTGCACAGAAAATTAGCTATAAATTTATCTCTTAAATATGTTAAAATATAAGCAAATATATTCTTTGGACAAAATTAATAAGCTGGCTATTCTGTTTCAATAATATTCAGAATAGCAGTGTATCATGTCTGTGATAAGGCATATAAGTAAAAAACTATTTGGTGGTTCTGAGAATTCCAGCAGGCTCCTTTAAAAACATCTGGCATTGTCATATTTCTTGAGAAACATTCAACTATCCTTTCAGTTTTTCAAATTTTAAGCCATATAGGGAAGATCTCAAAAGAATCATAAATATAATAACCAAAGCTTCCATTTTCTTTGTAATTGTTTCTCACCTGGAAATTTTATAGGAGGGGGAAGTCAACTCACTAAGCCTGCACTGAGCCCCTCAGTAAGGGAAAGGAAGACGACCATCTTTTGTTAAGAAAAACACAGAAGCAGGAGGAGCTTTTGTCTCCTTTGTCTTCCACTCTAAGCAACAGCGGTGGTTTGACAGAAAATGGCCCCTAGAGGGAGTAGCACTCTTAGGAGGTATGACCTTGTTAAAGTAGGTGTGGCCTGTTTGGAGGAAGTATGTCACTGTGGAGACAGGCTTTGAGGTCTCCTTTGCTCAAGCTTCCCTCACTGTAACATGGAGGCCCCTTCCTACTGCATGCAAGTCAAAACGTGGTACACCCAGCTACTTCTCCAGCACCATGTCTTCCTGCATGCTGCTGTGTCACACCATGATGATAATGGACTGAACCTCTGAAAGTACAAGCCAGCCCATTTAAATGTTTTCCTGTATAAGAGTTGCCTCTTCTCAGCAATAGAAACCCTCCCAAAGACAACAACTTACATTCCATCTCAGGGTTACATCACAGAATTGCTTGATAGCATGACAGATTTCGATACAACTACCTCATGTCATCATGTTTGTAAATGGAAGTCTCCTTCTCAGTTGATGTTGCACCCCTTCCTAGACACTCCGCTAGGGCACATGTCCGGGTCATCCTGTAGCAAGGGGAGCCCTGGACCGTAGCTTCTGCCTAACGAAATAGGAGGCCTTTCCTGTCCAGACTTGGCCCAAATTATCCTACAGCTCTCAGTTCCAGTGGGGCTATAAATTGACTAGGCAATAAAATCCATTCATTGAGACAGGGAAATTTGGAGTTGTTTATATAGTAATTAGCCTATCCTTATTAATATTCATATTTCAAGTATTATTACTCATTTCTCTTTCCCAAAGATAAAATCTTCTAGAATTAAAGAATTAAAGCTCTGCAATAGAGAAATGTGTTGTGAAAAGGCTAAAACGAACAGGCTTAGCAGGGCAGATGTAACGTCAGGATACAGGGAGCACCTCAGGGCTCCACCTAGGAAGGTCTTGGCAAAGACAATTGCAGTGAAGCAGAGATAATTCTTGCTGAGAAGTTAAGGGCATCCTTTTAACCTAATGGGTAGCTTGGTTGGGAATGTCCTTGATATAATCATTAGACGAACCTAAAAGTAAAGCTATTTACTCCAAAAAGAAAAGCACCTTTTATAATTAAAATACTAGGGTAAGAGCTGTTCATTTACATAAAGGTAATATTGGTTGGCATGACAATGTAAAGAAGAGGTTATTTTTATACAATGCTGATAGAGATCAAACTAAAATAAACTTGTCAATACCTGTCAAAACTTTACCCCAAGAATTTCAAGCTTCTTCACTATATGATTCCAATTTTCAGCTTTCCATCTCAGGGCTTGTGTTCCCCTTGCCCTCAAGTGACAATGGAATTTCACTAGGTCAAAACTTCATAGTATCTGTGAAGTTCAGAGTGCTGATGGATGGGTCTGACCGTGAACGCGTCTTCTCAGGTGTTCTCCCTCCTTATACTGCCTTCACCGCACACTGCTTCCTCCTCACACTGCTTCCTGCCCACACTGCTTCCTACCCACACTGCTTCCTGCCCACACT
>LOEQ01002148.1:157672-170132 GCA_001685075.1 Bramus lutescens | reverse complement strand
CAGTGTTTTAATTAATATAGTTTCTGTGTGATTATTTTGGTTCTGGGTGGCTGGGACGAACAAGCAGCTTCCTTCCCTCCAATAGACAACAGGGTCAGCTCTACTGTGCTGCCCAGAAGAGATTCAGGGCTTGTTCTCCCAAGCATTGCCACTGGTAGAGGAGAATCATCTTTCCCTTGCCCCTACCACCACACTGCAGATGAGGGAGGCAGGACCAGCTTTACCCCTCTCTGGTGCCCTCAGCGTTGGCTCACCTGCACCCCTATCTACAGGGCCCACTCTACTGTGTTGTCCAGGCAAGACGCAGGACCTGTTCTCCCAATGCTGCAACTGGTGAGGGGTTGGGTCAGGTCTCTACCTGCTGCAGGTGGCAAGGGGAGGAGGGCATCTTTCTCTCACTCATGCCAACACATGGCATACTAGAGGGGCACAACCTGTTCTTCCTAATTGCATTTCCTCATAGCTGGCTCACCCATACCCCTCTGTTGTGCTGCCCAGGTGAGATGTAAGACACTCTCTCCAAGTGCTTCAGCCAGTGAGTGGCAGGACCAGTTTTCCTCAGTGTTACAGTCACTGTGGGGCAGGACCAACTCTGAACAGCTCTATCCTGTCAGTCTTTGGTGGTATCAGAAGCCATAAACATCAACAGAGATGGCTACATCAGAACCATGAACTCAGATATGGGCCCCAGCATCAGCCCAGGCCCGGACATCACCATGGCTCTGGGTGGCAATTTAGTCACCAACCTCAGCCTGCTCCTCACCTATTTTGCCTCCTCAGACATGTTCCTGTCCATAGGACATGAACCATTCTGCCTGTCTCTTTCCCATACCACACCACATACTTGCTCACCCTAGTAGTGCCCATCTGCCTGGCACCTTAAGGTGCCAGGTAGGCCTGTGTTTTCTTCTCAGAGCCTGGGTAGCTGACCTCAGGCCCACTAGTGTGATTCCTTGTCACATTTAGTCTATCATGGCACTGGGCAGGGCCATTCTTCCTCATCACAAAGAGATCGTAATGGTGTCCAAGTATTTGGGATGCTCCTTGGTGCAGAGATTCGCTGGGCCTCTCACAGGCTGGGGCTGTTCTTGGTTGATTCCATTTGCCCCATCTGTATGGTCTGGGGAAGAATTGTCACTGAAGTTCTCTTGCAACCACAGACGCTCTTAAAAAGGAAAGCATTAAACAGGGGCTTACTTACAGTTCGGAGGTTTAGTCCGTTGTTATCATGATGGGAAGTATGGCAACACACAGGCAGACATGGTTCTGGAGAAGCAGTTGAGAGTTCTACATCTAGAGCGGCAAGCAGCAGGAAGAGACTGTGAACCACTGCTCTTCCTTGAACATCTGAGATCAAAAGGCCTGCCCCCAGTGACACACTTCTTCCAACAAGGCCACACCTACTCCAGCAAGGCCACACCTCCTAATAGTGCCACTCCCTATGGGCTAATGGGTGCATTTTCATTCAAACCACCACACCTCCAAAATGTTTATTCCATAAATAAAAACAAGCCAAAGGAATGCTTTGGATTAAAGGAGATTAAAGAAGCATGCAATCAAAGCATAATTTGTAATACTGGATTAGATTCTGAATAAGAATAAAGGTTGTAGACAGGCTCTATATAGGATAATCAAAGATATACAGGATAATCAATGACTTGATAGTGACTCTAGCCATATATCACTGTGTGGAAAATATGTGTATAAAATATTTTATAAGAGATTATATGACAAGTCATGAGACATAATAGAAATATCTGTTGAGGAAGGGATGCTTAACTATTTCTGCAACATGTTGGGAAGCTTTAAACTAGCCCATATGGCAGGCAACAAGATGTGTGTGGAAAAGCCATGCTGCTGTGCAGAAATAAGCCCATGAGGACAGAGAAAACCATAAGATTTCCATTGGAGAATCAGGAAGACCAAGACCGTGCCGGCTTTTACACTTGGCGTCTTTGCCGTAGAACCAAACCCCAGAAGTAGGACTCCTAGCTATAAGACTACCATCCCACTCCACGTGCCTCTTATCCTGTATTTCCTTGCTGGGAAAGTCATTGGTTCTAAATTACTGTCTGCAAGTGGTCTCAATATTAAGCTACCTTTTAAAGAGCTCCAAGGGAAGATAATCAAGTATTTACCATAGGTAAAGAGCAGGGTAGTCAGCGGGAAAATGCTTTTTTCAATTGAATCCCTTACATGCCTAACTGGCTTTGAACAGCCTAACCCAAATAATTTTAGAATTAGAATTCTCATCTCATATTAGATAGTAAATTGTTTAATTTCTAAGGAAACACTATAATTGGACTTTAAGAAAGGAGAAAAGGGCTGATTGTATTGCTGTGTTGTTAAATTGGAGAGGAGATCGACTTAAATTGATAACGCGGTTGTACTTTCCCCATTTACAGAAACCTCTACTGTGGAAATGAGTGGCTGGTATGCAGAATTTTTTTTTTTTACTTCTTCCTCAAACCTGGGTTCACCAACCTCAAATCATTTTTCCCAAAGTGTTAATTACTGAGATTACGAATACCGCGAAGCACTGCAGCTGGCCCTGCCCTGGCATCTTCCCAGCACGCAATCACCTGTTGTGTGCTTGAATCCCTGCTATGATTGAACTTCTTCTCTGCAGAGTGTGACAGCTCTGTTGTTCGAAGTGTCACCAGTGAGGAGACCAGACATGGCTTGCCTTGGCTCCTCTCTGTGTCACCTTCAGTTGTGCTGTGGAACTGACGAGTGGTCACTTTTCCTGCAGCCGGGATTGACAGTGAAAGAGCAACCATACGTGAGACCGTGGGATACTTACAATTAAACACGGATTCAAACAAAACCTTCTGGAAAAATTGTGGGGAAATGTAATAGACTCCAGATTCAAAGGAGCAGGGACCCAATTGTGTTGGTTTGTTTTAACTTGAAAGAACAGAACCTAAACAGTACAAAAACTTGGTTCTCTTGTTCTCAGACCAAAAAAAAAACAAAAACAAAAACCAAAAATCAAACAAAAAACACCCTGTGGCTGAATAAAAAAAAATTAAAATGAATGTGCGATGTTTATTTAATATGCTGCTAATAACAACAGGAATCTTTTAAAAATCTTATATTTTCCAAAATTCAACTCAAAATTTTACATGTAGCAGGTGTTATGAAATAGACAACAGATATGGGGTCAACTTAACAAAAAGATGAATATTCATTCTTTCTATACATGACCTTAGTATGCTAAGCTAAGGCTCATCCTGTTACTTGAGAAGAGATAACGTATCATCCTTAGAATGCTACGCTGAGAACTGCCACGATCCTAACTGATCCAAGAAGAGGTGGCAGGAAGACCAAGGAAGCCTTTGTATCAATGCTGAACTTCCATCTCCCAGATGCAGCATATTCAAATTCGTGTCTGCTCTGCTCATATCTGTCACCAGCCACTGTGCACATTTGTGATTCCTGCTGAACCCCTCCAGGTGGAATCAAATCGCTGCCTCCTCTTCCTGTGTCTGGATTCCGTGGGCACTACAGTCATGCTGACACTTATTTCTGCTGTCCAGATTTGCCTAAAGTGTAGTCGAAGAACAAAGGGAGTCATTATGATTGGCAGACAGCATTGAAGAAGAAAAGACAAGGGCTTAATAGATGATTGACAAGAGACAGATGATAGGTAGATAGATGATAAATGATAGATAGATGATAGGTAGGTAGATAGATAGATAGAAAGATAGATAGATAGATAGATAGATAGATAGATAGATAGATAGATAGATAGATTCTGAACTCCCAATTTCAGCACTCCCAGACTAAACTCAAGCAGGGATCTTTTAATCTTAGCCCCAAGCCATCAGTGGTTATTATATTTTTATCACCAAATCCTAACCCTTTTCACACAAATAGTGAAGACTTTATCTGTAATTGATTAAAGAAGTACAGACAAAGTTATCAGCCCAATCAGCAAGAGAAAAAGAATACATATCTAGAAAATGCTGTCTTGGTACCCTGGGATCAACCTTCTCATGTTCAGGAAGACTCATCTTGAAGGGGGTAGCCCAATGCATACAAAAGAGAAATACTCAGGAAAACTAGTCTTTAAGAGGAAGATGTGGAAGGTAAAGAGCCCTGAACGTGGCTTCCGAATTCAGCCCTGTAACCTGTGCAGGATAGAGCTGTTTGCTCTTTCATTCCAAGAAACACTACAAGAGTAAGCGTGGGCTATCCACACGAAACCCTGCAGGCTGTGAGAGTTCATCCTGGGTACGTGCTCCTTTCCCTCCTCCTCAGCCTGAAGCCTCGCCCTCTGCCAGTGGACAGCTCCAGGGAGGACAGACAGATTTTACTACTGATAGAAATTAGGTGACTACGTAGCTACTAGAACAAATTGGTAGACTCTGAATGTTTCTAAAAATAACAACAGCTAACAATTACCCCTGAAACTGCTTGTTAAAATGCCCGACGCTCTTTCCAAAATAGTGGTTACAAGTGCTATTGAATCATCAATAACTTTTTTCAAGCCACCTGTTAATTATCATAACGTCTTCCCAGGTGACAGAGCTCCATGTAAAGCTATTGTCTGTTACAGGAGTAGCTCACCTTTCCATAATTTCTGAGAAGGCATACAAATCAAATTCTGTAAATTGCATAATGACCATAGGGAGATTTTTAGCTCAGAAAAAGAAAAAATAGTCCATCCCGTGTTCTTTGAAAGGGGGAACAAGATAAATATTCTGAGCAAGAATATTTACTCTATCTACTAAATCCATATACTTCATCTCACTCTTTGGAGCTTTATAAAGTAGTTGTATGTATACCATCTTAGTCAGTGTTCTATTGCTGTGAAGAGACACCATGACCACAGAAACTCCTATAAAGGAAAGCATTTAATTGGGGTTTCACTTACAGTTTCAGAGGTTTAGTCCATATTGTCATGGCAGGGAGCATGGTGGCAGGGGGCATGGTGGCAGGGGGCATGGTGATAAGCAGGTAGGTATGGTGCTGGAGAAGCACCTCAGAAACACAAAGCCAGATGTAGGCTTTGGAAACCTCAAGGTACCCCTGCAGAGACACACTTCCTCTGACAAAAGCAACACCTCCTAATCTTTCCAATCCTCTCAAGTAGTTCCACTTTCTGATTACTAAGCAGTAAAATCTATGAGACTGTGGAGGTCATTCTTCTTCAAATCACTTATTAGAATCTCAAAATAAAGTACCAGTTAAGGTATATTCCCAGTTAGATCATAGCTCTCCATGTACAGCATGTAATGCGCTACATGTCCATGTTTGGTTGGAAGTGTCACCCTAGGCCCTGGCATCCATATATCCAAAGAGTCTGGAATGTTCAGGTGGAAGTTCTACCCCAAGCCTCCTCCCCTGGAAGTTGCCTCAGTCCAGACTCCACCCCTGAGAAAGCCCACCAAACAATGACTGCTCCTCAGAGATGCCTAAGATCACTCCCACAGGTATTTAAACAGCAACCCAGAGAACAAACACGTTGGTTT
The DNA here is from genome assembly GCA_001685075.1 of Bramus lutescens. NCBI lineage: Eukaryota > Metazoa > Chordata > Mammalia > Rodentia > Cricetidae > Bramus > Bramus lutescens. The sequence continues at coordinate 164,655 of LOEQ01002148.1, read as the reverse complement.
TCCGGTCTTCCTTCCCTGTTTCCATTCTAGGAAGCTGGAAGGCCACCCAGGAGTGTTGACATCCATTAAACCTGGGCTTTTTCTAATTTGGTTTGATTTTTTCTGATTTGGGTTATTGCTGCGCCGGAGAGGTTTATCGGGGTTCAGAAACTTTTCAGTACAAACTCCAGAAACTTGATGCATCTTGAAGCTGGATAAATATCTTCAAGAGCGTATCATCATGAGTTAGGCTTTTCAGTCTTTCAGAAACCTTGATAAAGTTGACAAATTCTTTTAAACATTATTTTTGTGAATTCCACGAAAATTCCTCCCACACCATGTATCGTGAAAGTAGTCGCCCCCGCCAGCTCCTCCCATAACCGCTCTCAGCCTCCCATCCCTTCTCACCCAGAAAGCAGTTACATTCTAAGACAGTCTCCTCACACAAAAATGCAGGAAAGGAGAGTAAAAACATCCTCAAAGATAATTTGTAATTTGTTTACAGAGCCAAGCTCAATGGGAGAGAGCAATTTTTATCTCTCATTCTGTAGTCTTCTATGTATGTTGTGCAAGTTATGCCCGAAGCAAGTCACTCAAAACAAAATCTAAAATAGATTTAAAGTTTGTTTACTGTAAAATAATATTCAAAATCAGATATATTTTTTAAAGCTGATTATGAAAAATTGAATACCTGGGTCAAATGGGTGAAATTTGCATTGTCTGGCAGGATGTCCCAAGGCCCAGCTAGGTCCTTTGGATGGAGCACAGTATCATCAGAGTAGGTCACACTCTAGCCTTATTACAGGACCATAAGGGACTTGACCTTCCAGAAGCCTGCTGCTTCTGCCAGATTTTGTCTCCTGCATTGACCTCCTAGCAAAGGTTAATTCCAGAGCCTTTATTCTAACCACAATGTTCCCCGGCTGAAGGAGAGGCCAGGTACTCTGACTCCAAACTCACAGCTTTGGAAAGGTTTTCAGAATAGCTAAGTGGTGGCTTTGGAACTTTGATAGACAATCCTATAAAAATGACTCAAGAGGATTCTATTTCTCTGAAACTGTCAATTAGGTCCTGAATTCAATTGGCCTCCTAACCCTAACCCTAAACCCTAATCCTAACCCTTTCCAAATATCACCAGCTGTTGTGCCCTGTTTTTCTACAACCTGAATGACTGATGAGTGTTTTTTTTATAACACCCTGCAATATTTTTCTCAGAAATATACATTAATTTATGGTTTGTTTCTATGATTGGGGGAATGTTAATCTGAGTGATCCATTGTTCATGTGTTATATGTTATAGAATTTGAAATAGACACGTTTCCATAAACAATATACAGGGAATTTGTAGCATAGTATATTAGTAAAGAAGATGGCTTCAGTATACTTCTGAAATAGCTATTATCTTTAAGTCTTGATTTTCAAATGATCTTTGATTGATTCTGTCAGTCACTGGATCCCCCTCCCCAAATTATTTCTCTACTCTTTGAAACTGTTTAGATATACCCCAAATAAGAGAGCATGATAAAAGCAAGATTGTCTTTCTACTATAAGAGACTCTGATCATATGCTGATGTTGCCCACAACAAAAGAAACAGTTCCCATTGTCATTTAATATCTACTGTACATGTGTTTTCCCAGAAGTCTCAAAAATATCTTTGGGAGAGGTGTTCATATCACAATCGAAGCAGGGATCTTGGGGTCAATGTGGTCATCTAATCTCTTGAATGTCTCTTAAACATTTCATTGACATATATACAATGGGATTCACCCTTTTACTGTGAAGTTCCATGAGTTTTGAAACATACATAAATTTGTATAATTACCAACATAAGACAGCTGCATCATTACAAAAACAAGTCCCTCTTGCTGTACCTTGGTGTTGAGTCTCCTCTGGCAGCTACTGAGCATGTCCCTGCCCTATAACCTTACCTTTACCTCTGTGTCATATATTTCTGAGCATACTCTGTTGCTCAGTTGCACAACTTGTATATATATTGATCATTTGAAAACCACTTGGGTTATTTCCATTTTGTGGAGAGCTATAAACTCTCACACACAGGTTTTTAGGTGAATGCTTTCTTTTATGTTGGGTAAATTCTCAAAAGCAAACTTGATGATTCATGGGGTGAACTGTTGACAGAGGTTTCTGTCTTACCTGGTCCCACAGCCATTCAGTCCCAAATAAATACGCAGAGGTCTACATTAATCAAAACTGGTTGGCCTATTAGCTCAGGCTTCTTATTAACTAACTCTTACATCTTAAACTAGCCCAAGTATTCTCATCTTTGTTAGCTATGTGGGTTGGTACCTTTTATTAGTGAGGCATTCTCAACTTGCTCCCTCTGTGTCTGGCTTCCTCTGTCCCAACTGTAGACTGACTCTTTCCTTTGCCTAGAATTCTCCTATTCTCATTGCCCCCCCGCCCCCGCCTATTTCCTGCTTGGTCACCTCGCCTATACTTTCTGCCTGGCTACTGGCCAATCAATGTTTTATTAAACTAATACAAGTGACAGGATAAAAGATCATTGTCCCACAGCAGTTAATACATGTTCAAACTTTAATAGCCAAATTTCTTGCCCAAGTGTTTATACATTTTTGCATCCCATCCAAAAATGAACATTTTTCTAATAGTTTTAAGTATTCACTAAGATTGTTTATTGTAACTTTAATTTACATGCTATTCAGTACATTTAGGATAGAAGAAATTGGATTAAAATTTTTCCTGGAATATCTTTTAAACCTATCACTTGTTTGAATTTTAAATTAGAAAAATTTAAAGTGGGCTAGATTTTATTTGTTTTTTCATACTTATAAGCTTTCAAAGCTTTCATATATTCTGGATACACACTATTAGATAGACTTACATATATTTTATCCTACTTGGTAGCTTGTCCTTTTCATTTTCTTAAGAATACCTTTCTCAGGGGCTGGAGAGATGGCTTAGAGGTTAAGAGCATTGCCTGCTCTTCCAAAGGTCCTGAGTTCAATTTCCAGAAACCATGTGGTGGCTCATAACCTTCTGCAATGGGGTCTGTGCAGGCACACACGCAGACAGAATATTGTATACATAATGAATAAATAAATATTAAAAAAATCTTACTCAGAGTCAAAGATTCTCAATTAGATAATCAGTTTATAATGTGTTTCTTTTATGCATCTTACCTTTGGTGTCATAGCTAAGAACACTGTCTCACAAGATTACAGTGATGGGTCCCTCTTGTCCAATAACAGTTTCATAGTTTTCCATTTTTCATGTAGGTTAGTGATCTATTTTGAATTGATTTTTGCAGAAACACCAGTATGTTTATATGATTGCAGGTTTGCTTTTTATGTGCTAATGTCTAAGTATTCTGACTCAAGATGCTAGAAGGCCTTTCTCCTACCTTGAAGTGTCTTGGAGTCTTATCAAAACCAGTTACCTTCATTTGTGCAGCTGTGTCTCTGGATTTGTCTTTTGTACCTTAAGCAGAATATGTGTATTGTTTCAGCAGTCTACACTGCTGCAATTCCTGTAGACTTAGAGTAATTCCTGAAATAGGTCAGTGGATCCCCCACCTGTCTTTTTAAAAATTACCTGGCCCTTCTAATCTCTTTTGCTTTTTGTTAGAATTTTAGTTTTACTTTATAAATATGTGTAAGAAATCTTTCCCATAGTTTATTTGGGATTAAATTGAATTTGGAGATACTCTATGGGAGAGCTGGTGAAATGGGTAATATTTTCTTTGATGTATAAACACATTGGTATCACATCTCTATATTTATTTATATTTTCTTACAATTCTCTGTCTTCACTCGACAGTGTCAATGTAAGTGTAGATATATTTCATTAGATTTAGTTCTAAATATTTTATTTTCAGTATTTCTATAAATAATGTTGGTTTATATTTTATTTTTCTAGCTATTGTACCACACACATAAATAAATAAATTCATACATGCACAGTTGCTTGATTGTACTCATATAATAGCTGCATTCTGTGATCTGCTAAACTCAATGGTTAGTTTCAGGGTTTTTTTTAAAATAGATCTCACATTATTTAATTTAGAAAACCCTGTTCTTTGCAGAGAGATGCAATTTTACTTCTGTTTCTTCCTTTCCAGTCTATTGGACCTTCTGCATTTCTTGCTTTGTTGCACTGGCTTAGATTTCTTCTCCTCATGCTAGGACAAGAAGCACCAGAAGATACCCGCCCACTGCTGTCATCTGGAGAATGCTAGCTTTCTGTGCTTTTAAGAAGAACCATCCCAGGAAAGTCAAATTGGAATTCTACTTAAAAAAAAATGGTACTAAATTGTAATGGCTTTTCTATACACTTTGGGCGTTCCTACACGTACAGCATGAGGGTGGTTCTGGCATTAAAGCAGTGGTTTCTATGGAGACTCATCCAGAATGTTCCTCATTATCACTAGGAAAATCTTCTTTCTCTTTATCCACTGTTTTTGCGTGGAAATAGACAGCGGGTAAGAGTAAAGAAGATACTTGTTAGAAACACAGCCTCTCATAAAGGCATGAGAGCACCGGGCTGTGTTTATGGAACTTGGGGTGCAGTAGTAAACACAAGCATGTGGTCACATACAAGCTCGTCTTCTCCAGCTCTCCTGACCTTTCCTGACCTTTGCTCTAGAGAGGCCTTTCACATTTCAGAAGTCTTTCCACCCATATCTCATACTGTAAATGAAAATTCATAAATTCTCATCATAGGGTATTTAATCTCTTTTGAAAATTTTCATCCTTATTATTTGAAATATTATTTGAAATTATTTGAAAACAACTAGATCACCACAGTTACATATGTATGAAATTTGCTAAAAATCATTAGACAATTTGTCTAAAACACAGTAAATTGAGCAGTGTAAACTTGCCAATTCAGTGCCATCAAATTGTAGTTATGGTCTGCTAACATCAGATGCTCTACACAACTGTGGGGTCACTGCCGAAATCAAGATATGTGGGGTTTCCCTAAATGGCTTCCTTTCCAGTTACAACGAAGCTTCTCTTTTTACACTCCTCCCATGTATCCTCAGAGTTATGTCTTCTTTGAAAAATTTAGCGTAATTTTTATTGATTGGGAATTTCACATCATGCACCCCAATGCCACCCATTTATTGGTCCTTCCATATCCACCCTCAACGGTTGTAAACTTCCTCCCAAAAATAAAAATAAAAAAATAAAACCATCTCGCTGAGCCCTCTGATCATGACCTGCTCCTCTATCAATCACTGGCTTCTCTTACTCCTGTCATGGGTGTCCTTCCTCCATCCAGTGCTCCTGTGCATGCCCCATTCCTCTCCTCTGTCCTTCCCACCTTGCCATTGCCTGTTCAATCTTCACAGTGGCATCGGAAGCTGTGGAGTGACACGCAGTTTACCCTTCAGCTCAAACAGCTTTGCTTGAAAGTGTTCATTGCAATGAGTTGTTGGTCTGGTTCATGGTCTTTGGCTTCTGGCACACCATCAATAATGGATCCTCACCAAAACTCCTTCCTGCCTAATAGATCCTGCTGTTGCCTCAAGTCTTGGAGATCCTGAGGCTATGATCCTGGAGAATCGGTCCCTTCCTATGCTCTAGCAGGTTATAGATGGCATAGATGTTGGGGAGTGCCAACTCAAAGACCTAGATGTGTGCCTGGTCTCCCGTAGCTGAGTTGGTCAGCCTGCCAACTCTCCCCAGCCCATGCTACAAGTCTTTTATAGCCCATGCTAGGGGCAGAGTCAGCTCAGCAAGGCTTCTGATGCCACCATGGCTTTAGGGAGCAGGGCAGACCACGAACATCCCTCTGGTCTTCCATGTTTCCCATGGTAACTAACACAGCCACGATAACACTGGCTATGGGTTGCAGTAGGACCATGGACCTAGACATGACCTTCAGCAGCAGCATGGCTGGGCATCACCATGGATTCAAGAAGCAGCACAGGACTTCATGTCAGACTGTTCCTCACCACTCTCTTGGCTCCAGCGCAGCCTCTCTTCATAGCGGACTAACCACCCGGCTTCTCTTTCGCTCCTATCTCCCCACCACATATTTGCTCATCCTACTGGTGTTCTCCCATCCACCTCTGGCTATCTTCCAGTAAGGCAGCATGCAGACGGACCTCCGTCTTTTCTAATAGTTAATATCTGCAAAATCCTGTTTTAATTTGCCATGCTTAGATTCTTTTATTTAGAAAAATTCATTAGATACTAATTTATGTTTGTTTATGTATTAATATTCGGCTTTTCAATACTATGAACACAACAGATTTTGTTAGCTTATCATCAATAGATGGGTTTGTGTCACTTCTGGATTTTTGCTATTATGAATAATTCTACTGTTATCATTTGTATTCATGTTTTGTGTAAATATATGTCTTTATTTCTCTTAGATAAAGCCTAGGAATGGCATTACTGAATGTGATCATTAAAAATACTTTCAAAATTCAAGATGATGCCATAGTTATTTCCAAAGCATCTGGGCTGATTTTGGCTTTCCAGTGGTGGTGCATGATTTTTCCCTGCATTTCCTGGTTTCTCTCCAACCTCTCCTGTTTTCAGTCTTCTTCATCCTCGCCATCGCGGTGGGCATACAACAGTACCTCGCTGACTTCGTGTGGCTTTCAGTTACTTTCCTCTGATGCCTTCTGTTGTTGAGCGGTTTTTCATATGCCTGTGTCCACTGGTGCTTCATCTTTCACAAAATATCTTCAAATTTTGCAATTTTCTGCTGGGCTATCTCTCATAATTCTAGGTTGTAACTTTTTTACTTTGTATATAAGTGTGTTCTGTGTCAAATATATGTTTTGGGATTACCTCTGAATCACTGTCCTGTTTTTTTTATAATTAAATCTCAAAGTGAAAATGATTTTAATCTTAAGATCATTTAAAAATGTTTTCTTATACTTTGGGCTTTCCCTACCTCTTTAAATATTCTTTGCTTAAAGTAATGGCACAAAGTCTTTTTCCAAAGATTATTTATGGGGCTGGAGAGATGGCTCAGAGATTAAGAGCATTGCCTGCTCTTCCAAAGG
>LOEQ01002148.1:143263-157618 GCA_001685075.1 Bramus lutescens | reverse complement strand
GGCCTGCAGACATACACACAGACAGAATATTGTATACATAATAAATAAATAAGTTTTAAAAACAACGATTATTTATTATTCATGTTTCATATTTTAGCTCGATTAAAAATCATAATCTATTTTTCAAGAGTATACATATGTACATAAATAGACATTTATGTCATAAATTGTTTATTTATACATATATATACATCACACATATCCCATCATATACATCATATACATATTTCAGTCCATCTTTTGAGAAGATGTTTTCTTCATGGAATTCCACACTTTCAATAAAAAAGTTGAGAAAAGGTTTATACTAAAAAAAAAGTTTTCATGCAATGTAAACTTTCCCCCAGTCCTTCTGAGATCCTTCCAGCCTTCCTACAAAACCAACTTTATTATCTTTTTTTTTCTGTCTTCAAAAAATAAAGCCAAAGACAAACAAGCAAAACCAGGAAACACAAAGGAAAAACTCCCCCCAATAACAAGCCAAAAAAAGATAAGCAAAAGACAAACAAAAATGTCCAACCAGAGCAAAATGAGACAAAAAGTCTACAAAATACCACTGAGTTCATTTTGTGTTTTACCACTGGTGGGCATGGCACCTACCCTGAAGTGTAGTTAATATACCCAGTGAGAGTCCATTGGAGAAAATAAAATGTCCATCGCTATCAGATATCAACTGAAAATAGCTTCTTAGTTAGGATTGGGGGCCCACATCCATTTCTTCCTCTCAAGGCTACCCCATCTCAGTTGCGACCCTATCTGGCTTGAACCGGTGGAGACCTTGTACATGCTTTCATAGTCTTTATGAGTTCATATGTGCGTTACTCCAGATGCATATGGATAAGTTTCCTTGGAGTCACCCATCCTTCCTGGATCTTACAACATTTCTGCTTCCTCTTCCATATAGACCTTTAAGTCTTGATTTGAGGAATTTGATGAAGACATTTGAGACTGAGTGCTCCAAAATCTCTTACTCTCTACATTTGGTCCAGTTGTGAATCTCTATGTTGGTTCACATCTACTGCCAAAGAAGCTTGTCTGATGATGACCAAACAAGGCACTGATCTATTGGAATAGTTAAATGTCATCAGTAGCCATTGCCACGCCCCTTCTGCAGGATCAGAGTGTTTGGTTTTCCCAAAGACGCTTAGTCCATCTAGTCTAAGATTCTGGGTCACTTCAGCAATGACAGGTATGGTTTTATCTCATGGAGTGGGACTTAAATACCACCAGAAAAGAGTCAGTTACTTCCATACCATTTGTCCCACTAACCCAGGAGTAAATCCTGCAGGCAGGTCACCGTTGTGAGTCACGGGATTTGTAGCTGGTTTGAGTGCTATATACTACCATGAACCGCTAGTCAATAAAACTTCTAATTAAGCACCAGCTGTACTTCTTTGTGCTTGATGAGATAAAGTAAGTGTTGTTTTCAGCAATAGAACATTACCATAAGTTTGAGAAAGTAAATAAGTAAATAATGCTTTTTTAACTAGCCTGTGAAGTTTGGGTTGTCTATGGGACCCCTTTGCCCAGTGATTCAAGAAGATGTGCTTATTTCTGGCATAGAAGGTTTTATGAGGTGGATAATAGGTCTTAGTTATATCTCCTGCTATTTGTTACTCCTTTTAGATGACTTTCATGTATGTATTTATTTTAGGAAGCTCCTACATTAGTAGGTTTCCATACAATTTTTCAAATGACCCCAGTATTAGTTGTGGTTCAATTATTAAAATCTAGGCTCATAACCAGAACAGCAAGAAAATATGTTTAAGAACAAATTTAATTGTGACACTTAAGATAACACAGAGAAAACAATGAAGACCTAAATAATTGGAAAGGTGTACCATTTTCACGGATTGAAGAGCCAGCATTGTTCTGAGGTCAAGCCTTCTCAACTGTGATTAGCAGTCAATAGAACTCCATATAAAGTATTATCAGGCTACTTCTGAAGAGATTCACGATGGAATGTTAAACTTACATAAATGGAGAAAAGACCTCAAATTACCAAAAGGATTTCAGGAAAAAAAAAAACCTCCTGTGCCACTGCACACATCACTGAGATCTTAATTACTTGAGCTTTATAATAAGCCTTCAAATCAGGTGACATGAGTCCTTGAAACTTGTCACTTTATTAGAAGAGTTCCAAGCACCTCCTTGTTATCCTGAAGCTGTCTGGGCTGGCACTACAAGGCAGGACACCCAGGACCGTATGAGCCTGTCAGCACTGCGATAGTTTGGATCTGGAATGTCCTTCAGTGATTCATATGTCAAAGTATGATTCCTTAGGAAGAAAATATTAGACTAAAACTTTAGGAATTAGAGTCCAGAAGGAGACTCTACTTTTGGATGACAGGCCTTCAAATGGAGACCTCTGCAGAAAGCTCTGAAACCCAGCCCCTCCCTCTCCTCCCTCTACTTTCTTCCTCTTCTTCCACCTCATCTCCCTTCCCATTCTATTCATGTCTTCCTCCATCCCACCTTTCCTTCCTTCTCCCTTCCTATTCCTATCCCCCTTTTCTTCTCTCCTTCTTCCTCCATTCTCCCTTATTCCTTCTGATTCCAGTCATGAAATGAGCAATTTTGATCAACCATATGGCCCTACCACAATGTACCCTACACAATGTGTATCAGGTACAAAAACAATGGTGTTAATGGACCAGTGGTGTAAGACCTCAGAAGCTGTTAGCGAAAATCAATCTTTCACCTTTCTTGTTGTTTATTGGGCTATTGTTATATCAAAAGGAAGCTTTTCTTCCCTGTCTCCTCTGATCTGATATTCTTGTGTGTGTGTGTGTGTGTGTGCGTGTGTGTGTGTGTGTGTGTGTGTGTGTGTGTACTTCTTATTGAGTTTAACAGAACATTGTTAATTTTTCAACATCTGATTTTCACCTTGGATAATGCCTGGTGAACTCTGAGTCTACTTCTTCCTCTTTTATGCCTACTTAACAATTAAGTTTTTCCAACAAGTATTTTAAACTCACAAATTTCAGCTCTATAAATCTGTTTCTGTCTCTTATTGTTTTCCCTCTTTTGAGATTTAAAGTTCTCCATTGAGATTTTCATTCCCCACAAGCATGCCTGCTTTTTTCTCTTTCTTTCTTTCTTTCTTTCTTTCTTTCTTTCTTTCTTTCTTTCTTTCTTTTTCGCATTTCATTGAATTGTTGTAATTACTGCTTGACTATCCAGCAACTGATTTGTTCTCAGTTTGGACCCAATTCATTTTTTTCCCTTGAGAATGTATTTCATTTTCCTAGGTCACTGTGAGTGGGATAATCTTGGATTGCATCTTTGTTGTTACAGATGTCCATCAATCCTGGATAATGTAACTTGTCTCCCTTAGTGCTTCCCTTTTATTGTTAGCAGGTGGGTTTCTTGACTGCTGTTGAACCGCGATTGTTTATCGGGCAGCAGTTCAGTTGCAATGCTGATATTTAATTGAGGTGCCTTAGTCTCTTTAACGTATGTGCATTTGAGAGCCTATCAGAGGTGTATGAACAGAGACTGGGGCCCTCACTGGTTTCCCATTCCAGCATCCTCCCACTATCTCCAGCCTCTATAGCTCCTAACTTTCCTTTAGTTTCTGTACCAGAAAACCTGAGTTTTTCCATTCAGACTCAAGGCCCTGCTGTCTCAGCCACACAGACCTATGGAGCCACTCTCTCCTCCCTTGGGGAACCATGTACTCTCCACTAGTCTGCCTGTTTCTTTTCACATTCATATGTTATCAGAGAGATGTCTGTAGTGTGTCCAATTCTTTATTATTTTCTGCATAAAGAAGGAAATGTCTAGGTTCTGTAATCCTCATAAGTGGATGTCTACTTAAGATTGTTTGCAATTCATTGTATAACCCAATGGAAAATCATTATTAGGAACATTTTAAGATCACTTTTTAAATCTACTTGCGACAGAAAAAAATGACGTAAAAAATGGGCAGACCTGTTTACTTACTGTAGTAAATTAGTAAGGTGAGTTCATCTGTAAGGGCTTGGATTCTGATGCCTCTCTACACCATAATAGTGCCTCAAGGCAGATATGGTGTAGATCAGTATATCTTAATACTAAATACTAAAGTAAAACATGTTCTCTGAATGCTTATATTGAAAGCCATGATAACGTAGGCACATTCCATCTGTTTATGAAAATTTCCCTGAAAGAAGTGAGCGAGTATCTGCTCACACTAGATAAGACATGGATGACAGACAGAAGGAAGGATTTCACCCAAGTGCACCTTGGGCTACCAATGAGTTCAGTGTGCTCACTTACAGAGAGACCACAGGTGATAATGAGGCACTTACAGAAGTGTTGGTGACCCTCCAAACAGTTGTACCATGGGACAATTTCACCCCAGATGGATAATGATTTTCCCACAGCTGCTGAGATGGGGTGCCAACTTCAGTTAATCTATCTACAACTCTGTAGACTGCAAACACTCCCCAGACCTCAAGATCATGGCAGCTTGAGCTAAATTGCATACAGCTAGAAGAAAGGTATAGGAATAGTGCCTGAAATATGAGCCAAGGACCCAACATTCCTCGAAAGCCCTGCTTCTATGAGGCAACATCAACAGATCCCATTTGAGGATCTCTTCTGAGTCATCCCAGACGCTCTGATTGAGAAGGTAATGACTGCTGTGCTCAGGGTTCCACAGCATCATCTATTTTATGTCTGAATAGGTTAACACAGAAAACTAATTTGACTAAGGCCACAGAGTGAAGGCCATGGCAATTTAGGGCAATCCAAGACACCCATGGCCTGATTCTTACACTTAGCTTTGAGAATTCCTGGATGGGACTGTGTCCAACAAGTACATCAAATGGGGAAAGTTCACAAAGGTTTCTGTGGTTCCCTGAGAGCACACACCAAACTCAGAGAATGGAGGAGGAACACAAAACAATCCAGGGTCCACTCAATACCCCCAAGGAGGGACATCCAGAAGTCACAGACCTGGGGTTGGGGTGAGGAAGGCCCAGAGTGAGAAACCACACAAGTATGGCCACTGTGAGAGCAGGGTCATGGCAGTCCTCACTGCAAGGCTGAAACTGAGCAACAAAGATTGTGCAGACAGACCTTCTGCCACAGCCACCAGGAGACAGGGAGGGCAATTGGAGACCAGAAGCAACTCTGAAGGAAACTGGGGCTTTTAGATAACAGATTTTTGTAACCTGAAAAGTGACATTAGATAGCCATTTTAAAGGTATTTTCCCTCTTCACTGACAAATGATATGGAAATTTTAAAGGAAAGTTAGTTCAGATGCAGAAAATCTATGCTTTTTGGTTTTTAATATTTAGGTCTTAGTCCCTGCATCACCAAAACAGACCATCATGATAGAAAACGCATAGTGGTCCTTGAGGAATGGCCAGCCCTTATGAAGGGTCGTGAAGCTGAAGGGCAGAGTAAGCAGTCCAGACATCTGGGAAGGATTCTGGAAGGGAGGGGATTGATCCCTGATCATGTCTTCGGAGTTAAGATGAACTGAAAAGGTTTAGAAGCCATAGTTTGATCATAGGTACCACATTCATTATGAATGCTGGGACCTTCGTGGCAAGGGGAAAAGAAATAAGCAGATAGTAGTTAGGTGTAGGCCATGGAACAAACCACGTGCTGCTCTAATTCAATAAATTCAACACAGTCCTCCAGGGAAATGCACAGAATTCGTAGCACTAGAAGATTGACTCTACAGTAACTAGTAGGAAAATTAGAGCAAGAACACCCTAACATTTATGAAAAGGAAGAGTACAGAGGGATTACCTATCAGGATGTGTCAGAAATTTGCACCACAAATCCATAATATAATACATAGTGCCGGCCTGGTATATGAATCAGCTACAAATCACAATCAAAACTCCTCGAGGAAATCAACTTTCATTTTGACTCACAACAGGTTGCAAAGCTCTGGCAAAACCACATATCATGATGGGAGTGTAGCACTCAGGGGCCTGCTTGCCTCATAGAAACTAAAAGGAAAACAAATTTCTCTGGTCCCAGGACCAGGCTCAAGGGCATGCCTTCAATGATCTGTCTCCCACTCAGCTCTGTATCCTCTATGTGTTCCCCCTCCCAATAGTGCCGCAGGCTGGAGAACAAGCATTCAACACCTAGGCCACTAGGGGACATTGCAGGTCTAAATTATAGCAACTGGTGGTTGGATAGACTAGCCAAAAGAAGAAAATAGAAAGCAAAAAAATTGCCTCAAATTTGTATGGTTTAGTAGTTACTTTTCTCATTGGACTAACAAAATACCCAACACAAACTTCAACTTGTAGTCTCAGAGAGTTTAGTCTTCCATGGTGAGAAGGGAAGAAGGATGGAGAAAATGAACTCTAGCATTCAGCCAGCTTTCCTCTTCTGTTCCATCAGGGGATAGTGCTGCCCACATGCAAGGCGAGTCATTCCCTCTTAGGTACGCCTCTCTAAGACACCCTTACAGGTGTGCCTTGGTCTCCTGGGTAATTTTATTTTTTTTAACATTTATTTATTATGTACACAGTGTTCAGCCTGCAGGCCAGAAGAGGGCACCAGATCTAATTACAGGTGGTTGTGAGCCATCATGTGGTTGCTGGGAACTGAACTCAGGACCTCTGGAAGAGCAGTCAGTGCTCTTAACCTCTGAGCCATCTCTCCGGCCCCAACTCCTGGGTAATTTTAAATCAGTCACACTGACAATGAAGATTAACCCACACATATGGTAGTTTAGCATATGATATATGGTGATATATCAAACCAATGGAGGAATTAACTCTTCCGTCTTGGATATCTGAACATCTGACTACATGACAAAATTAGTATGTCACACAGTGTATGTCACAATAATGCTAGGACAAACATTTCAAATATCAAAGTAAATCCAATAAAATTGTTAAAGATCTTTTTGTTATTGTTGATAAAGTCATTACATAATGAGGAAAACTTTGTCAGGATGACACATAGTCAGAGGTCAAACATTTCGCTATAAAAACGTTTATGATATAAAGCTATTCCTCAATGGGGGAAAATCCCACAAGAGAGTCAGGTCAACAAACCAAAGCACACAAAATCTCCTTTTCATAGACCTTGGGCTAATAACTTATAGAGAGAAACTCCAACAACGAAATAGGTAAAAGGCATAAGAAAAGACAAGCCATTTGTAAGAAAAGCAAATTTGAACATTTTATCCATGAGATGTTTGTCGGGCCACTTGAAGCAAGGGAGATGGAGTTGGAATTCTTACAAGGGTTTTCGTTCCTCACTGGGACAAAACTCTGTAGCCCCCAGCTGGATGGAAAGGTAGGACATTGAACCACATTCGTGTGGCCTTTGCTGCCTGACAGGATTCAATACCCACGCATCCCAATCCTTAGCACAACTGGGAGACTTTAAATTGTCCAACACCCAGGTAACAGCCCGACTGTTTGGAGTCGGGCCTCAACATCAGTATTTCTAAGTGGATGAGTGGATTTTAATGACCACGCTGTTAGGACCTGACGCCTGAAGAAACTGAAGAACTTGTTCTGTGCATACACTCAAACATAAGCAAAATGGTGTGGAAAATTACGACACGTTTTGCAGCACCAATGATAAAAACTGCAAAGGAGCAGGAACTAGTGTTCCCAAATGAACATTTCCAGAATAATGGACTTCTCTTCCGAAAGATTTGCTTTACTACTGGTATCATTTCCAAGGAAGCTCATTTGTAATCTGCCCAGGATGTGCTTATGAGCTAATGCATCCATTTCTCTTGCACACACAAAAAATTGCCTATCATGCAGCGCATAATTCAGAGGATGGAAATTGCCATAGGAACTAATTACAGCTCACAAAGAAAACATTCTGCTATTTTGATGAATCTGTGTTTTTCCCAGCATTTCTGTTATTTCCATTGGTAATTGCAGAAAATAGTCTGTAGTGGAGACGATGGTTAGGTTTGCTATATATTTCTATTCTAAGTCACGAGTAGGCAGTGTTCCTGGCAAATATTTTGGGCTCCATCTGAGGAGGAAGGGTAAGCTGTGTGCTTTCAAAGTCCCTTCTTAAACTGTCATAAGCAAAACACAAATATGACAGGCATCATGAAACTCAGAGAACTGCACCAGATCTTGCAGTTTCGAATAGACAGTTCTGAAATTTCTAACTGGAGAAGGGAAGCATGCGGAGAATCAAGGGGGTACATGTTTGTTGGGTACATGGAAGGATCAACTGCAAAGTCTTGGAAGAACCAGCTGTTTTCTTTATAGAGGATATTAGGGAGAGCCTGTGGCAGGTGGTCTTTTGAATTAATTTTCAAATCTACCCTAGGGTATCACATAGTTCCTGATCTTACTGCTTCTACAGCTGTTGGGGATTATAATGGGGTCCCAGGAATGTGAGCTTGTAAAACCAATACACAAAAGAGAGATTGGTTTTAGGTGGCATGGAAGTGCCCATATTTTATTGATTTATAATCATACAACTCCCAATCAGTTTCACAATTTATTCTACAATGAGTCAAAGAATGTTGTTAGCTACTGGCATGCATTTCAAATCTAAAACATATTCTTTTCCATGTCAAGAATGTGATGAAGATGTTTGGAGCCTTCTAGGCACTTTGACTCTACACCAGGCCTGAAAACAGTGTCTGTTTTAGGACACACAAAAATCAGACAAAGTGTTAAAAGGTAAATTGTGTGTTTAAAATAGGCTAATATTTATCTGGTTCTTGAGACATTGAGAAGTTAGCTAGAGATGCTTATACAGCCTTAAGACAACACACTGGATTCAGCGGATGTATGATTCCAGTCTTTTCGGAAGTCCGGCACCCTGGTTCCAAGTGCTGGTCCTTAGGAGTGTGACTCCAGCTTTGGACTGTTCTAGATTCTTCATACCTCTCCCTTCTGTCCTTTGTGGTCTTTGGGTATTTTCTGAGGGCCAGTCTTGTTGAGACAGAGGCACGGGACAGTAGAGACACTTTTCCTTGAGAGCCCTACAAGAACTGACTTTTAACAGTTGTAGGCTGTAAAGCAAGGATTGAGTCATGGTCAGTTTCCATCATATAACTCCCCTTGCTAATATTTTACCTCTTCATTGTTTTTTGTTTGTTTGTTGAGACTTTGTAACTCAAATTCACCATCTCAAGCTCTGGGATCACAAGTGAACACCGCCACACCAACCTTTGCTATTGTTCTCATTGGCAATGAGATCATCAAAACATTTTCCAAAGAGCAACTTGACTGGAACGGGGACTATCTAGCCGAGCCGCTTGGGACCGTCAGTAAGTGACAGAAGCAGGCCTAGGAGCCAAGGTCTGAGGTCACATTTCAACATTCCAGTCAAGTGAAACACCAAATCTGGATCTTAGCTCCTGCTGGTAAACACATCTCTGCTTGAAGCGTGTCATTGTCAACGGCCTCGTGCTAAATCCCTCCGCAGCTGGAGTTCCAGGCATCTCTAGAGCAATGGCTCCCAGCTCAGCCTTGAGTAGATCTCACTCTGGGACTCTGTCCTTGGACTCCCCTCCTACCTCTCCTATGAACAGCTTTCTTGCTACCGCTTCTTCAGCATCAATTGAACCCTGCTGTGCAACACATGTGCAAGTATTCAGCAACAAGTCAGTCAGTCAGACAGACTTTCAGAAGTGTTATTTCTCGGGCACGAGTGGCATTGGGAAGGTGATGGTAAATGCAGCTATCATAAAATGGTGACCATGGGCTACGAAGAACTGGTCTAGATCAGGGCTGATGAATGTCAGTCACTTTTGCATAGTACAGTGGGAAAGAAATGAAACCGGTCAGAGTGATCTAATTGCTGTCCGCCTGAACCACACTGTTTAGGCTAGGCTCTTTTGAAAATCACTTCCTATGTGACAAGGACCATCGTAGGAGCCATAACAACTGACCAATTAAAAATATTTCTATAGTATGCTTCATCTACATACCCCAAGGACAGGTAGGAACGGGCCAACTGAGAACACACTTATGTCCATACTTCATTTGCATAATGATATTATGCTTATTGAATTTTGCACTCTTTTGTAATCATTTGCTGTCCTCAATTAAGTCCAGGTATGCAAATTAGGTGAGAACTGGTGGTCCTGCAAGATTGTCTATAAAAAGTCCTGTAATTTCTGGAAGGCAGCTCCTCCCACCCTTACTGTGTTGAGTGTGCTGGATGAATTTTGCGCCTAGGCTCGTACTATGCTTTGGAATAAACCTTGCTTTTGCATCCAAGTCCCGGATCCCTGGTGGTCTCTTTGAAGGCAAGAGTCTGGGCACAACAAATGAAATTTTGTCACTGCAGCCAGATCAATTTTTTCTGATTTTCCTGCTCATGGTTTCATGTTCCCTTTGGTTGTTCTTTCCCATTTCAATTAACAGCAAATTACAAATTCATATAAAGACAAGACAGAAACAATCTGTCATCTCTGTCATGAATACATTTTCTGTTTGTTGCAAACCATTCATCTAAACTGAACTGTTTTCGGTGTTTTTCCTTTAATTCACACCCTTTAAAGAACAGCTGCAGTTCATTGACAATCTACTAGAGACAGGTATTATAGGAACATGTTGCTTAACCAAGCATAAAGGAAATGATGAAAGAATATATCAAGTGTGATGTTCATTGACTCTATTAACTTTTAAACTGTGGGCCAGTGAGATGGTACAACAGGTAAGAGTGTATGATGGCTAATCTTGGTTGTCAACTTAACTATATCTAGGTTTAACTAAAACCCCAAAATGGCTGCATACACCTGTAAGGGACTTTTGCCTGGTTTTTGAAGTGGAAGCTCCACTTTTAATCCAGATCTTTTGAGGACAGAAGATCCACCTTTAATCTGGACCACACCTGCTGGAAGCCTAGATAAAGGACATGGAAGAGGGAAGTTGCTCTTTTTGCGTGCTTGCTCTTGTCTTGGCCTTAGAGCCTACTTCTTTTGGATTCCAGCATATACTGAAGACCAATGGAGACATCCAGCCTTGTGGACTGAGCAACTACTGGGTTCTTTGACTTTATAGGCAGCAGCTGCTGTATATTATTTATATATATACTATATATAATGTACATATATAAGAGAACTGACTTTTGAGAGTTGTCCTCTGGGCTGGAATTGGGGGGTGGGGGATTTGGGGAGTGGTGTGGAAACGCAGTGTATTAAAAACATCCTGGAATCTATGATGGTGATCCAATGAGGGCTCCTAGTAATTGGAGATATAGTCTCAACTGGCCATCTCTTGCAGCCTGTCAAGGCTTCCAAGGCAAACTGACAGCAGGGTCCCATTGCTGAGGACAGCATGCATACAACTCATTGAACATGGAGAAGCCGAGCTGGTGCCTACATAGAGCCTTCACGCCTGCTTTCTGGTCTCTCTGGTGCAGAAGGGTATGCTCCAAGCTATGGAAAAAGAAACATGGATGCCAGCTCAGCCACAAAACCTTTGACCTGCAATCTGTTCTCTTGCAAAATAGGCTAGGGTGATGGTGGCACAGAACTCATTCATGGGAGTAGCCAAACAATGTCTGATTTGACTTAAAGCCCGCTCCACAAAAAGAAATCCACACTCAACACTGCTTGGGTAGCTAAGGATCAAAGACTAGATATCCCAGAAACCTAGAGTGAAATCAAACATGACTGGCAGAAAAAAAAAACAATAAAATTACTCCTAATAATATTCTGCTATACTCATAAATCAGTACTCTATCCAGTCATCCTCAGAGAGGCATCCTCCTGCAGCAGATGAGAAAAGATGCAGGAACACACAGCCAGACATTACTTGGAGATAGAGAGTCTAAATTAGATGTTTCCATCAAATCCCTCCCCTCAGAGGTCAGGGAACCCCATGGAAGAGCAGACAGAAAGACTGTAAGATTCAGAGGGGATGGAGGACACTAGGAGAACATGGCCCTATGAACTAACGGAGCAAGGCACCTGTGATCTCACAGAGACTGAAGCAGCAAGCACAGGTCCTCTGTGTGTCTGTTATAGCAATTAGCTTAGTACATTTATGGGACTCCTGACTGTGAGAGCTAGTGGGTCTCTGACTCTTTTGCCTGCTCTTGGGACTCTTTTCCTCCTATTGGGTTCCGGGGTCTAACTTCTATATGAAAGTTTTTGCTTAATCTAATTATATTTTATCTTGTCATGTTTGGTTGTTACCGCTTAGAAGAAGCCTGTTCTTTTCTAATGAGAGACAGAAAGGGGGTGCATACGGAGGGGAAGCAGTTTGGGGAGGAGCTGGGAAGAGTAGAAGGAAGGAAAACTATAACCATGATATATTGTCTGCAAAAAGAATCTACTTTTAATAAAAATTTTAAAAAAGAAAAGAAGTTGTCCTCTGGCTCTGTATATGGCCATGACACACACTCACCTACACAAATAAGTAAATAAGCAAACAAATAAAAATGTATTGGGCCAGCAAGATAGCTTCGTGGGTAAAGGCACCGCACCAAGCCTGATACATGAGTTTTGTCCTTAGGACCCATATGGTTGAAGGAAAGAACCAACAGCTTCACGTTGTACCTCCTCTGACCTCCACAAGTATGCCATGGCGTGCATGTTCCCACCCACAAGTGATACACATATGCAGATAAATGAAGAAAAAGTGTAATTTAAAACCTAAAATGTGTCTGGCTCCTCTGAACTATGCTCATCTGGAGTCAATTTGGCTGGCATCTCTCAAGACACTCTTAAGGATCCTCAGTCACTCCCTCTGAGGGGTGGAGAGGGAGTGGGACTCTGGTGTGGAAATCAGTAGATCTGTGGTCATCCTATGAAGACATGGTGAGGTGAGGGAGTGTCCCCAAAGATGTTACACACTCTGTCAGATGAAGTGTCATCCCCAGAAGGCAGGCTTAGATCGGGTAGGAGAAAACAGCGGACTAGAGGCAAATCTAATATGATATGCAACTGTTCTTTTGGCTTCCAGTCAAGAAGAGAAAGCACCATATTGCATAGTTCAGTATCCTCTTTCCATTCCCTTGAAAACTGAGGAGACCAGAGGCCTCTCTTTGTCACAGAGATCGATTTCTTAGCTGCCATTTCTACTTAGCAGAATGTTTTTCAGCTACATACTTTAAAATACCACTTGTTAGTGTAATCGAGTGAACTCACATCTACATTTAATTCTTGAAAAAGCGTCATTTCCTTTTAAAGGGTTAAACGACACATGGAGGAGCACGCACATCCAGGCCTCCACTTCCGGCAGCTTCGCGCTGAGATGTGTGCCTGAGCTTGTAAGTGCTATTTCTGCTTGACCAATGTGTCTCTCCTGTGACAGGAACATATTGGAGACGATAAAGCATCCCACAGCACACCTATCAGATTGCATTTTTGAGGTTAAACTGTTTGCTCCTTGACCCAAGATTGCAGAATGTATATCACCCATGCCAACACCTAGGTGTTGATGCCGTCAGCAGGTTTAGCCGTATTCTCTAAACTGATTTCGAAGGCTCCAAATGCATCTCACTGGGCTCCATGGATAATCAATCCCTGTAACATTTCTATGTTTCAACAGCAAAACCATTGCAGTTTCACAGCGGAAGTCAGCAGCGGGATGCTACAGGTTTAGTTCAGTGGTAGAGCACTTGTGAAGCGCTGGTGAGACCCTGTTTTGAATCCATGGATCTCCATGAAAAAGAGACAGAAGGGGAGAGTGATGACGCTGTGGTGGGAAATACAGAAACCCCATTAGAAATGAGCACGGGGAGAGTTGGTTCTCATCCTCAGTGACCTGAGTTCTTGAAAGGCCATTTGGAAAAAAGGTGGTGGGAGGAGGGGAGTCCTGGGAATGGACAATAGTCAGCGCAAGAACTAAAATACACCTGGAATGACACTGAACCAATCATCTCAGTTTGTTTGACTGTGCGTGTCTGTGTCTTTGCTCAGTGGATCACGGTGAGCTACTCAGCCTTCTTGTTCACAGTATGGAAGCCAAGGGTTCATGGCCAGCTGTCACCAAAGGTTCAAAACGGTTGCCTATGGCAGAGGGATTTGGGGCTCAGAAAGCATGATCCAACCTGAATTTTATGCTCAGGAACTTTTGGGCTTGCTGGATGAAAACCTTCTAGTCCTCATCTAGGGAACAAAGGAAGACTGAGGTATTCTATAGTTTTGTTTTTTTTTTACTCTATATCCATTTTCTTTCTTTCTTAAGCCTATACACATTATAGAACGTACTGGGACCTGTTTAGGAGTTTTCCGTATGAACCTGTCTTTATTACATATCTCTAGTCTTTTTTGTCTGCATGAGCAAAACACTGCTAAGGGGCGTGGCTAGGACCTTAGCTCGGCTTTGGCTGCTGGTGCCACCAGCTTCTTGGGTTAAGAAAGTCAAGTCTAAGGCTCATAGCCCAGTCGGAGGTGTGTTTGACCAGGAGCTGCTTTCAACCTTCCCGACTGTAGGAGGCCAGTGCCC
>LOEQ01002148.1:132582-143234 GCA_001685075.1 Bramus lutescens | reverse complement strand
AGTTTTTTGTTCCTACTGAACTTACCAGTTGCTCAAGGGTTAACTGTTCAGAAAAAACAAAAAAACAAAAAAATAAAAAAAAACTCTTAAGGGAGTCATATTGGTTTTTTTTTTGTAGCTTTCTCAGACCCTACATGGAAATATGGGCCCAAGTGGGAACACCCCCACATTGTAACATCAAAACGTAGTTGTTTTGTTTTGTTTTTTTTTTTTTTTGATCTTTGCTTTTTGGGGGGCTCACCACCCAGCTCTCCAATAAACACATGGAGACTTATTATTTCTTATAAATGCCTGCCCTTAGCTAATATCCTTTCTAGACAGCTTTTCTTTACTTAAATTATCCCATCTATCTTTTCCTTTGGGATTTTACTTTTCTATATATCTTTCTTTACATTTTATCTACTCCATGGCTTGCTGTGTAGCCATCTGGCGGGCCCCTGATGTCCTCCTCTCTTTCTTTCCTCGCTCCTCGATATCCTCCCAGATTTCTCCACCTCTTTATTCTCTCTGCCAGCCAGCCCCACCTATCCTTTCTCCTGTCTAGCTATTGACTATTCAGCTTTTTATTCAACAAATCAGGTGTTTTAGACAGGCAAAATAACATAACTTCACAGAGTTAAACAAATGCAACATGAAAGAATGCAACACATCTTTGCATCACTAAACAAATATTTTACAGCTAAAACAAATGTAACACATCTTCAACTAATAGTTCACAACAGTACTCCTCATCTCAAGAGAAGTAAAAACGAGAATGAGCTGGGTCGGTAATGAAACTGGGAGACTTGTCCTGCACAGTTGTCATTATTTCTTCAACATAGCAAGAAACCCAGGTGTTGCTTGACAGTAGTTTCTTCAGAGACAAGATTTGTTGGGAGCTTGAAAGTCTTTGTGCCACAGATCTCTAAGAAAACCAGGGATGTTAAGCACACAGGATTACCCTCTCAAAGGAGTGGATCTATAACCTGTTCTTCCACCCAGAAAGCTGGGAATTGGAGGTGATTAATAGCCTGGTGATGTTGGTATCTGTTGGACCAGGCCATATCAATCTTCCACAACCAGGACCAGAGGTGGCAAATAATCTAAATGATCTTTGCATTACCTTTATAGCCAGGAGCCCCCCCCCAGGCTTCCCAACCAGGATTGAAGGTGGCTAATAGTTCAAATGACCTCCATGCTACCTGTACAATGGAGAACACACCAGATCCTTCCCTAGGCCCTAAAGTTAGCACAGGTAGCCTATCTCCAGAACCCATTTTCTTGGAAGAAATGACATGTCGAGTTTCAATGTAATTATGTTGCCTTGTGCACCAAGGATTATATTACACCAGGAAACTGTTCTCTAAATTATAGTTGGTTGAAATATGCTGGCAATAAACTGCCTGCCTCGCTGAAGTTTGATCCAGGTTGACAGAGTCAATCTGAACTGAGTTTTCATTCTTGCCTCTTTGAGACCACTGCCTGTCTTGATGCCCGCAGAGATCCCCGCCCCGCAAAGATTCTCATGTCTGATTGAGGGAACAGCACTGTTCTGGGCATCACAGACTTCCTATGAACTCTGCTGTACTAATTCATCCAGTTTTTATCTTAAATGCCCTTGCTTAGGTTCTCAAAGAGGCGATTAAATCTGTAGGTATGAGAGCTATGTGGACAATCGGGTTTGAGAAAAGTAGAGAAGTAGCTAGGAGAGATTGACTGCTCTGGATAAAATAGGAAGAGCTGGGTAGGATAATTCTTGGAGTATAATATAGCTTCAAGAGAATCTGCAGGGGTAATTTCTTAGTCAGGGCTACCCACCAAATGGACCATCACCAACCAAGGAGCAGCCTGCCCTGGTGTCCTCCTGTTCTCCATCATGGGCTGAGAGCACCCATAGGAAGTGCGATTGGGCATGCGTGCTGGGATCTGACTTCACGCACCCATAGTAAGTGTGATTGGGCATGTGTGCTGGGATCTGACTTCACGCACCCATAGGAAGTGCGATTGGGCATGCATGCTGGGATCTGACTTCACGCACCCATAGGAAGTGCGATTGGGCATGCATGCTGGGACCTGACTTCACGCACCCATAGGAAGTGTGATTGGGCATGCATGCTGGGATCTGACTTCACGCACCCATAGGAAGTGTGATTGGGCATGTGTGCTGGGATCTGACTTCACAGCAGCTGCTTAAGGTTTTCAATCAATGCTGCCTCTTGTGGAGAGAGACTTCAGAAGGACACATTCCTGTGTTTTAGTCATGAAAAGAACACCAGAGAAGCTTAATCTAAATAACAATTAACAACTAATGTAGAAGATGCTATAATACAGAAATACAACTCTCCTAGAGCTTAGGGAGAATACCACAGGAATATAAGATCACAGAGAGGTATGGGGTTTGCAGATGTACAGTTCTCCCCTCCCCTCTCCCCCAACACATACACACTGGAACATTCACTGGCTTGCTGGAGCTTGGGAGGGTGGGTATGCTGTCAACCAGCAAAGCTGAGATCAGTCTCTGGGATGCCCCAGACACC
This sequence comes from Bramus lutescens, assembly GCA_001685075.1. NCBI lineage: Eukaryota > Metazoa > Chordata > Mammalia > Rodentia > Cricetidae > Bramus > Bramus lutescens. Next base: position 140,718 of record LOEQ01002148.1, on the reverse strand, counting down.
AGGAGGTGAGTGTGCAGAGGAGCAGCAGATGAGAGGAATCTTCCCAGGGACCTACAGAGAGGTTTGAGGAATCCTGACCAATGCAGTGCTGATTTCTCCTGAGAGAGCACAGAGAGGCCATCAGACTGACTGCAATTCCAAACACAAGGCTGTGTCAAAGCCTTGCTAGGTCCCTCACCTCATTCTACAAGTCCACTGTCTTCCAGTGAGGCCTTTATCCTGCTGTGAGGCTGCTGTGCGGTGAAGAGAATGAACACAGGTCCACTGTGAAGAGAAGACGTGAGGGAAACCACCCATTACATGAGAACCAGAGGGAAAGGTGGCCCAGGAGCTGACAGGAAACTCTCATCTCTAGGACTCGTGGTCACCACAGAAACCCTTTGATATTAGTACTTTCCTTTGCTACTTTGTTTTGGCAAATGAGAAAAAAAATTAACTCTACTCAGTTCCATTAATTTTAACAGATGAATTAAACTAGAAATGCATAGAATTAAAATAATTAAAACAGCGCAATCATACAGCTGTAAATGCTATATATTCCCTGTAAAGAGAACATCCTTTTCTTATAAGGGCACCTCATAATGAAATAATAAAACCAAAAGTCAGCTACAGATCCATAAACCTAAATGATATGGGCCTGAATGGATAATTTTGAGAAGGATTACTTTTAGGGAAAGGATAATTTAATAAAAATTATTTTCATAATATACACCAAAAATCTAAATATACAATATTTCCTAGAAGAGAGAAAGGGAAATTTTCTTCTTTAATAGAGGTGAAAGTTGAGGCTTGGGGACAGGGAGGAGCTTGTCAGTCGCATATTTAGCAGGTGGAAGAAGTAGAGTTAGAAACAGAAGTGTGTACAACTCCAGAGCTACCCTTGACAAACATCCTGCGTCGTCACGATAAGGCCCGACTGGCCTCTCTCAATAGCTGAAAGATTTCTCTAGAGAAGCCTTGCTAGTCTATCATCAAAGTAGTCTTGGTTTTGTTTTTCAGTGTGAAGCAGGCCTGAGATGTCTCTCTCTCTCCCTCATATCCCCATAATAGCTCAGCTCTGCCAAGATGGCAGGGGCAGGTTTTCAACTGGATGTGAAGAAATAAACCTGCTTTGTAAGAGCAAATCAAGAATGAAGTCACGGGAATGGATGCCCATAAAGAGCACAAGGGTCCTGAGGCCACTTGGCCTGGGGGACCTAAAAGAGGATGGTTCTTCCACAGAGAGACCCTCATAGTTCTGCTCCTTATTCTCCTCAGGGCCGCTTCTGAGGAAACTAGCCGCAGCAAAGCCAGATTTCTGCTGGAAGAGTCCCATAGCCACTACCATGATGACACTCTGACTGAATACAAGTCCCTTGAAGCATTGAACACCATTCACCGAGATAGTAAACTAGAAAACCAAAGCTGTCACTCACAAACAATTTAGTCCTCTCTCAATGGAAACGGTCTCTGAAGGTCCTTGGTGCCCTCAAAATCTATGTCCTTGTCATTTTAATTCTTCCTTGCCAACAGAGGTAAACACCATCCAAGGACGATGGGCTCAAAAGAAAAGGAATAATAGCTCTGTGAGTTAAGAGCTGACATTCGGCAATACTTTACAGAATGTCTGTCATTGTTGCGCTGTAAGTCAAGTGACATTGTTTCATTTTACAGATTGTGAGGCTCGGAGAAGTGAAATAACATATCAGAGATTGCACAGCAAACAACTCTCTAGCCCAGAACCCTCTGGTTAAGCTGACATGAGCTCATGGACGAAGTGTGTCTTTAACCTTTTCCAGAAGACTCTTTGGTGATAGCCTCGTACTTCGTAGCTAGTTGGCAATTGGGTCACTGAGGACCTTCCCCCAAGGTCAGCCTTGGGCTTCCTTCCTGTGTTGTCAGCAACACACTAAGTTTAAGAAAGATGAAATACCATGGAAAAGAAGCAGAAAGTGTCACATTGCCCCCCCCACACACCATTTAAAATGTCATAGAGGAGCACTGGATGTCAGCAACATACACTGACATATCTGTGTGTCTCCACAGTGTCAGACTTTATTGAATAATAATAAATTCAGAAGCTATGCCAATTTTCTTGGTTGCAGTCTGCCAAGCAGTCCTGCTAGCTTTCCTTGACAGCTGCTAGGGGCAAGCATGGGTTCTTTTATTCCAATCTTAATTACTAATATTAATTCTCAGCTCACACATTACATTTTCCATAGTAATTATATCTCTCTGCGTGTGTGAGCATGCCCCCGTGCACCTGCACGTGCAAGTGTGTGTGTGTGTGTGTGTGTGTGTGGTGTGGTGTGTGTGTGTGTGTGATACAGACTAGCACAGTTCAAGCAGGTCAAAGAGGCTTTCCTCCCAAGGCAAAAGAAGGAAGCTCACACAACTTCAAAGAGGTAGCTAAGTGCTAATAAGAAACCCAGCTGAGCTGAAGGGTTACTGGGTTGATCCCTACCTCAAGGTTGAGCAGAGCCTCAGGTGTGAGTCTGGCTGCTGAGGTGAGAAAGCCCTGGAGGAGAAATGTCAAGCCAAAAGAACTTGGAGGCAAGCTGCAGTTCTGTGTTTTGATGGACAAACGAATGGGCCAATAAACGGATAGATGGATCGATGACAATTTGCATATTAGGCCGCGACAGTAGTGGGGACTAAACTGAGCTGAAAGCTCTGTTTCAGTCAGGAGTTCTCTACTTCCTTCCTTTGACTCAAATATAAGCAGTCATATGACAGGTCAGTGGGGGCCCGGGCCACGGACGGTGTTCTGTCATCTTCTCTTACGGGATCCAGGTAGGGTTTGGCATCTGTTTCTTGGTGTAAAGTCCTCAGGCCTTGCTTTCCTGATAGTTTTAAGTCCCCATGTCTCATGGTCTGTTTAGATTGATAACGTTCTAGGGCAGTGCCTTTTGACTGGGGGGATACATTACCAGGCTGTGCCATTGCCAGGCTGTGCACCATGGGTGGTACGGATATGGAGGGGCTGTCTTCACGTACAAGGTGCAGGGTCATCGTGCCTCTGCATCGACGCTCAAGACGGAGCCCAATGTAGTTTGTGAAATGACGGCTCGGAGCAAGGTTCAGTCTGGAAAGCCACTGCTTTGTGTGATGAGGAACAGCAGAGAGCAGCAGTCACTGCAGACCTCAAGAGAAGAAACCGATTGAGGAAGGCAGGCAACGGGTGTGTGTGGAGGCCTATTGAGAAAGGCTGTTCTTCCTAGCAAACCGCGGCTTGTTTCTCAGACTTGCGGGAATATTTTTCTGTCTTCATTCTTTTTCTTGTACTCTGTGACATGATTTTTTTTTTTAATCAAAAGAATGAGAGCTCTGGGCTGTATCCCCAGCCCTGGTAGAGATGTGGAGATGTGACTTTCTGAAGTGCCGGAATAATCATAAAAGCTTCTGTGTAGTGGAAGACTTTCCCGGAAGGCGTGAGGACACACCACTGGCCCTCCCTTAGAAGTTAATCCAAGGGCTGGCTGGATGGCTCAGCAGTTCAAAGCACTTGCTCTTCTTGCAGAGGTCCAAGGTTTGGTTCCAAGTACCTACGTGGTCTCTGAAAACTGCAATTCCAGGTCCAGGTGAGCCGACACCCTGTTCCGGCCTCTGCAGACAACAGGCAATGTGTGCGGTGCTCAGACTTACATGCTCATGCTTGCATAATCAACTACTCAGGCACGTAAAATAAAAACTCTTAAAGAACTAATCCAAATGAGTCATCATTCACCAGTACAGGAGAATCCCTTGGACAATACATCTGCTCGGAGGCTTTAGAAAGGAGCATAAAGCCTACTAAACACATACACTAGCGCAGTAGCTCTGTGAGACTGGCTCACACCACGATGCTCTGCTATGAGCCTCACCTGTCTTCTACGCTCCAGGCTGTGCGTCCCATCTGAATTCTTTATATGGCATCCCCAAGGAGGGGAAGCAGAAGAAAGACCAGAGTGAGATTCTGGTAACATTTGGACGCCTCATAGTTGAAATTTGCCAAGTCTGCTTTCTCTTGGCAGCTTTGCATTGTGTTACTGGGAAGCTAGCAAACGCAAAGGCCACAAATGGGAAGGAAAAAAAAAAAAAGACAAAGACCGGTAAGACCCCAAGGTTGCAGATCTCTGCTTCCCGGGCACTCCTAAAATGGCAAAGAGCTGATTTGATTCACAAAGCTAAGTGGAAGGAGGGATTAATGATACAGTCCTAGTGGGGCATGCGGAAAGTGGCCACTGGCAGGCTTGCTACGGGCCAGAGCGAGAACTGAACAGCAGGAGCGATATATTCGGAAATGGAGCCCCATAGCATGCACCTTCCTTCCTGACCCTCTGGAGATCTCACACAACTGCTGAGTCCCTCTTTCTCCCTTGCCATTAACCTTTTGTACCTAAGATCCCAGGATGAACCACAAAATCCCTTTGGTTTTGCTAAGTCCCCTGTTGAGAACATTTCCTGTTTGGTGCCTGTGCCTTGCCCAGTAAACAAGGCTCAAGGAGACCTGCCTGGTCACACCACCTGCCCCTTCAAGATTCAGGCTAGTGCCACTGTCCACATGACTTCATGGTGGAAGCTACTCTTGAGAACTCTTCAATAACCCATCCCTCAAAATCGCATATGCCTTGGTATCTTCCAGCAAAACACCCATATGTTCAATCACTAAAACACAGTCTCTGCCCTGGGCCACCTCCAACATTAAATAAAATAAGCACTGTGGGCTTTGATATAAAAATGAAGAAGAGGATTTCCATGCTGTGAAGAAATTAAAGCAGTCGTATAAAAGATAAAATTGCCCCCCCCCTAAAAGATGAAACTGTCAAACCCACACTACGATGTGTGGATGTGTCCAGCTCTGAGTGTAAGCAGCAGGAGGATTCGAGCCTCAGGCGTCAAAGCTCCCAGAGATCGAGTGATCAAGGCTTTCCGTTACATGGTCCAGGCTGCTACAATGCAATACCATCCTGTGTGGCTTCCACAGTGGACATCTATTGTTTTTTCGCAGTTCTAGAGGCTCAGAGTTTAAGATCACATTGAAATTACCTGGTGCGAGTGAGAAGGAAACACAGAACATGCAATAAACCCACTTAGGAGTTTATTAAAGGGGTGCGTATAGGCCTGGGGATCAGTGTGCAGAGACAGAAAGAGGGAGATAGTGCGTCCAGCTTTTAAAAGCTGCCTAGCACATGCGCACAGGGGGTTGGCGTGACTACGTCACATTGATGACGCAGATGATGGTTGACTCACGCATGCGCTCAAGGGTTTATCTGAGTCACGTGGATGTAACCGTCCTCACGTGCCTGCCTTATCTGTAGCTGAATAATTACACACATTTGTCTCAAACAACCTCATTTAGCTCCACTTACCTTCTAAAGAGGCTGTCTCCAAATGGTTTCGTTGGGAGTTAGAGTTTCAACACATAAACTGGAAGGCTGTACAGTTTAATCTGTTATACCTCCAGAGTGCTAGGACTTGGTCAAATCGAAGGCAGTTAAATGGGGGTGTGGTGCGTCGTGAACAGTTTCAAAGGATGCAGCCGATCCAGCACACAGGAGCAGAGCAAAGTATGGGACACAGTGCTATACTAAAGGAAGTCTGGAATCCTAAGCATAGTGTACTTTGCCACACTTTATCAGGTAGGTAATCGGGATGCTAATGGAACTTTAAATAAAAGAATTGAACAAGTTCTCATTGTAGAAAGAAAAAGTAGTTGATGTCCATTTGAAAGATAGCAGAAGGCAAAGAGAATTAGAATTTGGAACCCACCCCATGGATACTATAACAATCCCAGGAAAGGGAATGGTCTTGCCAGGCCAAAAGCAATGAGGATATCTTAGTTACTCTGGCTGTAACGAAATACCATGACCAATGCAACCTTGGGAGGAGAGAATTTATTTGACTTACAGTTCCACATCACAGTTCATCACTGAAAGAAGTTATGGCAGACACTCAATAAGGCAGTAACATGGAGGCAGGAACCTGGACACAACTGATGCAGAGACCATAGAGGAGGGCTGCTTCCTGGGTTGCTCCTTGTGACTTGTTCAGGCTGCTCTCCTTTTAAACCCAGGACCACCTCCCGGGGTGGCTCCACCCACAGTGACCTAGGTGCTCCCACCTAGGATATAAATCCTATCTGTGCAGAAGTCTTATACATTGTACTGTCTTTTGTTTACAGTAACACCAATGGTAAATACAGGAGCTGTTAGTCTCTCTAAGCTTCTATATGGTTCTGGGGAGACACACTTCTTGAGTTTTCAGAACCTAAGACTATAATACAACTCCATTCACTATTGTTAATTCAAAGACTAATCCTTATGTTTAGACACCCTGACCATCTTTCTGATTATATTGTTCCAGATCAGTTCTGCCCAACAGAAGTGCACCTAGAACAACAGGCATGAGTTATGGCCACAATTTGAAAAACTTTTGTAGCCATATTTTTTAAACAAAAAGAAATTTGCAGTTTGGTATCCAAATGGTAAAGCATTGGTCTCATTTAAAAAAATGAATGAAATTAAATTTCACAATGCCTTAAAAATATGTAAAATGTTAGCACCTTATCTTTCATGAATATAAAAAGCTATTTTACATTTTCATGGTACTGTTGTTGAGCCCCGGTGTGTATTTTACACTTTGTAGAACATCTGGAAGCAGTCAGGATAACTGCCAATTGCTCAGTGTCATGTGGCTTTGTGACTTGAGAGTCCTGTGCTGGGTAGTGCAAACTAAGAAACACTGAAAGAAGCATCAAATATCTGGCACCATTTCTCAATGGTGTGAGCTAAGCTGTTGGTTGACTTATAATAGTAATAACAATAATAACATTATATTAGCACTATAATATAAAACTCTGAACAGTATTTCAACGAACATTTGGTCACATAATTCACTTTGTTTTCTACTATGAATTCTAGCTTCCAAGAACTATATAGTAAACCAATATTTAACATGCCCATGTTATAAGAATATTTTCTGATGCATTTTTAAAATAAGTCCATCAGTGCAAAGATGCAGTCTGTGATTACCAGGAGGAGTATTTGATTCGAGTATTTACCTTGTCACAGAAATAAACAAGAAAGCCTTCACCTCTAGAAACACAGCAGGATAACAATAAAACATAACTTATTACATACATAATTTTCTTATTAAAAATAGCATGGAAGATTCCAAAGCCATCACTAATGTGTGAAGCAGCAAAGCAGTCAGTGGACATTGGCTTAGCTTCCCCATAGTTAGTTGCCACAAGGGTGATATGGTGTTCTAATCTGCTTTCTATGGCTCGGATGAACACCATAACCAGAAGCAACTCTGGGAAAGAAAGGGTTCATTTCATCTTACACTCCCAGGTCCCAGTCCCTCACTGAGGGAAGTCAGGGCAGGAACTCAAGGCAGGAATGTGGAGTCAGGAACTGAAGCAGACGCCATGGAGAAGTACTTATTACATGACTGGATCAGCTTACTTTTCTATGTACAACCCAGATTCTTTGCCAAAGGTGGCATCACCCCCCCCCCAGTGAGCTAGACCCTCCCACATCAATCAATGACCAAGAAAATGTCTCCCACGGATTTGCCCACAGGTCAATCTAAAGGAAGTAATTCCTCCTCTGTTGATGGTCCCTCTTCCTAGATGACTTCCCTTGGGTCAAGTTGACAAAACCTAGCCAACGCATACACATGGCTAAAGGCAAATTTGGTATTGCCCATCCTGAGGTGATTATTACAAAAATAATCCTTAAGTCTTTTTTCAACCAAAATTATTTTAGATAGGATGTTTAAGTTATGTTAACTCCACAGTGAAACAGTTAAATAAAAGCTTAAGGTTCTACTAGACTGGACACAAAAGAGAATATTTGGGGAATGAATATGAACAGAGCTGATCATATACTTGCATGAAAACGCTGAAAGAAATCCATCATTTTGTATAATATATATTTATTTTAAAATTCTCTAATGGAATAAAGTGTAGTGGAAGGGGAGCACGGGCCTGTATGGAGCAGCAGGCCTGCTTTTTGTCCAGCCCAGCTCCCACACGGCGAGCTTATACCCCGAAATAATAACATGGAAATCATATTCATTTAAGCACTGCCTGGCCCATTATATCTTCTTGGCTAACTATCACATCTTGCTTAACCCATATCTAGTAATTTGTGTATCACCACAGGGTCGTGG
>LOEQ01002148.1:92820-104816 GCA_001685075.1 Bramus lutescens | reverse complement strand
GATAGATAGATAGATAGATAGATAGATAGATAGATAGATAGATAGATAGATAGATAGACAGACAGATAAACAAACAGCACATCTCCTTTCTTCCAGACTCACTTGACAGTTCTGCAGGCAAGGGAATGGATAGTAATTAATTTGTGAGTCATTATGTTTCTGATCTAATAAAATTATTTATTCATCATAGTGGTTAAGAACGTAAGAGCTACAGGTAAAATTAATCACTTAAATTTTCTCACTGTACATGTCGCAAGCTGGGATGGGGCAATGTGGCAGTGTCTCAGAATTTCATCACACAGCTAGAACAGTCAGCAAATGCTTGGGCATAGAAAAAAATGCAAACTCTGAAAGTTCATTTTAGGGAAGAAAAATGGCCTTTTGTTATCTGTCTCCATCCATTCTTCCAGCTCGCTAACTTCTGTTACCCAAGGGGATCCTTAAAATAGAATCTGTTTATCCCCAAACAGATATAAAAGCATCTGCACCTAAAAAGCTGCTTCAGCTGTCATTCCTTGAGCCTGGCTTCCCTAAAAGCAAGGTAGAAAGGCAATGAGGGCTTCTGGAAATGACGGCTTCCAGACCGTTCTTTAAGAGAGTATGTGGTTAAAGGGGTTGCCATGACTTTTCATGCACAATTTATGTTTCCAACAGCTTCACTGGGAAATAATTTATGTACCACAAAACTCACCCATTGTCATATATGTCTGAGATTTGCAGAGTTGAACATTATCCCTAAAAATCTAATATGTGAGCTTCATGTACTCTGTCTTAGTTACTGTTCTGTTATCATGATGCAAACCATTACCATGGCAACTTATAAAAGGAAGAATTTAACTGTGGGCTTCCTTACAGTTACTAATCCTTTGGAGGATTAGTCCATGACCATCACAGGAGGAGTATGGTGGCAGCAGGCATGGTGCTGGAACAGGAGCTAAGAGCTTCTATTTAATTCAACCAGCAGGCAGAAAGATAGTGAGAGTGGGCCTGGCATGGACTTTGGAAACCTTAAAGCCCACCCCTACTGACACAGCTCCCTCAACAAGGTCACAGCTCCTAAGCCCTCCTAAGCCCTCCACCATCTGGGAACCAAACATTCAAGTACGTGAGTGTATGGGAGTCACTCTTGTTCAAGACACCACGTATCCTAAATGGCCTCCTGTCCTTTTATACTACTCCTGTGCGACCACTGTTCTGATTTTACTTTGGAGAGAATTACCTTTCCTGAGCGCGTCATCTAAATGGAAGTGTAGGCTTTGCAGTTCACTTAATGGAAGGGTTTTAAGGTCTATCATCAAAGGAAAGCAAGTAAAGCTGCTTTAAAGCAAGTAACAAGAGTTCTGCGCTCTTTATGGGGTGAATAGCATCCCGCACTCGATGGATGCAATGAGGTTTGCTTATCTAGTTGTTAGAAATAAACATGGGGTCACAAAGAAAGAGACCACCATTCTAACCACAGAGTCTTAACAAGGAGAACTTCACTCTTGATCAAGAATGTGTGCTCTTGGTCAGGAAGACCACACACAAAGAGACAGGAATTGTATTGATTTTTTATTCTAAGGAAGGTAGTGGCTGGGTCTTTTCCTCATTGGCTGAGGTCTGACCTTACATACTTATGCAGTTGGCTAGTCTGGAAAGGATTGGTACAGAAGAAATGAAGGCAGGGACAAGGGTCACTATCCCAGGCCAGCAGATTTCTAGAACAGAGTAGTGGGTCTTTGAGTAAACAACAGTTTTTCTGAGTGGGGAGGTGTTGCTTTCACTTCAGGACAGTGGCTCTGCCTTAATCTACTGCGCTGTCAGTCAGCAATTGTGACTCCATGGTCATGCCCTGTTTCCCTGGCAGTGGCCTGGTGGGAATTCTATTTCCATGGCACTGGCTCTGTTGCTGCCACTAAAGGTAGCTTTAACTAAATTTCTAGTACTCTATTTATAAATAAGACTTGAGAGTCAAAGGCTGGGGTGAAAACCTGCTAGCTCAGAGAGGTGGAGTAGCACTTAGGTAACCTTCTCTTCTTGCTGGCATCTCCTAAAGAAAGCATCCTTCTCCTCTGCCAAACAAAAAATGCTGCCACTCTAAATCCCTACTCCTTCTAGTGCATCTCTCTGCCTCTTCCAGAGGGCCTCTGATGCTCTATGCTATGATTACTATCTATCAACTAGTTGCTAACTCAGCCTTCTAACCCAAAGTTAATTTTATTTAACCAAAGCAAATGTGAACTCAGGGTTCACAGTGTGATTGAATATCCCCCAACAGGGAGGATTAAAAATTTTAAAGTTCTTACAAGGTGCAGAAAACAAAACAAAACAAAAAAATCGGAATTCCTTGTTCTAAACACAAGTTTTATAATATTTGATAGAAAAGATTTATATTTGATTCTTACATTAGCCACCAATTGATATATATTCAGGTTGTTCCCAGTCTGGAGCAACTATAAATAACACCACCCAAAACATTAGTATACAGTTTTAAGTAGAGATTTGGTCTTTTAGTTCTCTTGGGTAGACATATACATAAAAAGTAATTACTGAGTTGCGTGAGTTATTTGTGAATTTTTGAGAAATAAGTCAAAATGTTTTTTAATGTAGCTGTCTAATTTTATATGACCAGCAGCAATGAAGTCCAGGTTCACATTTCGAACATACTCCCAAGTTCTTGGTCCAACCAGTTACAATTGCACAAGTTGCCTCACTTAGGACAGGCTTAGACCACAAGAAACCCAGTGCAGAGTGAAGATGTCTCAAGTTGAAAACACATTATAAAACAAAAGAAAGCACTTAGCACACTTGACCATCAGAACTTACTATACCCTCAGCTGAGATGGGAGTTCCTCATCCAAGAGGAGCTGTTTGATTCCTGGTGCCCCCAGAGGAAGCAGCTGTGGCTTCACCCCATGCTTTCCCATGTCATGAACGGTTCCACCCCAAAAGAGATCAAAATTCAAGATTCACAGTGCAATTCATTTTACTTACTTTGAGAAGGAGCTTCCTCTATATCCCAGGCTGGACCAGAACTCACCATGGGTCTCAGGTTAGCCTCAGTTGTTCTGCCTCTGCTGCTCAAGTGCTGCTACTGTAGGCATGACCCAGTTTTTGAAGTTAGGCTTAAAAGCTCACTGCCCTCATTGGATGGCAAAGCAGTTGAATAGTTCCAGTGAACCCAGGAGCCACTCCATGTAGGGACCTCCTTGTGACACCTCACAGAGAGATGGCAAAGACACACTGTGCAGTGAGGAAAGTGTTGCAATCTATCTGACAAGGAACTGGTTCTAGAATATACAGAAAACTCATAATGTGAATTATTGAAGAAGAAAAATAAATCATCCCTTCAGAAAATGAGCAAATGAGTCACACATTTGCTATGATCTCAGCACATGGGAGACCGAGGCAGGCAGGAGGGTTGACCGCTTAAGGTCCACCTTAGGCAATGTAGTAAAATTCCATTTCGGAAACAAAAATCAATAAAAATAAAATGACCAAATAATATGAACCTGAATTTCACCAAAGATAATGCACCAGTGGTAAGCCAGCACGGAAAAAGATTTCAGAGTCTTTGGAAATGAGGGGAAAACAAATTAAATCCAGCAAGATGTCACTATATACTTTCCAGAATGGCCAAAATTAAAATAATGATGAATTAAATATTGACAAGGATTCAGAGTTTGAGCCACGCACACAACGCTGATACAGGTGTAAACTGTATGGTCATTTAGGAAAATGACCTCATAATAAATTAATCAATTAGCAGATGATCTAGAAACTGCTTTGAGGAAACTCATCCCAGAGAAATGAAATGTATGTTTGTTTAAAACCTACACACACGTGTTCTTAGCTTTTGCTTCTTTTAAAAGAACTACAAATTAGAAATAATTAAAATGTTCTTAACAGGTGGTGGACTGACTAAATTGTTAGCACATTTGTACCCCTGAACTCTACTCAGCAATATAAAAGGAAATTGTAGGGTTTGGGCTAATTCAATACATTGCTCACTACCTGGAGTTTGCCTGGCAGGCTCTTCCACACTCCGGCCAGGCACTGCCCTAGGGGAACATGTTTAAGTCTCTGAAGAAACTGTGGAAGAGTGTCTTAGTTAGGGTCACTATTGCTGTGACAAAACACCATAATCAAAACAACTTAGGGAGGAAAGGGTTTATTTGGTTTACATTTCCGCATCACTGTTCATTGCTGGAAGAAGTCAGGAAAGTAATGCAAACAGGGCAGGATCCTAGAGGCAGGAACTGACGCAGAGCCCATGGAGAGGCCCTACTTATTGGCTTGCCCCACCCCCCTGCACCCATGGCTTGCTCAGCCTGCTTTCCTACTGAACCCAGGACCACCAGTCCAGGTAAGGCACCACCCACAAAGGCCTAGGCCCTCCCCCTTTGATTACTAATAAAATGCCTCACAGCTGGATCTTATAGAGGCATTTTCTTAGCTGAGGGTCCCTCCTTTCAGATAACACTAGCTTGTGTGAAGTTGGCATGAAACTATCCAGTACATGGCGTACAGGTAAGAGAAACATCTGGAAGTGGACGTAGGGACAAGGGTGTCTCCAGTGCACACAGTGTCAACTGCTTGTTTGCCACACAGCTGGCATGTGGTCACAAGCTAGTGCCTCCAAGCGTAGCAGAACTAAAGAGCTTGGAGTGCTTAACTTTTTCAATAATCAGGTAGAGGAGCTGCCCACACAGGTCAGCAGCCTTCAAAAATTCAAGTACCTGAACCTTGGCATGAACAGGCTGAACACTTGCCTGAAAGATTTGGCTCGCTCTCAGCTCTTGGAGTACTAGAATTGATTTAAAACAATACGAATAATATTCTTTCTCCAGAAACTTCTACCATAGGACCCTGCATGCTCTCTATCGAAGCCATGGTTTTGAAAGCCTGCTCATAAAGCTGCAGATTTTTCAGCCTTAGGGGTAACGACCTGATCTCCCTGATGAAAGAAACTGGGGAGCCGTCCCCCAGCTCAAGGAGCTCCACATTCTGTAGAACTGCCTGGCCTTTTGCCTTCAAGGTAGGGAACTTGGATCTAACTGGTCAGAACCATGTTTTCAGAGCAGGCAACAGTCCATGAGTTACCCCACTGGCTGATCACCTCCAGCTTGACCCTTCCCATGTTTCCAGACACATCAGTTCTGAACCTACCACACACACACACACACACACACACACACACAGAATTCCCAGAGAAGAACAACGGCAAATAAAGACAATTAAGCCCCAAACCCCTAAGATCTCAGAACAAACGCAGTGCAGACCTGCTGGGCTTCTGGTCTCCACTCTAGTAACTCTGTGCTCCTCTGTCCCTCCCTCCTCCAGGGTTTAAGTTCTACCTTACTTTGAAGGTTCTTTTGGCCCTCGGACCAGGGAAACAGGTAGGCTAACCGCAGAGATGCACTACCCCCCCCCACGCGCAAACCCAATCCCCCAGTTCTGTAGCTGTCTACTGGCTTCCTTCCACCTCCCCTCATCTCTGCTGTCCTCTGAAGCTCCTCCCCGGTCACCCTATTACACTAGCCCCAAGCTCCAGCAGGCTTTGTCTGGGAACCTGACACCCAAGGCAACAAGAGAACCAAGTAGAAAAAATATTTTAGTAGCTCAAACAGTAATCTCTGAGGCAAGTCTCCACAATAGAATACAAAAAATAAAAGAAAGAATCTCAGGCATTGAAGACACAATAGAAGAAATGAATATCTCCATCAAAGAAAACATGAAATCTAAAAGAATCCTGACACAAAAGATCCAAGAAATCTGGGACACCACAAAAAGACCAAATCTAAGACTAATAGGACTAGAGGAAAGAAAAGAAACACAGCTAAAAGGTACAGAAAATATTTTCAACAAAGCCATAGAAGAAAATTTTGCTAACCTAAAGGAGGTGCTTACTAGGGTATAAGAAGTTGACAGAACACCAGATAGATTGAACCAAAAAAGAAAGTCCCCTTGGCACATAATAATCAAAACACTAACCTTACAGAATAAAAAAAAAGATATTTAAAATGCAAGAGAATAAAACCTAGTGAAATATAAAGACCTATTAAAATAACACCTGATTTCCCAATGGTCTCTAAAATCAAGAAGAGCCTGGGCAAATTTGCTACAAACCCTAACAGACCACAAATGCCAGCCCAGACTATTCTACACATAGGAACTTTCAATCACAAAATATGGAGAAAATAAGATATTCCATGATAAAACCAAATTCAAGTAACATCAGTATATAAATCAAGCTCCTACAGAAGGCACTAAAAGAAAAACTCCAATCTGAAGAGGTTAACCACACCCAAGAAAACAGAGGAAATAAATAATCCCAAACCAACAAGTTAAAAGAAGGGAAATACACACACACACACACACACACACACACACCACCACCACCACCACCACCACCAACAACAACAACAACAATACTACCATGACTACATAATCATCATAACAAAAATAACAAAGTAACAGGAATCAATATTCAGTGCTCATTGATATCTATGGTCTCAATTCATCAATAAAAAGATACCGACTAATAGGATTTTAAAACAGGATCGCTACTATTGCTTCATCTAAGTAACACACCTTAACATCACCTCAGGGTAAGAGCATGGAAAAGAAATTCCAAGCCAACAGACCTTCAAAGAAAGTGTTCATAGCCATTTTAATATCTAAAGAAAAAAAAAAGACTTCAAACCAAAACAAATCAAAAGAGATGAGGAAAGACACTATGTACTCACCAAAGGAAAAAAAAAACTACCAAGAAGACATTGCAATTACTAACATTTATGCACCAGACACAGGGGCACTTAAGTTCGTAAAAGAAACACAGCTACAGCTTCAATGGCATATTGACCCTCACACCCTGGTGGCAGGAGGTATAAATGCTTCAACTCTTGTCGATACACAGGTTACACAGACCAAAACTAAACAAAGAAATTCTGGCACAAATGGACATTACACCAGCAGATGCTCACAGAACATTTCACCCAACCACGAAAGAATATACCTTCTTCTCATTATCTCATGGAACTTTCTCCAAAATTGACCACATACGTACACACAAAGCAAGTCTCAGTAGATACAGAAAAGTTAAAAATCTCCCTGCATCCCATCAGATCACCATGGATTATAGCTGGAGATCAACAGCAAAAGCAACAGAAAGTTTACAAAGCCATGGAAACTAAACAACTCTCTATTGAATAACAATTAAAAAATGGGTCAAGACAGAAAATGGAAGACTTTCTACATTTCAAAGAAAATTAATATACAACATACCCAAACTTATAAGACACAATGAAAGCTGATCTAAGAGGCAAGCTCATAGCACTAAGTGCTTACATTAAAAAGGGAAGGGGAAGAATTCTTATTTTAGCAACTTAGCAGCGTACCTGAAAGCTCTAGAGCAAAAAGAAGAACTCACAGCCAAAAGGAGTAGATGACAAGAAATAATCAAACTGAGGGCTGAAATCCATAGAATAAAACAAAACCAAAGAATCAATGAAACAATTGATTCTTTGAGAAAATCAACAAAATAGGCAAACCCTTATTGAAACTAGCTAAAGGGAAAGAGAGAATGGCTAAATAAACAAAAACAGCAAGGAAAGGGGAGGGCATAACAATAGACACTGAAGAAAGACAAAGAATCATAAAGACATACTTTGAAAAACTGTGTTAAAGCCAAATTGGAAAAAAATCTAAAAGAAATGGATAATTTCCTCAATACCTACCATTTATCAAGTTAAATCAAGACCATATATGCAATTTAAACATGCATAAAACCCCTAGTGAAAAAGAAGTAGTCATTGAAAGTCTCCCAGCCAAAAAAATCCCAGGGCCAGATGGTTTAAGCACATAAATCTACACGACTTTTAAAGAAGAGTTAATGGTAATATTCCCCAAATTTTTTCACAAAATAGAAACAAAAGGAACATTGCCAAACTAATTTTATGAGTTACCCTGATATGCAAACCACATAAGACCCAACAGAGAAAGAATTACAGACTGATTTTCCTTATAAATATAGATTTAAAAAAATAAAATATTAGCAAGACAAATCCAAGAATAAAGCAAAAAGATCATCCACCATGATAGCATAGGCTCCATCCCAGAGATGCAGGGATATTTCAATATACAAAAATCAATAAATAGGGGCTAGAGAGATGACTCAGTAGTTAAGAGCATTGCCTGTTCTTCCAAAGGTCCTGAGTTCAATTTCCGGCAACCACATGGTGGCTCACAACCATCAGTAATGAGGTCTGTTGCCCTCTTCTGGCCTGCAGGAATATACGCAGACAGAATATTGTATACATAATAAATGAATAAATAAATATTTAAAAAAATAATGTCAAAAAATCAATAAATATAGTTCACCATATAAACAAACTGAAAGACAAAAACCACATGATCATGTCATCAGATGAAGAAAAGGCCTTTGGCAAAATCCAAGTCCTTCATGATAAAATTCTTGGAGAGATTAGGGATAAAAGGAATATATTGGAACCTAATAAGAGAAGTTTGGAGCATTCCCATAGCCAACATCAACTTAAATGGAGAGAAACTCCAAACAATTCCACAAAAATCAGAAACAAGACGAGAAAGTCCACTCTCTCTATATCTAGCCAATACAGTACTTAAAGTCTTGGGGAGACCATTGAGACAATTAAAGGAGATCAAGGGGATACAAGTTGGAAAGGATGGCATCAAAGTATCTCTATGAGCAGACTATATAATAGTGTACATAAATGATCCTTAAAATTCCACCAAGAAACTCGTACAGCTGTAAGCACTGTCAGCAAAGCACCTGGACATAAAACTAACTCATTAACTCAAAATATCAGTAGGCCTCCTATATACCAACGACAAGTGGACCGAGAAAGAAATCAATGGAACACCTTTCACAATAGCCTCAAATAATATAAAATATCTTGGAGCGGATTCTAATCAAGTAAAAGACTTATGATAAATACTTTAAGACGTTGAAACTTAAATGTCACAGTTAACACTTTTCATTCTTTCTACTTCTTCACACAGCTCACTATTGCGTCCCATTAAAAACCTCCCTTTACAGCCGGGCAGTGGTGGCCAACGCCTTCAAAATCCCAGCATTCGTGAGGCAGAGGCAGGT
Organism: Bramus lutescens; assembly: GCA_001685075.1. Taxonomy (NCBI): domain Eukaryota; kingdom Metazoa; phylum Chordata; class Mammalia; order Rodentia; family Cricetidae; genus Bramus; species Bramus lutescens. The sequence goes on along the minus strand of LOEQ01002148.1, from coordinate 95,701 downwards.
GGAGCTCTGTGAGTTTGAGGCTAGCCTGGTCTACTAGAGCTAGTTCCAGGACAGTCTCCAAAGCTATAGAGAAATTCTGTCTCCAAAAACAAAAACAAACCTCCCTTCATTATCAAACTATTAATTTCATTACACTTCCAAATGATTTTAATAACATATTGAATTTGTTTTTTAAAAAAATGAAGGGGGGGCTGGAGAGATGGCTCAGTGGTTAAGAGCATTGCCTGCTCTTCCAAAGATCCTGATCCGGCAACCACATGGTGGCTCACAACCATCGGTAATGAGGTCTGGTGCCCTCTTCTGGCCTTCAGACATATACACAGACATATACACAAACAGAATATTGCATACATAATAAATAAATAAATATTTAAAAAAATGAGTGGGGTGGACAATTGATGACTCCTCTAAATAATCCCAAGAATGACACAAAGTAGACCAATCCAGTTCCAGCTGACTGTAGTGGGTCCATGCCTTTAATCCCAGAACTTGGAAGGAGAGGCCATGGAGAAGCACAGCTCATGGACTCATGCCCAATGGCTTGCTCAGCCTGATTTCTGATGCATCCCAGGGCCACCTGCCCATGTGGCTCTGCATCCGGTTGACTGGACACTCCAGCGTCAATCATTAAATCAGAAAAGGCCCTATCAACTTGATGACAAACTATCTAATGGAGGTGCTGTCTCAGGCCAAGGACCTGTTCCTAGATGACTCTCACATGTGTCAATTTAACAAAAAGCTAACCAGGACATCTTCTTTACATTCATTTTGGTTTCTGTAATCTCCGGCAATGGTCTCTGTGCCATATCCCTACTCTATTAATTAGTGTCTTCTCCTCTTTACTCAATCAGCTTAGTTCAGCTGGCTCTTTCAGCCTCATACTGCAATCTCCCAGGTGTCACTGCTACCTCGTCTGTGTGGCTCTCACTTCTTTCACCAGTCCTATGACCCCTAACTCTACCCCCTTCCCTCTCTACCAAACTTACCATTTTACCCACTGAGTACCCGAGTGCAGGGTTTCTCCTCTCTGCTTTGTATAAAATCCCTCCACCCCCAATGGAGTGCTGGGCTTCCTTAGCCTCCTTACTCCTCAGCGAAAGGAGGGCGCTATCTGCCTATTCCGCAGCCCCACAATGCAGGATACCCATTCAGAAGCCCCACAACACAGAACAATCACACTAGATAGGGAGTCAAGTCAAAGCAGGAACCCAGGTTATTAATATGAGTGTCAGCTATATATGTTAAAGGACAGTCTGTGATGTGAGGGTACCTCCAGCCAACGAGAGACAGCCAAACCCTCCCTCTGGCTGGAGGGACATCTACAGACTTTTTCTATCTCATCCTTACTCAAAGTCCAGCCAGGCTTTTCTCTGTCCTACAGGCCTCGAAGTATAGGCCCTGACCTCAAGCCAGGCTCTTTTTCTGTGCTATAGGCTTTGAGGTACAGGCCCTGAGATCATTGGAGACGCTGCAGGCCTTCACGGTCAGCCCATCCTGGGAGAGCTGCCATATTAACCTAGCTGGTTGCAGAGAAGTCAGAGGAAGCCTCAGACAGAAATGCTGCACCCTTGCTATTCACTCACCAAGTTCTGTTTTCCTTAGCAACAAGTGCATCTCAAGCTATCACTTTTTTGTGCCAATTTCCAGAGCTCAGAAAGGGTTTTAGAAATTTCATCTAATTTCTCACTTTGTTTTTGTGAAAAATATGTGCCCGTTTCTTCGGTTGGACTGTTCCTGTACAGTTTATTTTAATTACCTATCACCTCTTCATTGTGCATGCCATGCTGATCCTCCTATTTCTCTACTTTTACCCTTTTATATCTCCTGTCTTCTGGCGCTGCTATCAGCTCTACATTGCGTTTCTCTGGAAATATTGAAATGGAGAAAGTAGTATTATAGAAGGATGAATACTGTAATTACAATGGCAGGAGAAGTATCTGAAGACGGAGAATGTGGACTCATTAATGGAGATCCTGCTGGGTGTGATTGTGGGGGACTTCTTTCCAGTTTTACGCAATGTAGTTAGATGATCATTATTGATAATTAATGGGTGCAGGGCTTCTTTCCCCAAGAACCTGATGATAAGGAGAATAAGATGCTAAGCCAGAAAGCAAATGTATAATTGTGTAGTTGGTCAGAGCAAGAATATGCAGAGGGAACATGAAAGAATGCCTCACAAATCAGCTAGTTCAATGGTAACTCAATATGTGTGTTGTTATCACTAAAAAAAACTCATGAGAGGCCAATCAAATGGACAACAGAAAAATAAGAGTCAGAGACAGTGATAACAGAATCTATCCCCAACAGCCTGGGAGGAGGCTGTCACACTTCCAGGATAAAATACAACTGGTCTGGGTTGCATTTGGCCCTTCCTTGTGCAATTAGTTGTATCCTGCTACCAACTTTTTCAGAGTCCAGCTTTACAAGCAAATCGTCTCTAAGACCTTGCACACTCAACAGCCTGATTACAGTGGGACTTCCATGGAGCTTGCTTTAAGAACCAAATTAACCGGCCACAGAACACCATTAATTCATCTGTATCAGTGAAATGCAGCATAAAGATAATGGGACAAATCGAACTCTTGGGAGAAGCTCTGAATTCAGGGAGACCAGACAGGCAGATGTGCCAGGGGTCAGTAACTGACAAAGGACGTCAGAGATTGAAAGAGCAATGAAACGGAGAAGGGAGATTCACTACATGGAGGCCAAAAAGGTGGTTCAGGGGGAAAGGCACTGGCTGCCAAGATTGAGGACCTGAATTCAATCCCCAGGACCTACGTGGTATAAAGAAAGAATTGACTCTTGTAGGTTTTTGGATGATAGATCAATAGATGGATGGATGGATGGATGGATGGACGGACGGACGGACGGACGGACGGAC
>LOEQ01002148.1:78463-92452 GCA_001685075.1 Bramus lutescens | reverse complement strand
ATAGATAGATAGATAGATAGATAGATAGATAGATAGATAGACAGACAGACACATTACATGGAGAGAACTGGTAAGATGGTAAGATGATGTGTCAGACATGAGATGGAGGAGGGTTGGGATGGGATGATGCTAACATTTTATGCTAGGTGTGTGAGAAGATGAGAGTCATAAACAGAAGGCAGAAAAACAGCAAGGGATGTCTCCAGCTGGGGATGACGTAGTTGATAAGTATTTTTAGACAGGCTTGGTTTGAGTGAAGGTGAAACACATGTTGGGAATATCCAGAGCCGATGAAGAGGAGGAAGCTAATTCCCAGGAAGTATGATGGTTAAAGAGATTTCAGTCCCCGCTATGGGCCAGCAGTGGGGCGGGGACCTTGATCCCTGGGTGGTCTCTTTGGGAGAAAGAAGAACAGGGCTGCAAGTGTGTAGTCTAGGAATGCCTGCTTCTGGGAAGTGAGACAGATGGGGTAGAGACCATGAATCCTCAGGTTCCTAAGCAAAAGCATGTTTGGAGTCATCTGTATGTTTTCCTAATATTGTGGATGATGTGACTCCAACCCAGACACATGTGACCCGCATTTCCAAGGACTGGCTCAGGGATGAATACTAGAGTAAGGTCCTCTTTCTCACAATTATATTTATTTATTTTGGGGATGACTGGGCTCAAGTTTGAAGATTGGAGAACATCTTTTGGGAATCTGGTCTCTCCTTTCACTTATGTGGGTCAGGGGGATCAAACTCAGGTCCTCAGTGTTGTCAGCAAATGCCTTTACCTTCTGAGTCACCTCATCAGCCCCTGGTTTTGGCTATGGGTTGGATGTGCTTGGTTTGCTTTTTGAAACAAGGTCTCATGTTGCCAAGCTGGCTTCAAACTTGCTACAGAGCTGAGGTTGCCCTGGAATTCCTAGGCCTTCTACGTTTATCTAAGGAGTGCCAGAATAGAAGGCAGACTAGAACATGGCCTGCCATGCGCATTTGTTGCTTTATTTAAATTTTATTTTGTTTATAATACTATGTCTGTGTGTGTGTGTATGTGTGTATATAAATGCCAGGGTATGCATGTGGAAGTTAGAGAACCATGTTCAGGAGTCAGGCTCTCCTTCCACAGAGGGATTCAGTGTCTGGGTTTGGTTTCTATTGCTGTGATAAAGACCATGACCAAAAACATTTGGGGAGGAAAGGGTTTATTTCAACTTTCAGTTGTAGTCCATCATGAAGAGAAGCCAAGACAGACTGAAACAGAGGCCTTGGAGGGAGCTGCTCACTGCCTTGCTCTTCAGGGCTTACTCAGCCTGCTTTCTTAAAGAACCCAGGACCACCTGCCCAGAGGTGGTAACCCACAGAGTGAGTTTGGCCCCCTCCTTCATAATCATTAATCAAGAAAATACTCCCACGGGCTTGCCTACAGACCAATCTGATGGAGACGTTTTCTTGAGGATTGCTCTTCCCACATGGTTCTACCTTGTGTCAAGTTTACAAAAAACAAACCAGGACATCCACAGACCAAATCCCACCAGATTTGCAAATAGTGCTTTGCTCTGTTGAGCCATCTTGGTGGGAAAGAATTCCTCTTTTGACTCTTTCAGACAAGCTTCCTCAGGAAATATCTAATACTTCAGAAGAAACAGTGTAAGGAAGGAGACTGCTCGTTTGTTTCCCGACCGCTCAGACCCAAATAATCGCACAAAAACTGCACTAATTACAGCATTGTTTGGCCAACGATTCAGCCATATTTCTAGATAGCTCTTACATCTTCAACTAACCCATTTCTACTAATCTGTGTATTGCCATGAGGCTGTGGCCTACCAGAAAGGTTCCGGGACCTTTTCCTTTGGCAGCTACATGGTGTCTCTCTTGACTCCTCCTACTCTCTCTCTCTGTCTCTGTTCATTTTTCTCGCCTATCTCTGTTCATTTTTCCCGCCTGGCTTTGCTCTGCTAAGCCATTGGCCCAAAAAGCATCATTCATCAACCACCAAAAGCAACACATATACAGAAGGTCATCCCACAACAGAACAGGGTGAACAAACAGGAAAGGAAAGCCTGGGGAGTCACCCACTGAAGCATCAGAAATAAGCGAAAGAGCTCTCATGTTGTAATAGAGAGACACTTAGAAGACAAAGTCAAAGAAAGCAGGAAGTAAAACTCCCTGTGAATGATGACAGGAAGGCTATTGATTGGAAACACACTTGCCCGGCCCTGTCCTTCCTGGTGCAAATTGCTCCATCAGGGCAGAGAGCAGACTTCCCACCTCTTGTTCCACCCCACTAGCATGCTCCTGGTGGAGTCTGGGCTCCGTATGAGTTGCTGCACAGATGGGACCCGCTGACAGACGGACAACTGGATATGACCCTGAGATAGAGGTTGGTGGTCTCCTCTCATACTGGAAAACAAAAGGGACACGTGGAAATATTTTAAAGCACAGGAAAAAAGAAAGTTTGCATTTAATAATTGGCATCTTTTGGGTACCTAAAGTAGAGGGCCATACTTGAAGGAGCCATGAGGGAAATCTTTATAATTCATTCTTTTAAATGTGCCTGCTTTCACTTGGGAAGTTTACGATTCTGTGTTGCTTTTGATTTTATGATTTTATGATTTTATTTTATTTTAGACAAGGTCTTGCTATGAAACAAAAGTTACCCTTCTCCTGCCTCAGCACCCCAAGTGCTGTGATGACAAGCATACACCACCATGGCCACCTTCACTTTTCCACCAACAAACAAAACTTAGTTTCAGCCCTAGAGGATTTCGAGGCCAAAAATCAGAGGATGGAGAAGCTGGGGAGCGAAGACAACAGCTGAGTGCTGTGAAGCAGAAGTATGCTGTGGCTGTGGTTAGTGAACAAGTGGGGCTGTGGCAGGTTTTCCACGCGTGCTTTCCCGGGGAAGCAAATAATGCCCGAGGCGTTGTCCAGCACGTTGGTCAGCTATGAGCTGGCAGAAAGCAGTCAAGGCTGTGAAGGCAGGTAAGAGCTGGTGCTCAATTCCTGCCCACAGGAAGCAGGCAGGAATGCTCAGCCCTATAGGAAAGATAAGGAAACCTAGGAAGGCAGAGCTGAAGATCTCAGGCACCCAAACACTAAGTTTATCTTTCAGAAACCCACTGACAGTCCCCTGTGTGAGTAACAGCTCATCCCAAAATGACCAACCTTTCAGACCCTTGAAAATGGCATGAGGGTGCTTTGATCCAAGGTTGCTAGAAAGGATCATGAGATGATAGGAAATGAACCAGAAATCTATCTTAAAGAATAGAAAGGCATAGACAAGAAGCAGGCACTTTCTGTGCTTAAGTCGTGGACTTCTCATCAGCTCAGATGGGCTGTCAATTTTATGCTAATTTACATAATCACTTCAAACAATTTTATTTGCTTGTGATTATATCAGAATATGGTTGGTGAAAGTAATAGCAAGCCACTGCTAATACATCTCCCAAGGGGACAAAGATATCAGAAATCTTGAAAACTGAAACACTCATAGAAATCGGTGTGGTAAATTCTAAATATGTCCTTCATAAGCCCTTCCCTACCGTGTCATATTTCAGTTAAGAAGCCTACAGGGAGTAACAGCCCTTATATCACCAAACGTCAGCCCTCCATCATGTGTAAGGACATAACAAAAGAGAGGGAGTTAGACACACACACACACACACACACACACACACACACCATTTTATCTCAGAATTAGACTTCATCAGCTTAGACTTCAGGTATCAGTCCGTCACTACTGACTATAGCTGCTACAGAGGCCAGGAAAGATTGCTACTTACTGGCTTACTTCTCATAGCCTGCTCAACCTGCTTTCTTATAGAACCCAGGACCACCAGCCCAGGGATGACCCCACCCATAATGATCTGGGCCCACCCCCATCAATCACTAAGAAAATGCCTTACAGCTGGATCTTATGGAGGCATTTTCTCAATTTAGATTCTCTCCTTTCAGATAACTAACTTGTATCAAGCTAACAACAAAAAAAACTACCCAGCTCATACACATACACACACACATATGCATATATACATACATATGCTCACATACATACACATTACATATATTTCTATACATATATGTATACATAGTTTACATTTCATTCATCTGTTGATGGACAACGAGGTTGCTTCCAGTTATTTATTCTTATCAAGTAAGCCATTTAATCCACCTCTTAAAGCACACTCTATCTATCATCTTGGGGCTGGCAAGACGGCTCCTTGTGTAAAGTCAAACCTGATGGCCTGTGTTCAGTCTGTGGCAGCTACACTATGGTCCAAGAGAAACTGCTCTACTTGTTCTCTGACCCCCATGTGTGCACTGTGGTTCAAAATGCATACATGAAGGTGCATGTGTGCACACATACCCCCACACATACACATGCATGTACACAGAGAGAGAGAGAGAGACAGTAGATGCAGCAACAAAAACATTTTGAAATAAACTTCCCCATGTAAACATCAGTCTTCTGAAGACTCCCATGTTGTTTCCAAAGGCCTTTGTCCACAGTAACAGTCCAGTCATAATAAACAGTGTCTTAATTGCGTGGACCACCACCACCCCCACTTACAGCGGGTTCACCTAGCTACATCTTTAAGCCCCAGGCTTCGTTTGATAGTAGCTGATACTAAATAATATTTATTCAATATAATAAAAAATACGAATTCTCCTTTTCTCCCACTGTTGTCCCAAACTGAACTGGTGAATTGAAATAGGATACCGTGTGACTTCCATCACCCCGCCCCCCGAAACAGACAGATGAGGTTTCTGAGCCACAGTAAAGTGTTAGTGATCTTGTACTCTCAAGAGCACTTAAGGGCTCAGCCAAAGGAAGATTCCAAAGAGACAGAACAAGAGCAGCCATCCCTACTGGCTCCACCCCTTACCACTGCCACGAGAGAGCTGGCTCCACCCCTCACCTGAGGGGAGTGGTTCTAGCACGCAGTCAGAAGAACACAGTTACCACCCAGACACACATTCAGGGCTTTGAGTTGGCACTCCCCAACATCTACCCCATCTATGACCTGCTGAAGTGAAGGGGCTGGTGCTGCAGAACCATAGCAGAAAGTTCTTCTTGACTCGGGGTAACAGCAGGATATCTGAGAGGAGATGCAGTCCAGCATTGATGGTGTATCAGAAGCCAGAGGCCTTGATTCTGACCAAACAACACGTTACATGATGAGCATTTTCAAGGAAAGCTGTGTGGACAAAAGGGTGTACTGCAAGGATTCCTCGTCTGTGAGACTGACCCACGCTGAGGGTCAACTGACTGGCTGTGCTGGTTTCCCGCTCCCAGCAGCTTCCCAGTGTCTCTCTGAAGAATGGAGCCAGCTTCACAGCACTGACAGGTAGCAAGTGGGTGCCATCAGAGAGGGTCTCATGCTCAGAGCAGCTGCAAGACAAGTTGTTTGCTCAGAGCGACTACAAGCATTTAAAAAAAAGCAAGTTGTTTACTCCGGCAGATAGGAGCTCACAGGAAATTTAGGGTCTGGGGGTCCACAGCCCCCAACAGGAGAGCATGGAGCAATAGGTGCAGTTATAATTAGACCGAGCAATAGGTACAAAGTTAAATTAGGAGGAGCGAGCCTATTTTGATCTTCTTGGTTTTGGTTTTCCTTCTTTTGTTTATTTGACAGAGAGCAAGAACAGGAAGTTGGATATGTAGATTGTGGGAAGGATCTGGGAGGAGTTGTGGGAATGAAAGAACATCTATCACAAAAAGTTTAAAAATCGCTACCCTGAAAAATAGAAACACAAAGGCAGCAGGCTCTTATGGAAGGAACTAGAACTCAGATCCAGGAGACCCAGGCAGGAGGCCACACTCTGCCACAAACTGTAACTGAACAGTCAACAAACCTCTAGACCCAGGCTCCTCACGTGAAAACCCGCACTGCGAATAAGAATTTACTTCCTTCCTTTCCTGGCTATGTCAGCTTAGATAAGTTATAACCATTAGAGAAGAGGGAACCCGAGCTGAGAAAATACCTCCGAATAATAAGGCTACAGCAAGCCTGTAGGGCATTTTCTCAATTAGTCTTTGATGGAGGAGGGCCCAGCCCATTGTGGGAACAGCCATCCCTGGGCTGGTGGTCCTGATTCTATAAGAAAGCAGACCAAGCCAGTCATGGGGAGCAAGTCAATAAAGCAGCACTGCTCCATGGCCGCTGATCAGCTCCTGACTCCAGGCTCCTATCGAGTTTGTGTTCCTGTCTTGGCTTCCCTGAATGGACTATGACCCAGGATGTGTAAGCCAAACCAACCCTTTCCTCCACAAGTTGCTTTTAGTCATGGTATCTATCATGCAAAGAAACTTTGGGCTGGCATGAGTGATCCTCATACTTTTAAAGCACTTTTCCATCGGAATGACAAAGACACCCAGATCATCAGCGGATCTGGCTTCACATGGATGTTACAGATGATTGGTGCCCAGGCTCAAGGCTGTCTTTGAAAATTGTCTCTATTATTTTTGGTGCCTGATTAAAATCTGTGAATGTCTAATCCGGATCTCTTATTCAGTTTGTTACAGTTATTAATTATTTAAATTATGTCTCTCAACTTAACTAAAATGAAGATCCTTTGCATCCCAAATAATTAAGAGAGTTTGAATGCATAGCTCAAAATCATATAAATACGAAGAAGAAAAGAAGCTCAGAACCAGGGAATGGTCCATGTATCACAGAAAAGGTTTCCATATATAACCAGTAATATCCTAAACATATTGCTGGTTCATTAAACATGCACTCTTCTGCTATATCACATAAAAAAATCAGACAAGCAAACTTTAGGCCAATGTATAACAAATTCCATGCATATTATCTCATTTAATTTTCATAAGAATCTACAAGGGGTATATGTGTGAATGTGCGTGTGTGCGTGTGTGCGTGTGTGTGTGTGTGTGTGTGTGCACCCTCAAGCATTTGACCAAGAAGTGACTGGTGAGATTAATGACACTAACCAAAGTTAGTCTAACTCAAGGTGAGTGATGTAGAGCTGAACACAGCAGTGATCCAGCCACCACACTGATTTGACAAGAGTCTTCCATCAATGCATGTGGCAATGCCTACCCATCTATCTACTCGGGGTGTCTCAAGAGCAGTGTAGAGGAAAAGAAGCCCTACCTGGGGACTCACACCTTCTAGTCTTTGGGCAGAGAAGAGAGGAGGACTGTGACCACAGCAGAATATACAGAGGTGCCTGGTGAGCAAGATCCACAGGCCTGTCGGTCACAAGGAGAAAGGCTTGAAGTCAGAAATAGGATCTCAGCAAAGCTGTGAAGGAAGGCGGCTTGAGGAAATGTGCAAAGGGCAGAGGATAGGATTTGAATCAAGGTTAGACCTTGTGCATAACCACTGAGAGTGGAGGAACAAGGATAGCATTTGAGTCAAGGTTAGACCGCATGCATAAACACTGAGAAGTGCAGTGATAGTTAATGCAGGCCCTGGTGAGGTCCATGTTCTTCCAGTGCTTCAGACATGCACACATGCATGGAGAAACACAAACTGCATGTTAAAGGCACACAGAAACAGGGTCTAGTCAACAGCGTATGCTCAGGGAACATTTGGAGCAATCTTTCGGGAATAGCGTTCCTGTAGATTGGGAAGCAAGAGAGACTCTGGTAGACGTGTTGACATCGAAAGGACAACTGACTTGAATGCAGCCCTGATGCCCTGCACAGCCAAGAGCAGCGGAAACCTTTACAACAGACTAAAAAGTCCTGAGAAGTAAAGTCATTTCCGTACCTCTACAACAGTGTTCAGCAAAGTCAACAAACTGTCTTGCGTGGCTGACCCTGAGCAATGGCCCTATTTCCCTGGTTCTGGTCCACTTGAACTGGGGCTAAGGTTTCGAGAACTCTATGAAATACTAGGACAAGTTCATGTGCCACCTACCTGTCACCTCCAGTAGCAGGGACTGTCATCTTGGACACATAGATCTTCAAACGTACAGTGATTTCTAGTCCTTGGTGGGCTACAGCCATAATGGGATGTAGGCCTGTGTCACTGCTTGTCCCCAGATTTCAGCACAAAACTGACAGGTGGCAGCCACCTGGTTAAAATAAATGGATTCTCAGATGGGAAAGAAAAGGCATAGTATTATTCTCATCCTTCACGTCTCTTCCCAAGTAAATCGATCCATTTTTCAGTCAAGAAATCATTCAACAAATATGTGTTCAGCGCCTTTTTATTTTTTATTACACACACACAACAACAACAACACACATATATGTAAGTCATGGAACTCACGGCCATCCTCCGGCTGTGGTTTCCTGAGTGCTGGGATTAGAGGCATACACCACTGCATTCTAAATTTTCATCTGTATCTTAATGTCTGTTGTGTGTCCACATGCACTTGTCAGGTGCAAGTGTGGCGGTCTGAGCACCTCTGGCAGGAATTGGTTGTAGCCTTCCACCGTGTGGGTTCCAGGGATCTGACACAGGTCCTCAAGCTTTGCAGCAAGCACCTTAACCTGCTGAACCACCGCAGTGGCCCTTTCAGTGCCTTTTATATGTTTCCATTCCAGATGTCAATTACACAGCAGTAGCCAGAACAGATGAAAAGTACAGTGGACACCGCTTCCTTTTGTAGGACACATACTAAGGGATCATACTCAGGAGTAATCCCTATGGTTTTATTCCATGGATCTTTCAGGAGATGGTAACTCTCAAGCAGTGATTCTCTCCCACATAAATTTGTCAGGATTAAACTATATCTGTACATGCACCCTGCCTGTGTGTTACTTAACTAATAGTCAGAAGTCATTGAGGTACACAGTGACCAAAGCCCATTTGCTGCCAAGCCTAAAGACCTGACTCAGTACCCATAAACCATGGGTAGGAGAGAACTGACTCCCTCAAGTTGTGTTATTATATCCACTATACCATTGTATTATTGTATAAATAATAATCAAAAATTAAATTTTAAATTTAAAAAGATTTAACAACTAGTTATGGTGATGCATGCTTCTTATCCTAGCACTCAAACAGCTGCAGCAGGAGGATTTCCATGAGTTCTGGGACAAAGTCAACTACATAGGAAATTTAAGGCCAGTGTGAGCTGTGTAGCCATATCCTGTCTCAAAGCATCAGGGAGCAAAATGAAGCAACAAGAAGAATTTAACTAGTTAAGAATGAAACGCCATTTCTGGAGTTAACTTTATCTTCCTGCCCCAGTGGACATATAACAGTGCTCTGGAGTTGGGGTGTTTAAGAAAAAGAATAAAAGCTTGATTCATCTTAGAATGAGGATGTTTTCATAAGCTACAAGAGTCTGATACCGAAATGGCAACTCTTTAATTGGATATGATCCGAAGTCTTCAGCACCAATTAAGGTCAAATGAAAACTCAATGCAACCTCTATCCCCATCTCAACATGGTTTGTGGTCAGAACGGGGTGGGATCAGGTGGGTGGTAGGCACTGGGAGCACCTGGGTCTGCCTCAGACTCCCGGAAATCACAGCTAGAGTCTGTGCTTACAGATTAACAGAAGAAACTTCTTCACCAGTGTGACCGACAGCCACAGATGTTAACTCGAGAGGACTCCGGCTGCTCTCAAATACATCAAACCACCGAGGGCCGGGTGATGAAGAACTGAGAAGTCCTGTTATTGGTGTTCTCTCCTGCTCCCCTGAACTGTAACGCAGGATAATCCCTGCACGAGAGTAAGTCTGGGCAGAGAGCAAGCATTGGCATTCCGTCCTCCTCCTGTAGCCTTTATCTCGCATGGGCACACATGCCTACATGCACTTGTCACGTCAGTGTTTAATTAGACCGCTCTCCTCAGAATCAGCCGCTTTCTCATTCCTGAGCCCATTGGCATTTTGCCAGTTCCTGGAGACAAAAGTAATTTGCTTTTCGATTTGTCTTATTCCTAAATAAATACATTTTATTAGTAATTTAATAAATGCCTTTCAGATTAAATAAGCACGCAGGTTGGATTCTCACAGGGCCATAAAATATGGGTTTGTCGCTCACATTTCCATGGCCTCGTACTAGACAGGGCTCCCAGGAGGCATAGAGGGAGGGGGGTTTAAAAGCACAGTAAGTAACAAGTCAATGAATGTCTGGGGTCAGTGTTCCAATTGTATAGACAGCCCTCATGGTGCGGTAACTGCGAACATTCTGGACTTCATCATTACGTAATGAATCACAACATTTTACACATGCATGTAAAACTATGTTTATATATCATACATGCTTATCTGTATGTAAATACAATGGCAGCAAGAACAGATGTTGTCTGTTCCTCTGGGAAAGCTTCCACTGTTTGACAAGCTATGGAAATTTCTCAGGCATCCCAAGGGAACCATCGAGAGAGGAGTCCTGATACGGGGGAGCAGAAGAAATGCAGAGCGAGGGCCAGGCCAGTGTTTTCCACGACGGTTGTCCTGTGATAGTTAGCTTTCTGATGCTGTGATAAAATACCTGAGAAGCAACTTACAAGGGGTAACGGTTTGCCCGGCTCAAGGTCTCAGAGGCTTCAGGCTATGGTCAGGTGACCTACAAGAAGCACATGGCCGAGGAGGCTGGTCACTCCAAGGTAGCAGGTGATCGAAGAGGGTAGGGAGCCTGGATCCCAACATCCCTTGGAGAACACACCCCACAATTGCCTCTCTTCCTGCACCACACCTCATTTCTCAAGGTTCTATCTCCTCCCAATATTGCCTCCCTGAGAAGCAAACCTTGTGGGGGTACACACTGTACACCATAATTTCTTTCCCCATCAAGGACAGCTAAGCGCTGTCCGTCAGTCCTCTCCAACAAGGAGGGAAGTGTTTCCCAGAAGCCTCCTGCCTTTGGCCAGCGAGGCCTACTAGCAATACTGTTGGTGAAAAGTCCCTTTATGGGCTTCCAGATCCAGCCAACAGCACAGGATCCCCAGAAGATGTGAACTTTTTGATAAGCAATGAGTTTTTAAAAATATCTTCCAAATATTATGTTTAGGTTACCTATCTTCTTTCTTGAAATCGACTCCAATAGCAGTGTAATTTTGATTCATGTTTCCCAGGAAGGACATTCCAAACTGATCAACTGCAGGCTCCCTCTTGTGTTTATTATTTGTTTTTAATATTGTTATTCTTACACTTGTCACTTTTTGCCATAAGCCTTCTCTTGGGAGGGAATGACTGATGGCATTCAGGATTATTTTTTGATCCCTCCAGGATATTATATTTGATTGTATCGTGATGATGATAATATCTCAGCTTCTCCAGACAGAAAAGGACCACTCGGGGACCCATATCCTCTTCCTGTGAGTTTTCTATAGTACTTGTAGTTTATCAAATGTTGTAATACAGGCAACCCTGTTAGCATGACCTCTAAAACTGGGCCAAATTACCTCTTACCTACAAGAAGTCTTTGGACTTTGCAACCTTTGGATGTAAAGTCATTGAAAAAAGAGGAAGTGACCAGTCCCTGAAAATAAAGTTTATTCCTGTGTACCAATCAGGAAGTTATTTCAAAATGTCTACAGCTTTGGGTAAGTTTTGCCATTTGGTGATGAACAACCCAGGCTCTCCTCACAGAAAAGAATATTAACACTAAGGGTAAAATTCCTTAGAGGAAAGCAAAATCATCTAGAAGAACATTCCAGAAGGACTCAGTTGTCATAGCATGCATATAACTTGTGAGCTCTCTTCCAATAAAGCGATGTCTCATTTTCCTAGCATCTTAGGAGAGCATTCCATATCGAGTTAAAGACATCAAGAAATATTTCTACATCTTTGAACATGCTGACAAACCCTTTTAGCAGCACTGATTATCGTGCTGTGTCGCTATGTCGCACAAAAGAGGTGAGCAAGGGAAAATTGTGCTTTCTAACACCCCAGGGATCATTGGGGTAGGAGAATGGTTGGCTCATCAGCACATGGCCCTGGCCCTGACCGCTGCCTGCCCCTGGCATCAGTGGTTGTTCACACACAGACTTGCCCAACCACAGATGGAGAGCAATTTTCTTAATTGTTCAGTACTAAACACGTACATTCTTTCCACCTTGTCCTTAGGACTGAACAATAGAGTGAAAAAACTATTTGGATAGCATTTGTATTGCATTGAGTATTATAAACCATATAGAGCTGATGGAGGGTTGCAGGTCACATGAAATATGCTATTTCCTAAGTGTTTCTTGAGCCCCTGCAGGTTTGGATATCCACTGGGTGGGATGTCCTGGGGCCAATCCTGTTCTCCCCCTCCTCTGTGTGTGTGTGTGTGTGTGTGTGTGTGTGTGTGCACGCACACGTGGGTGTTTGTGTCTCTGTCTCTGTGTGTCTTTCTGTCTGTCTGCCTCTCTTTAAGGCTAAGCTTTCTTCTTAACGGCACCTTTCCTTCTTTGCCTGAAATGTTAGTTCAAGTAGTTTGGGGCATATATTTAAAGACAAGGCACATGGAACTTGCCATTCAGAGACATTTTTACTGCCTTCTCTTGTTACATTACCAATGGCTGAGATTTGAATTTTCTTGTAGCATTATTGAATAATCATATCATCCATAAGCCCTGTGTGCATACAATACATTTAATGGTCATTGGTATTTGTTTAATGCTGAATAGTTAGTAACCTTCCTCTTAAGAATTGTGTGCTATTTTTCAAGTCCTGTGCCTATTATAAAGTAATGGAATTTGATGGCAATGGTCAAGCTGCCACAGGAAGTGGAGTGGCCTCCCCTTTTTTTGAACACCCTGAGTAGATATTTGAATGCATCTGGCGTTGAGATGTCTTCCACTTGCTCTGCATGCTTGCTGGGATGGTGATTCTTTGAATCCAGGTATGCTGATTAAATGATGCATATTCATTTGACGAGTCCTTAGTTTAAAGAGAAAGGAATTCACTATGGGTTTCCTCATCTCTGTCATGTAAAACCGGCATAATAACAGCAGAGGCTTCAATAGTTTGCCTAAAGTGAACCCTTGCCTAGCAGTTGCTGTCATTATTTTCAGTGTCATTGTCTCCTCTAAGAAACTTTGTCCAGGCACATCTGCACCACGTGGTTGTCTGTTGAAGAGATAGTTCCCAAGTCCAAGAGGTGGGAGAATAAACTCTTCTATTTGCTTCTTATATTTTCAGAAATGTTTGTGTGTAGATCATTATACAATATTTATTACAATTTTTTATCTCAACTTCCTCTGAATTCCAGGATCCCGTGGGTGTTCATAAATGCTTACAGGAAGAAGAAGGAGAAGGGGATGGGATTTGCTGTAATTTCAGAGAAGTGGTCTTGCCAAAGAGCTCAAATAGAGAACTAAGAACAGAGAACAAGCGAATGATTTACTATGAATATCCTGGTGACCAATTAAAATGCAAATCTTCATTCCCTTTTCATATTTATGTCAAACGCAAGGCAGAAGCTTTAAGATGTATCTTACAGAAACTAATGCACTTGCTTTTCATTTCCATCCCAGAGAACAACTATTTACTTCTCAGACCCTAAACTATTTCTCCTTAAAGCGTGTTGAGATGTCTGCACACATCCTTGAGATTCCTGAGAGCTCGTCCAGTTCAATTTTACCATTCAAAGGGGACAGTAGGAGAACATGGTGATACTTAGGGCTCCACTCTTCTTGCTCTCTGGCCAATATCTATATATGACCCACACTTTATGTGGGCAGGCCATAGTATTACTATTGAAATTCTCAGTCTTAACAGTATCCACGTAGAGCTCCTCCACCAAGAGGTTACCCTCATAGCAGCTGAGAAAGCACAATTTTGTACTCAAACGATTTGGGAACTACTATCTAAATAATATGTAAATTTAAAGATATTTCCTGGGGACTGGAGTGATGGCTCAGTAGTTAAGAACTCTGGATGCTCTGAGGACTGGATTTGGTTCCCGCTGTTACGATTTTCGATTTTCGTCTCTTTAAGAGACAAGCCATACCTACTCCCTCCCCCATCCACTGAAGCAGGCTGATCTTTAGCTTCCTGCCTGAGCTCACTCTTTTTTCTGTCTACCTCTCAGAGAGGCAGCTTCTTTTCTGCCTCTCCCCATTTCTCCACCCCCCTTCTCTCTCTCTC
>LOEQ01002148.1:54976-77119 GCA_001685075.1 Bramus lutescens | reverse complement strand
TGTGTGTGTGTGTGTGTGTGTGTGTGTTCATGTGAACATGGGTCCATATATCTCACTATGACTGGTTTCATCATGGAGTTCTAGTTAGCTTTTGTCAACTTGACACAAACTAGAATATATAAGGAAAGAAAGCATCAACCAAGGAGTTGTCTCCAGCAGACAGGCCTGTGAGAAGTGTGAAGGGCATTTTCTCACTGTGGGCAGAGACATGCTTGGCAGATGATTCTAAGCCACATAAGAAAGGTAGCTCAATGTGGGTCTGGAACTGGAAGCAAGCTATTAAGCATCACACTTCGAGGCTCTCTGCGTCAGTTCCTGCCCCCAGGTTCCTGCCCTGACACCCCCCAGTGATAAACTGTCACCCGTGAGTGTAGCCAAAACAAACCCCTCCTCCAGTTACTTTAGATCTTGGGTTTTCTAGGACATGTGGATTCTGGGAATCTGAGCTCAGGTCCTCACACTTTCAAGTCACTTCACAATAAAACCATCTCCCAGTCCTCACCTAAGTGGCCATTTACATACTCGATGTTGAATGTAGGAAAAATATAAACAACTATTTGTAAACTACGAGAAATACCTGGGGAGAAGTGCACCTGAACGGAATATGACAGTGTCAATAGCAGTCTCTAATAATCAGCAGACCTCATATACCATTGCGCACCCCCAAAGGTAGTGTGTCTTTGGTATGTAAACTTTTGTTTCATTTTCCTAGTTTTCCATGTGGTTTTTGCTTCAGACATGTAACTTAAAGTACATTATTGTGGTACAAGCATTTTATACCATTCATGCTTATGCACTAATTAAAAGAGGACTTCTGATTCTGGTTTTATTTGTGTTTTCTACAAGTTAATGAAGTTGAGCATAGTCCTTTTGTTTGTTTGCTTGCTTGCTTTTCATGTGTTTGCTTTTGTTTGTTTCAGTTTGTTTTGATTTGGGGTTTTTCAAGACAGGATTTCTCAGTGTACCCCTGGCTGTCCTGGGATTTTTTTTCTTTCTGTCCAGGCTGGCCTTGAACTGAGAGATCCCCTGTCTCTGCCTTCCAAGTGCTGGGATTAAAGGCATGTGCCACCATGCCCAGCTTTTGAACATATTCTTTTAAGCATAGGAGCCATTTAGTTTTCCAGATTGTGTGTCTACATATATACAATTACATGATTATCTGTATATTTATAAACATCTATCCTTAATTGTGTACTCATTAAAATTGCTCATTTGCGCATTCAGTTTTGGATGGATAAGCAAACAGGAGGGCCTGAATACAGCTCCCTCACAAAGTATTTGTTTAGTGAGTATATGAGGAACCCTCAGTTCAATACCCAGAACCACATTTTTTAATATAAATTACTATCAGCTTTGCAAAGAACTCTAGAGGGTAAAATCTAACCAGAGGTGTCAAGAGAGTCACACACTACTTTATGAGATGATGCTCTTTTTCAGCTGTCCCTTGCTGGACTCTGAGCGCTGGAGGAAGAGGAGCCCTACTTAACTGATGGCTTAGCACATGGCACAGGGCTGCCTCTACTAGCCACCCCAGTGACCACTGTCGAACCAACTTGCCTAACTGCGGGCAGTATCTAACATTATTACTGCCGTAGCCAAAGCCGGTGACGTTGTACGGAAAGTTGCGTTCCTCTTAGAAGCTAGAGTGAACTTTGATCCCGTGGCTCACCACAGGCTCCGGGGAAAGCGTGCTCCTCTCCTCCTATCGTGAATAACCACGGCTAAGCTGAGCTGGCTCGGATGGTCTGCACAGATGCCAAAGCTCCTGAAGGAGACAAAACGCAGCCTTATGGGATTCTCACTTTTTATAGCTCTCTTAAGTGACAAAAACCAGGCTGATGGACAAAATTGAATTCATTTCGGTGAATCCCAGCCCTTCTGCCTTTTTTGTGTGAATGAAAGCTTAGCTAAGAATCCCCTGAGGGAGTGGCCCTGAATTGCAGAGTGAAGAGGAAGTAGAGGACTTGGACCACTGGATGATTACAATATTCCTCGTAAAGGCATTGCTCTGCTCACAGTCCAGACTTTGTACCGCCTACCCAGTGAGTTGGCACAACTCCAGATCCAAGCAAGATCAAGTCAGTCGTCCAGAGCTTCCTGAGCTCTTCTCTCTTCTCTGAATAAGTTACTAAAAAAAATAATAATAATTGTTTTTTATTTTAAAAAGAATAAATTACTAAATAATAAATGCTCCTGCTTCATTTAGGACATAGGAAGCTCCATTTGGAACACACAAGCACAATAGTATGCCAAACAGAACAGCTATTTTTTTAAAAGCCTGGCAGTAGATCTCAAAAAATATTAATATAATTTACAATAATTTAATTCATACTTTGTACTAAGAACAAACCGTCAATTTCAATGGAGTTGCAGAATTGCCTGAGAAAACAGTCTTAGAAAAGTCTATTTGTCACAAAGCTGTGACTTTTTGTTGTTGTTGTTAGAATGTCAAAGACCTTGCTAAATAATCACATCGATCCTTTTCGGGCAAATAGATCTTCACTTTGTAAATATCATTGAATAGCATATCTCCAGCTTTATAAACCTTCTTGAAATGTCCCTGGGGTTGTGATCTGACCCTGTGAAATTTCCATCTGCTGGGAAGTTACATATTCCAACATCCTTGGTATTTCATGTTTCCTACTGGTATATTCTCACTAATACCACTGGGTTGAGCCATTTCTATCAGTCAGTGCTACATGAGCTAAATTTTTCTTTGGCTTTCTGACCCTTCCATTTATTCAGCAACCTCGAAAAACAAATGACAAATGCAAGTTGTTACCGAGCGAGCAGTTTCCAACAATGTAAAACCATCAGCTGGAGCCAATGGTTTCAAATTCAGATTAATGTATGGCTGTTTAAGCCACACAGGAAGGAGAGCCATCTAATCAGGATGTGCTTGAAGTCCTTAGAGCCGCCTGCTTCCAATCAGTGATCCTATACACCAAAACATTTTCTGAGAAGTGCATTTATAGATGTATTTTTGAACTTCCTCTGCCTTGCTGTGAGAAGAAAAACGTCCCTAAAAAGTACAATTGTGCCAAACAGAAAATGGCAAAACACTGCAAAGCAAATGCACGCTATTTGTGGCTTTCTTAGGCTTCCTTTCAGGTGGCAACTAGCGGTATGTGTGATCTGGCGAAACAGGGCAAATGATTTTGTGTTCCAAAATGATACCACCCAAGAAAACAAAAACTGGACTGGTATATTACGTATATGCTCAAATAATAAAAGAAACTGTAGCTCAGCTATAAAAGCATATGCTAGGGACTTCTATGATCAAAAGTTAGACAATAGGTTTAGATTAATATATTCTTGGGCACCAGCTCTATGTAAAGAATTAGTGCAGGCAAATTAAGACAACAAAGAGAAGAGATTTAGTAAGGAACCATCTTTAAGGATTTCTCTCTTAAGCCCCAAAGACTATGCTGTAGAAAGGAATAGCTTTATTTTTATGTTACCCTTGTTATTTGGCTTACTGATTTTTTGTTAGTAATCAAACTTTTCCTCTTTTCTTTTTTTTTCATGCATTGAAAAACAGAAATTGGTGAGCTAAAGAGAGCTGAGGACTCCACAGGAGGCCTGCAGACTCCCAATATAAACAAGACAGAAGAGGACAAACATCAGTTAAATGGAAACAACAGCATATTTCCTTCTAAACTTCTGTGGGAAACTTAATCCTTGCAGTGGATAGTTGGGAGTGCAGAGACTCACAGCTGCTCAAAGTATTGTAAATAAGTGACACTTGTGTGCTTAATCTAAAACCAAGATAGTTATCCGCTTCTTTGTAGCACAGAGAACACTACAGGGAAGGGACAGAAAAACTACACTAATCAGGAGGAAAGAGACAGGATTCTAGGCTTGACACGGCCACTGCAGTCTCTAACCCACAGCAACTGTGTTTACTTGCACTGGGCTTACACAAGACTGGCTCTGTCAGCCATCAGTTAGCAACAGGGGAGAGACTTATAGGGTCCTACCTCTTCCTACTGAACTATTGGCTACTGGGAGATTCCAGGAAAGGCATCACTATCTTCAGGTGTGCACCAAAAAGTGAGCCAACCAAACTCCAATGGCTAGCTTCAAACCCATGGTCATACAGACAGCCTAATTAAACTCAATGGGTCACAAACCAAAACAAAAATACATGAATGTGGGAAAATGATTGGTAAGCATGAGAGGACCAACAGGTGTGTGTGGGGGGGGTATTTATAACACATTTTAGAGATGTATGAAAATGTCAAGGAACAAATTGAATTAATAGAAAAAAAGAAGAATCATCCATCTAACAGAAAAAAATCAACCAACAATATTATGAGAATTAGCAAACTTTTCTTAATAATAACCTTAAATGTAAAATATCTTAACTTTCCAACTAAAAGAGCTAATTGATTAACTAATATAAAAACAAGATTCAACTATACATTGTCTCCAAAAAATATACACTTATAGACTGAGAGAAGTGTGGAAGTTAATGTACCAAGCAAATGTAAGCCCCAAATGAGTTAGTGTAGCTCTTTTGGTAAATAGTAAACCAAATTAACAGAAGAGATTGTTGACTGAGGTTTCTGTCCTGCCCAGTCCCGCAGCCATTCAGTCCCAAAGAANGTGCGGGAGCTGGGCTGGACGAAAAGCAGGCCCGCTCCCTTTATTACTACAGAGGTCTACATTAATCATAAACTGGTTGGCCTGTTAACTCAGGCTTCTTAATAACCCTTGTAACTTATATTAGTCCATAATTCTTGTCTATGTTAGCCATGTGGCTTGGTACCTTTTTTAGTGAGGCATTCTCACCTTTCTTCCTACATGTCTGGGTGACGGCTGCAGACTGCATCTTTCCTCTTCCCAGAATTCTCCTGATCTCATTGCCCCGCCTCTACTTCCTGCCTTGTCATCCCACCTATATTTCCTGCCTGGCTACTGGCCAATCAGCATTTTGTTAAACAAATACAAGAAACAAAATTTTACAGGGTAAAACCATTGTCCTACAGCACTTCTCCTCACCCCCTTTTTTTCAAAACAAAAACTCTGAATCTAATATCACTTGTTTAGCTTTCTTCCTGACCATTATCCATACAATTTGTAACCAACACTCCAAACAAAGAAAAACATCCACAACCCATTTTTTGGGAATACAGGGGTAGTTTTCCAGGTTACTTCCTGCTGATCAGGGGCCCTGATGATCTTACAGGGATCTAAAGAAAATTTAGAATTACTGTCAAGTCCTGACTGGAAAATTCTGTGAGGCTTGATCATCTCAGCTAGCAGTCTTGAAACTGTTCTGGATGTAGAACTCAAAGGAAACTCCAACAGAGGTCCTCTGAAATGTCCCATCATCTGAGCCATCTGCTCCTATTTGAGATTTCTTAGCCCAGAATGAATCCACAGCCTCTCATTTCCTGTGGAAACAAAAACAAAACCTCTTATCCAAAGTAACATATCTTTTAATTGAATTTTGAAGTCAAGGCATTTTCAAAATACCTATCTTGGATTAATCAAACAGCATTTATAATCAAATGTCTTTTAGCAGCTGTTGCTCCTTCCTCAGCATTCAAACAATTCAAAAATAACATAATAACATACAGTATCCAGATTCTCTGTGTGTTTTCCATCTTTAGGTGGCTTTATTTTAAGTTCTTTTATTTTTACTTTTAATCTTTGGTTTTATGAGACTAGGTTTCTCTGTGTATCTTTGGCTGTCCTGGCACTCACTCTGTAGACCAGGTTGTTCTTGAACTCACAGAGATCTGCCTGTTTCTGCCTCCCAAGTGTTGGGATTAAAGGTGTGTGCCACCACACCCAACTACTCTCCTTTTTTCTTTTTTTCTTTTTAAGGACTTTATCCTTTTTCTTTTCTCTCCCAAGCCTACATATTTTTAAGCACACTGTAAACCATTTAGAGGTTTTCATGAGAGTGCTTGCCTCTAGCAAACAGAGCCTACCCAAGAAAGTGCTACTATCAATAAACCATGCTTAACTCTATTCTTTTGTGTCTAGAATTATTTCCCAAGCCCTCTCAGGTTTTATGTGGATGCAGTTGTCCACATTGGGTGCCATTTGTTGACAGAGGTTTCTGTACCACCCAGTCTTGCAGCCATTCAAGAGATAAATGAGGGTATTATATAGTTATAAAAAGAATAAGACACCAGTATATATAGTAAGTGTAAATACATATGAACCAATGTTTGGGGCTCCTAGATTCATAAACAAACACTAATAAACATAAAAGTATAGAAACATCCTCATATAACTGAGTGAGTAACTTCAACCCCCAGTGTCATCAATAGATAGGTCAACCACCTTAGGAGTCAATAAAGAAATGTAAGAGATAATTCATACAAAGAGGATGGACTTATTAGTTGTTTACAGAATATTTCATCTATTAGCCATGAAATATGCATTCCTCTTTGTAAGCAGACTTTTCTTCCAGTTTCCAAATCACCGACAATAATAATTAAAATATTAATTATAAATGCTCAGCTGATATTATTATATGATATTATCAGCCAATATTATTATCTAACTCTTAACATTTTTAAACTAACCCATGTTTCTTATCTACCCTCTACCACGTAGCTCATGGCTCGTTACCTCATTTTCTACACGTCCTGCTTCTTCTGCATCTGCTGGTGCCTGCTCTGACTCTGCGCTTCTTCATCCCAGCCTCTTTAAGGCAGTTGTTCCCCCTGTACTTCCAGCCAGGCTACTGGCCAGTCAGCTTTTTATCAAACCAATCCAAGGGACAAATCTTAACAGTATACGAAAGGATTATTCCACAGCAATTTTCTTTCTCTAAAAGAAATCACATCTTAAACTGGAATTCAAGTCTTAACAAATGCAAAAGCATTGAAATAGTTTCTTATACAAAAGAATATAATAGAAACCAATATCAAGAGGAACGCCAGAAACTATAATAATAGTTCCAAACCCACAAATGACCATGGTTTCTTAAATAAACAGGAAAGAAGATTAGGAAAGCATGCAATCCAATGAAATAAAACCAGACCTTTCAGAGCTTTTGTTATACATCAAAAACAATTCTAATGGGATAGTGCGTATTACCACAATTTAAAAATAATCAGAGAGACCTCAAATAAATAATTCAATGTTGCACCTCACTGTCATAGAAAAACAAAAAGCCAATGACAGAAATAAAAAATATCACACATAAGTTAAACAGAGGAGAAAATTGGTCCTTTGGGAAAAAAAATAAGCAAGATCTATAAACTCTGAGCTGAAAGACCAAAACAGAGGAAAAAATTAATAAAAATTAGAGAAGTCAAGGTGGATATCAGATTCCAGTGAATCAAAAGAACCATTAAAAAAATCCTTTGAAAACTTATATTCTGAAAGGTGGAAAATCTAGAAGAACAAATAAATCTAGAAGAATTTATTTAAAAATATCAATTTCTTTATGTTTCTATGAACTATAACTGCCAAAAGTAAATCAAAAGGATATTGATAAATAAACAGATTCACAATTTACTAGAAGATTGAAGCAATTTAAAAAATTAATGTCTCCTGAACAGAGAAAACCTGAAGAGAAGATGAATTTACTGCCAAGTTCTACCAAACCTCTAAAGAAACTCTCACAGCTATGTTTCTCAAATCATTCCACAAAGAAGAGGAAAGGAACACTACCAAACCTGTTCTAAAAAGTTAACATTATCAAACAAGAATATCCCAAATAAAACCATAAACCAATTTCCAAGATGGGTATAAATACAGAAATTCTTAATGAAACTATTACAAAACAAATTCAAGAACACATTAAGATCATATACTATAACCATATACAAGAATGGTTTAACACACCTCTACCTATACCTACTTCTACCTCTAGCTGTACCTACCTAACAACACACAAATGCACTTAAGGGCAGAAATCAAATAATATTAGCAAAGAAAACATTTTCTATGATAACAGCCCTAAATAAGAAGGATCATATATCAAAACATTAAAGGTTGTAGACAACAACCCAAAATCTTCAATGTAAGATCCAAATCTCTGAAACTTAGAGGAAAACATTTCAAGCTTTAGGCATAGCTAATAACTTCCTTGAAGTGATTCTAGTGACAGGAAATAATCCCAAGCTCTGGTGCAGGAGATTCATAAAATTAAAAAGCTTCTCAATAACAGGGGAAACAGTCCTCAGAATGGGGAGACAGTCTCCTGAAAAGGGAACAAGCTACTGCAACTGTCCATGAGATAGTAACTAATGTTAGGATCTGAGAAGAAATTACACTCAAATATAAACACCAAAGAACAAGTCCACTCAACAAAGGAGCAAAGGAGCAGAACAGCCAGTTCTCATCAGAGAAGAAGGAAAATGGAAAATAAATGGACACCAAGTATCTGAAAGTGTTTGTCTTAGCTAGGGTTTCTATTGCTGTGAAGACTCCATGAACACAGCAACTCTTATAAAGGAAAACATTTGATTGAGGTTTAGTCCATTATTGCCATGGTGGGAAGCAAGGCAGCATGCAGGCAGACGCGCTGCTGGAGCTGAGAGTCCTTGCATCTTGATGCAAAGGCAAAAGGAAGTGAACTGAGACACTGGGTGTAGCTTGAGCATATGAGACTTCAAAGCCTGCACAATGACACGCTCCCTCCAACAAGGTCACACCTGCTACAACAAAACCACACTTTCTAATAATGCCACTCCCAGTGAGCTTATGGGAGCCAATTAGAGTCAGACTCCTGCAGTATTCAATATCATTGGTCAGCAAAGAACACAAGTTAAAACTTGGTTTTGCTAGAGGCAGTGGTGCACAACACTACAGGAGCAGAGGTAAGGGTGTTAGGAGTTCTAGTGCTGGGTACATATTAAGTTAAAGAAAAGTCTGAGAAACATGATACTCTGTCTCATAGAAAGACAAACTGCATTTAGTTTCTCCTCACCCCAGTCAGAATGGCTATCATCTAGAAAACAATCAGCCATGAGTACTAGCAAGAATGTAGAGAAATATGAGTCTGTACATACAGCAGGAGAGGATGTGAACTATTGCAGCTATGATGGAAGTCAGAGAGGAGGTACATCAAAAAACTTAGAATAGAATAAAATCCATTATTGGGTATGTGTCTGACTTAGAGCTTCTATTCCTGTGAAGAGACACCATAATCACAGAAGCTCATAGAAAGAAAAACATTTAATTGGTGCTGTCTTACAGCCTCAGAGGTTTAGTCCATTGTTGCCATTGCAGGAAGTTTGGTAGTATGCAAGCAGACATGGTGCTGGAGAAGGAGCTGAGAGTTCTACATCTTGACCAGCAGGCAGCAAAAGGAGACTGCGTGCCACACTGAGCATAGCTTGAGCATATGAGACTTCAAAGCCTGCCCCCATAGTGGCACACTTCCTCCAATAAGGCCACGCCTACTCCAACAAAGCCATACCTCCTAAGAGTTCCACTCCTTATGGGCCAAGCATGGAACATATGAGTCTATGGTGGCCACTCCTAGTCAAAACACCACAGTATATTCCTGAAGAATCTAAGTCAGCATACCCCAGAGATAATTGCATACTCATCTTTATTGTGGCATAATTCATAGAAGCCAATAAGTAGAACTACCTAGATTAGATGTTCACCCACATATGATTGGATAAAAAAGGGAGGCATATATGCACAACTGCTTTATTCAGCCATGAAGACAGAAAGTAGGTCGTTTGCAAGCAAAGAGATAGAACTGAAGATCAAGTGAAGCCCAAATAAGCCAGACTCAGAAAGAAAACTACCATGCTTTCTCTCATGCACAGAGCACAGATGAGTGTGCACACACAGACACACATACATACACATGCACACACGCACACACACACACACACCATGGAAGTAGAAGGGGGACTATTTGTGGGAAGGTGAGAACAAGCAAAGGGCAGTAGGGGCAAGGTACAATGATGAATGTCTATAAAAATGTCATGATGAGGGGTTGATAGATGGCTCAGCAGGTAAGAGCATTTGTTGCCCAAGCATGAGGATGTGAGTTCAGACACCCAGCATCCGTATAAACAGCTGGATTTGGCCTATAAACCCATAATGCTGGAGGGGACAAGAAGCAACAGGAGATTCATAGGCTCAGTCATTAGCCAGCCAGCCTGAAAGAATGAGCTCCAGGCCCGCTAAGAGACCCTGTCTCTAGGAAATAAGTTGGAGGGTGTTAGAAGACGATGTCCAATGCTCCTCTGGCCTCCACTCGTGCATTCACCACAAACAATGCATGTGTGTATCATATGCACAAAGAAAATTTCAAAATTAAGCCTATTGATTTCTATGCTAACTTAAAAGTTACTTTTAAAAGAAAAAATAGATTGATTAAATAAATAAAATTACATGGCACATGCCCAGCACCTATTTCTTTCATGACAAAGTTTGCGAACTACCCCATCAGCACATGGATGATCACACACAGACCTCCGCCTTCTGACAGACATCATGACTCCTCAAGATGAACGGAAATAAGTGAGTGCAGGTGTCTGTCCTTTGTCACACCAACATTGAAACTTTCTGTGTTTCTTCTAATCTGGAGATGATATAAAGTGCCATTACTTGTCTAATGTTCTGGGTCAGATCACTCCTGTCACTCAGGAAGTATTTGAATGACAGCTTTTGCTGCTAAAGAAGTGGTTGTGTTCTGCCTGCTCATCCCTCCCTACCCTCCTTTTCCTGGCAGCCCCTGACCATTTTTTAATAACTCCACACATTCATCTTTTTCAGAAAGCCATCTAGCTAGAATCATCTATACTGTGGAGTTTTCCTGATTGAACTTTCCATTTAGAAATATGAACGGAGACCACTTCATGTTTGTTCACGACTTGGCAGCTAATTTCTCTGTATTGCTAAATGTTATCCAATGTGTGTATTATCACAGTTTATCTATTATCTACTTAAGGACACTTGTCTTTTTCCTGCGGTTGGACATTTCTGGACAAAGCTACTTGCTATGCCTTGAAATGAAGTATCCCCCACAAAGGTTTATGCATTGAAGGCTTGGCTCTTAATGCCATGTTTATAACTGAGGCTTTGTGGATCGGACTATAAGGTCTATTGAGTTAATAATAGATCAGCAAGCAGAGCAGTTGATCAGTGGATTCATATGATGATGTAATTATTGGGAAGTGTAGGAAGCCAGAATGTGGTACCCATTTGAAGGAAGGAGGTCACAGGGCATGCCTTTGGAGAATTGCCTTGCTACTAACTCCTTTGTCTTGTTCTGATACTACCTGGCTACATGAGGTGAGCAGCCTTCTTCTGTCGATTCCTCTCCCAATATGTTTCTGCCTTGCCGTAGAACTGAAATCAAAGGAACTCAATGAAATCAATGACCAGGAAATTCTAAAACTATGAGCTACAACATATTTTTCCTTTGTTGATATATTTGTCACTGAGTTAAAGACATAAGCTACCATGTCTACTCCTAATCTTTCCTTATTTGAGTTGTCTTTATCAACAAAAGCATTGCCGTAAACATTCAATATGTCTTTTTGAATGGGTATAAGCTTTCAACTGAGTGGTTAAGTAACATGGAATAAGACAGAAGATCTTACAGTGAGGATGTTTATTTTTAAAAAAAAGAAAAGAAAAAAGGGGGAAAAAAGAGCTAAGCTGTAGTGAAAAGTGGCTGATTCACTTGGCACTTGCTTCAGCAATGAATGAGTGTTCCTGGATTTTGGAGTAATTAGTAATCTTGGTTTTTTGCAATATGAGTAGATGTATAGGGTTTCTCACTGTTTAAAGTGCTGTCCTCAGATACCCTGTGATGCTGAGTTCCTGTCCATGAGATTAGTTACCATTGGAGTCTCTTCCTTGGGGATTAGACTTTTAAAGCTTTTGCCATTTTTATGCTTGCTTTCTTAATGTTGAATTCTTAAAGTTTTTATGTCATTGAGGTCATTCCATTACCCACATGCTTAGTAATGTATTTTGCAAAGATCATTTTCTAAATTTTCTTTAACTTCTCATTCCCCAACAGCACCATTCATAGAGAAAAAGTTTAAATTCTAACAAAATTCAATTATAGTTTTCTTTTGTAGACAATGCTTCTCAACTCTGCACAGCTCACTGAGTTTTAGGAAAGCATATTATGTATGATGGTCACTGGCCACATTTATCTTTTTTCCACTGGAGATTTCAATTTCCATATTTCCCAAATAATACATATAAAGGTACTAAGTAGCTAATTAAGGCTGAAAAATTAGAAACCTTAGTACAAGCATGATAAGAAACCCAAGACAGTATTTCATATAAAATGAGATACTAACATAGCTTTTAAAAACTGTTCATATGCCAACATTCTTTAATATAAATATATGCTGGAGGAAGACAGTATTAATATAGTGGTACGATACTTGCCTAACGAACAGGCCCAAAGTTCAAACTCCAGACCACACAACAAACACACACACACACACACACACAAATGATGAAACAATAAAATAAACAGTAAAGAAACAGCATTCATATGTTAATTTCAACTAGGTAAAACTTAATTTTGGTAAATAGAAAGCAAAATCCCAGAACATGTATTTAGAAGCTACAAAACATGAATTTAGAAGCTACAAAAACAAACCTAGGACCTGGTGGTGCTGGTGCACACCTTTAATCCCAGCACTCAAGAGGCAGAGGCAGGCAGATCTCTGTGAGTTCGAGGCCAGCATGGTCTACATTAGCTAGTTCTAGAATGGGCACCAGAGCTATAAAGCTATACAGAGAAACTCTG
Source organism: Bramus lutescens (assembly GCA_001685075.1). NCBI lineage: Eukaryota > Metazoa > Chordata > Mammalia > Rodentia > Cricetidae > Bramus > Bramus lutescens. The sequence continues at coordinate 64,404 of LOEQ01002148.1, read as the reverse complement.
TCTCATAAAACGAAAACAAAAACAAACAAACAAAAAACCTAGGAAGCCTGAAGCCGGGGATCATGAGATCTCTAAGGCAGCTCAGAGGACCAGAGTCACATGGCCACGCTAAGGCGTGCTGCGAACCCGACACAGAAGGAATGCTACTGACCACAAATCTCTTTACTCTTGGCTGAAGCAGACCAGTTGTCCTGGGCTCACTTCACGTTTTAATTTTGCTTAAATCAGTCATATTAATCAGGGCATATTAATATCCCTCATGATCTAATCTACCCCACTTCTGAGACTGGATTACAAGACTTTTGATGCCACTCTATTCAAGCCTTAGGTTTCATGATTAGAGTGACTGTTTGGACAGGATGGATTTAGTCCTTCCGTCTTTGAAAGAGGACGAGAATGTGAAAGTTCTGAGCTCATCCCCCATCTCTACTTTATCTAACACCTCTTAAATCAACTCAGATTATTGCCTGTCCTTTTTCAAACTTTCGCAGACAGATCCCAGGTCTCGCCAAGGAAATGTTACGTAGCCCTCTCTGTAAGCGGCTTCTCATTTCTAATGGAAATAAATTAAAATAAAGCATAATTTCAAAGAATCTTTTGTTCTAAGTAGCACTATATAACTTGACTTGGGGCTTTTCACGTTAATCATATAAAAAGAATCATCGTTCGGTTGTGGAACTTCCTGGGAGCACCGGTTTCTGTAAGGAGTTTATGTTAGCATTGGTGTTTTATAGGGCATAAGCAAGACTGACATTGTACACTTGGGAGTGAAGCATCATTATAATAATAATCCGTTTGTTTTTATGTCCATGATCACCTTTACCATCTCTCACCAGTTACCACCTAACTTGAAGGAAAGCCTTGTATTTGGGAAGTTATAGCAGGTACGGCTGCCATTAAAGCTTTTTGTGCTTGCTGCCTGCTTTTACAGAGTTCCTGTATTCTTTCATAAGTTGTATAAAATAGATGGCCTTAAAATTCTGACCAAGTATGCACATTTAGTCTACACCCAATTTAAATATTATTTTCATTTTTCCTATATTTATCCTCTATAATTATGAGGGTCCTTATTTCTCAAAATAAATTAAATCCATTAAGACTAGGCTTTTTTTTATTAGATTATATACAGCATTTAGTTGTTTGTCACACTTTCTACTTGTCGTGGATGTATGTAATTGGTTTTTAAGAGAATTATAAAAGTTTGCAGCTTTTTAAACTAAATGCCTTTTGTGTATACCTTTGCATTTTCTATTACATAATTATGCATTTAATAAGGTTGACTTTCTAAAATGTTGGCCCTCCTTTATTTGTCCACAGTTTTTTTTTTCTTTTTCTTTTTCTTTTTTTTTTAAGTTCAGAGGTTGGACTACATAGGGCAACAGCAGAGCACTTGCCTAGCTCATGTAAGGCCCAAGGTTTGGTCCCCAGACTGGAGGAAAGAATAGGTGAGATCAACAAATTGCATCTACCATTCCTACTCAACCACACGAGCCACTTCCCTAAAACCAAAGTGTTTATAAAACTGAGTTAAGGGAACTGTTACAGATTGGAAGTCAGATCACCTGGGGCTCTTAGCCAGATTAGAATTTCAGTTTGTAAAGATAGCAAAAGAAGAATCCAACAATCGATATCCAAAGTGAGTGTATGAGCTGCATTGTCAAAAATTTTATGAGCATGCATTATTCTATAACATAAATTTTTACTACTATGGAAAAGAACGTTTCTAAGCTGAATTCTGAGGGGAAATCCTGTCCCAAGTTTCAGAGTAAATTTTGGGTGTTGGGATGTCACCACCTGCTGGACGATCAGAATCAGGAAGTTTTCATTTCAGCAATCCTCAACAAGAGCAAACTCAATTAACACCAGACACCGGCTGATCCCCACACTTCCAAGGTGCTGACATCCTCACCGTTTTCTGTCTGTGCGTAAGGAAACAGACACACAAAGCATTAGGCGAGGCCCGATGATTCCCACAGATTGAACTGCTAATTATGCACACTGATGTCATGTCTGACTGATTTCCTCTAAGACTCCTCTAGCCCCCTCCCCTGGTTCTCCAGTTAGGACCTTTGTGCAGCAGCGCATGCCCTTCAAGCATGCGGACTCCATGTTGGATGTCAATGCCCAGTTTCACAACAAATACGGGTTCTGCATGACATCACTTCTCATGGTAACGGTTTTTCCTGCCTCCCTCATCCTCTCATTTTTATTTTGGGATAATTTAGATCTGAATTTCTACTGAGTCCTTGTGTTTTCTCCTAAGGTTGAGTTGGCTGAATTATTCAATAAGAGCAGTCTGTGTTTCTCATCATCTCATTATTTTCTCACCCATAATAAAAGAAACAATCCAGGTAGCATTTCCAACTCTCTGACTGACAATGTAAGAACTGGTAGAGATGATGAGAGATGGCTTATTGGTGCTGAAGTTGGCTTGCAGTTTGAAAGCTTCTATCACAAAGATACACCCCTTAGCTTTTGACCCAGCAATTCCACTTTGAGAATCCATTCTACCCACTTTTTCAGGCATATTCAAGGCAGTACTATTTCAATAGCATAATAAATATTTGGAAACAATAAATTATAATAGTCTGGTAAAAAAAATTGTAGGAAAACTATGCAACAACATTGTGAAGAATATTTTGCAGCCTTTATTTGATTGTTTTACTTTGCTTTTTATTTTGCTTTGCTTTGCAGGGGAGTACTGGGAATTGAACCCTAAGGTATTGTGGATGCTAGGCAAACATCCTACCATTGCATTACACCTACAACAATCAATACACGTTTAAATGTATAATGTTGTTATGTAAGAAATCATGTATAAAATGACTCCATGTAATTCCCAATTGAGACTTTGGAAAAATGTTGGATCTCATTTTTCACTGACACCATTTGATTTAAAAAAAAAACAAAACTTCATTTGTAGTAGTATGTAGTTTCTTATTTTGTTTTTTGTTTGTTTGTTTGTTTGTTTGTTTCTTCAATACAGGGTTTCCTGTGTAGCCCTGACCATCCTGAAACTCACTTCTGCAGACCACAGAGATCCACCTGCCTCTGCCTCCAAGTGCTGGGATTAAAGATGTGCACCACCTATTACCTATCAAAAAGACTATTGTTTTCATTATCTTTTCCTTTCCCTTCGTTGACAATATAAATTAAAATTTCTTTGATGATATAAGTAAGTTCTGATATAATCAAGCATTTTTATATCAAGCGTGTCATAACATAAAGTTCCTCACATTGTCACCTCCTCTCTGAGCAAGGTCTTCTGATGGTGCTGGAGCAGAGTGTGGGTACGGAACAAAGCCCTGAGTGAATGTGGTCTTTTAAAATGTGTATGACCATGTCAAGAACCCTAAGGCCTCAGACCCACTCATACTGGCAAATTCTATGCCAACTTGACTCAAGCTAGAGTCATCAGAGAGGGAGGAGACTTGAGTAAATACCTTCATAAGGTCAGGCTATAGGTAAGCCTATAGAGTATTTTTTTTAATTAGTGATTGATATGGAAGGGCCCTGCCCATTGTAGGCGGGGTCACACCTGTGCTGGTGATCCTAGGCTCTTTAAGAAAGCAGGCTGAGAAAGCTATGTGGAAAGAGCCAGTGAGCAGAACCTCTCCATGGCCTTTACATCAGTTCCTGTCACTGGGATGCCACTCTGTTTGAGTTCCTGTCCTGACTTCCTTCAGTGATGGACAGCAATGCTGAAGTGTAAGCTAAATAAACTCTTTCCTCCACAACTTCCTTTGGTCATGGTGTTTCATCAAAGCAGTAACAATCCTGACTAAGACACCATAGAAATAACAAGGTCAGGCTCAAGGGATTGGGATCCAATGTTGACAGTGTGTACAAGAAGTATCTACTACAGCCTCCTCCTCCCACAGGACTACAAAGGTGGCACTCCTCCCTTACAAAGACCTTTTAACAAGATTGGATATCCTTCCGCCTCCCCATTCCTGCTGCAGATATAGATGCGCTTACTCTCCAGGCTGCTGCTGATATGGCTCTATCAATCAGAACACATGGCCCACTCCATCTCTGGATGTGTGTGGGGGGGGTATGTATGTATGTGTTTTCTTTATTCCTCCTTGCCCCAGTAGGGGCATGTGGGATATTTGTACACTGTGTGAATTATAGTGTAGTGATTAAGAGGCAAAAGGCCAATAAGTAGTCAGGGGTATAGGCAGGATTTCCAGGCAGATAGAGAGGAAGTAGGAAGAGGAATCTAGGCATGCTGGAGAGATGTGAGAAGATAGGAGGAGATGCAGAACAAACAAGATATGCAGAAGGAGCAATGAAATGAGCCGTAACAGCCGCAAACCACATGGCAGCACATAAATTAATAGAAGTGAGTTAATTTAAGTTATAAAAACTAGTTAGGAACTAGTCTAAGCTATAGGCCAAGTTTCCATGATTAATAAGAAGTCTCCATATCATTATTTGGGGGCTACGAGGCGGGACAAAGAAAGACTCATCAGAAGGGCAATCCTGGTGCCTGTTCTGGAAACATAGACAAAATAGAGGTGCACAGTGGTTTAGGATGTGGAGAAACTGACAAGGGACTTTCAGTCAGAATGGCTTCTTCCACATACAACTGGACCACCTTGGCTGTGCATTATCTGCTCTGGGCATCGTTTCTAGGGTGGTAGTTTGTAAGGCAGGGGGTCCTGAGAATCCAAAGAAAGTAACGGATGCAAATATGCCCAGCACTAAGGAGAGACATTATCGCGCAGTTGTGAGGCAGGCAAGGATGTGAACTCAGACTCTGAAACCCAAAGGTGCCCTGGCGTCACTTGCTTCTCTCTCTCCAGGTCTCTAGACCTGCTTCGTTTCTTTATTCCTAGGCATTCTTTGGAATTCCTAGACCAGAAAATGACTGACTTGTGCCTTGCTTGTCTCCAGTCCTGTTTCTGACACATTTTCTCTGTGTTTGACTCTAACCTCATCTTCTAAGAGAAAGGAAACCAGAGTGGCACCCTTGTCACAGGTGCCAGTCCACTCAACAGTGTTCACTGGTCCAGCTCCATGGACAAGGGGCAGATCTCAGCCAGGAGAGGTGGCACTACATACCAGCTCTATAGTCTATGACTAGGAAATGCCCAAAGCTGAGCTGGCAGCGACTTGCCATGATCTGTCAATATGAATTGCTGACTTTCCTCTGAATTGTAAAATCCCATGTCCCAATGATTTAAGTGGATTTTGGGGGAAGCATGGCTGATTTTGGGGGGCTGAGAGCAAAAGCACGAAAGTGCATACCCCAGCTGCCTTAGACTACCTGCATATAAGGAACACAAACCAAAGTATGTCTGTTTAAAGTGCTACAGAATCTCACAACACAGGCAGATATGCATCAGAAAGGTCTCGATTCGGTGGCTAGGGCTCAGAATCAACTAAGCTAAGGGTATGTGATGTGTGCCGTGTGGTGTGCACTGACCTGGGCTCAGAAGCATGCTCAGAAGCATGACTGGACAGGAATGCAAGGTGCTACTGACCTCACGAGAGTGAATGGCTTAAGACATCCCACATGCTGAGAGAACACTTCAGAAACAAGAAGAGCATGGCGCACAGAAACAGGAGAAAACTCCCCTCTCTGACTGACAAAACACCGTGGAACAGGAGAAATTACTACAGGGTCGGGTTCACATGACCAGCTGGTCTTCAAGGGCACATCTGGAGCTAATGGACAGTTGATTGACAAGCATACTATCACCACATTTTTCAGGGCCATATCAGCTTTCTGTATTCTAACTGTGTTGTTTTAAAATTAGAGTTACAATGTACAGTTATTCCTTGATCCCCTAGACCCATTGTTTTCTTTCTCCTGCGTTAAAATGTTCGAGATTCTTAAATACATAATGACTTACTGCACAGCACAAGGCCCACTGTGTTCATATGACCACTTGTACTCTCAGGGAAACAAACCCTGTCACCTCAGAAATGCTCATCTTTGCTCAGTTAGTCACTGGGGAAACTCTCAAGATTGTTTTGAGAGCCAATTTTTTAATTCTCGCCCCAGCTACTTGGATACATTTTGAATTTTACAATGCACTGAATCAAGTTCTTGACAACCAGCATTTAGATGATGTGGTGGCTTGAACGAGATGGTCCCCTGGAGGCTCAGATGCCTGGATACTTTTGTTCCCCAGCTGCTGGAGCTGTATGGCTAGGTCTGTGAGGTACGGCCTGCTGGAGAAAGGATGTAACTGAGAGCAGGCTTTGGAGGACCAAAAGCCTTATGCCATCCCAGTGCTCTCTCTTGTTTCAGGCTTGGGCTTTGGGATGCAAGCTCTCAGCAGTTCCTGCTGCCTACTGCTGCTATGCCCTGCCACGTGGGACTCTTTCCCTCTGAAACCATAAGCCCAAAGAAATTTTCTCTCTTCAAGTAGCTCTTGATTCTCATCTCCGTAACAGCCTGTGACTGAAGGAAGTCAAGGCAGGAACTCAAGTTGGGAACCTGGAGAAAGAAACCGAAGCAGGGGACATGGAGGAATGATAGCCATTGGCTTGCTCCTCCTTGCTTACTTAGCCTGCATTCTTACAACACCCAGGACTGCTTGTTAGAGGTTGCACCATGCTAAGCCAGTTGGGGCTACATAGTACAATCCTTTCCTCCAAAAAGCCCAGGGGCAAGTGATTTCATTTAGTGGTAGGATGCTTGCCTAGTATGTGCAGCATGCTGCACTTGATCCCTAGAACAGGGGGAAAAGTCTGTCTGCAAAACATACAGAGTCATTCACTTAGATCCAGAGAGTTAGGAAGATACAAAAGAGCAATGCAGAAGGCTGATGATGGAGCAATAGACAAAGTTACAAGAACGCTGGGGAATCTAGCTTCTCCATGCTTCACAGTGAATGTGCAGGCTCTGCGCTGTCCACAGAAGATTAACAAATGAAACAAAGGGTGGTGATGTTAATAATGTTAATAATGCAAAATTATTTACAGTTATGTGCCCCATTTACTAGTTGTATCCCTTAAAATATGTGTATATCAATTATTTATGTATGTATAAACATTATTTAGAGTTTTATTGATAAGACTCATAGAAAATATTCTTTTAAAAAGTAGAAGAATTTCCTGAAGTAAAAAACAAATAATTTGTTTATTTAGCTCATGTGTTTAATGGACTTGCTACTTAAGTACCCTTAAAGTGAACAACTCTAACGTTTGTTTCCAGAGATGAGCTATTTATTAACCCTGATCTCCCTAGAGAACATATCACAGTAATCAATGATACTTGAAACTTGACTCTCCGTAGTGCCAACAACAGAAATACCTATGCCCCTGGCACTTTCAGAAGCACCACTATTTCTGACCCTCCAAGTAGAAGGAACATTCCTATGACTGGCCTGTCTGAGGCCCTAGGTCTCGGGGTCAGGCCTGGTGAAGGCACTCTCAGGGTGCTTTGCTGATGGCTAGAGGAGATGTGCTGCTTGGTTTTGTTTTGTTTGTTTTCAGTTTTGTCAACTTGACTCAAAAAAGAATCATCTGAGAGGTGGGAACCACAATATAAAAGATAGTTCCATAAAATCGGTCTGTAGGTCTAGCACTGTCCTGAAACTTGCTCTCTAGATCAGGCTGGTCTCAGATTCGGAGATTCATCTGCCTCTGCCTCCCAAGCACTAGTGACTGTAAGCTTTTCTTTAGTTCTTTTTCACAAGGCTTACCCTGAGGTTATCGCTCCCTTTATTCCATTTATTAATCTATCTGGTTCCGTGAACACAGGACTTGGCTCCATTCTGCCTCCTGGTGCTCTTTTTCTCCTCAGACTTACATTTTGTAATTTACCCTGCTCAGCTTGCTCCTTTTCATTATAAATCTTTATAAGCATGAACAATACCATGAACATATGTACAATAACATGAACAATAGTAACCACATGACAGTGTCTACATTTGGCTATTTTGAGATTTCCTCTGCCAGTGGAATTAATCCAAAACTCTTCCCTTTAGTCTCAGGCAGATGAGAAGTTCCTGCACGCTGATAAGCCTCTCCAATGCTGCAGCAATTCAAATCAGGCCAAATCAAACCAAACTAGAAAAAGCCCAGGTTTAATGGATAAAATGTTCCTGGATGGTTTTCCAAGCCCCCAGAGAAGAGACCAGAAAGGAAGGCCAGAAAACCACACATCTGTTTTCTGGGGGCCAATTTAAATTCCCTGCGGGAGTGGTCTTAAATACCCTGGAGGAGGGCATCATCATTTGGCAGGTTTTCTGAGATGTGGCAGGGTTTAGAGAGAGATGGGGCGGGGGGGGATAGAACTTCCATCAGAACATTCTAAACTCTTTAGGTATATGGATGCCAGGAGCTGGGCTTAAGCTTCCAGCAAAACAGCAGACTCTTCAGACTAGGGCCCAAGGCAGCCACCTTTGTCACAAGAATATCACCAGAATGATTTCTAGGTAACAACATACTAAAAATTCTCTTCTGAAACCTCTTGAGTGAGCCCCCAATAGTTCAAATAACTCTAATCACCTCTATTTTTCATGCTCCCACTAGTATGGGCTATTAAGCAGTGCTTAAAGTGTTCCACTGTTTTCTTATCCCCAAGTACCAAAGTCCACGTTCCTCCAAACAAAACAATGGTCAGAGCTACCACAACAATATCCCAGTCCCTGATAGCAATTTCTGTCTTAGTTAGGATTTCTATTGCTGTAAAGAGAGACCATGTTCCTTATAAAGGGAACATTTAATTGGGGTGGCTCGTTACAGTTTCAGAGCTTCTATCTATTACCCTCGTGGCAGCATGCAGGAAGATGTGGTGCTGAGAAGCCTACATCTTGCAGGCAACAGAGACTGAGAAACTTGGCCATATCCTGAGCATATAAAACCTCCAAGTCCAACCCTACAGTGACTCACTTCCTCCAACAAGGGTATACCCACTCTGACAAAACCACGTCTCCTAGTAGGACCACTTCCTGTGAGGCCATGGTAACCAATTACATTCAAACTACCACACTCTCCAAGTTGTTTTTGGTCAGCAATAGAACCCCAACTAAGACAGAAGAACAATAGACAACAACCCTTTTCAGATTGTAGTAATTTAGAACCTGGGAAGAAAGAAGGGGAAAGGTTTCTACTTTTCTTTACTATAAAGAGAGAAGAAACATGTACGGAAATGATATTAGAGCACATTAACCTTCTATCTGCTTTTTCTTCAGCTAAAATCAAACAGCAAGAGGCTTAAACCAATCTCACCCCATTTCAAAGGTCAGGAATTTCACTAAGAGTCAAGAATAAAAGCCAGTCAAGTGTGAGACATCTTTGTGGAAACGTTGAGAATTTATTCAAAGATGACCTTTATTTATTTACTTATGCAGATTTTGATGACAGGCTTTGAAACGTATTCTTTCAGCTTCAAAGCCTGCTTTTGCAAGCAGAAAGGATCCCTGTGAATGGGGAGAGAGAGAGAGAGAGAGAGAGAGAGAGAGAGA
>LOEQ01002148.1:41555-54964 GCA_001685075.1 Bramus lutescens | reverse complement strand
GAGAGAGAGAGAGAGAGAGAGAGAGAGAGAGAGAGAGAGAGAGAGAGACCTGCTGTTGGCCCACTATTGGCCCACTATCTCAGATCTTTAGGACCACCTGCGACTTCGGAAATGCCGGCTGCTCTTCTGAAGTGGAAGTCTGGGAGGCTGCACCACCTGGAGCTAGCCACGTTGGACCATTTTGGAACATAGAAGCTCACGCTGAAAAAATGAATCAGAAGCATCTAGGGTTGGCATGTTTGGAGCAGTTTGCAGTCTTCAGGAAATCGGAAATCCGCTGGGACAGATACAGCGTCGGGACAGAAGGCAGAGTTAAGGAGCTTAGGGGAAAATTTTTGTCTTGGGTGTACATTTGAAACTTCTAGGTCCTCGGTCGTGGTAGATGGCTGGCGGGAGTCCCAAGACCAGTGGAAATGGAGAAAGAACCCACCCTCAGGAACAGGCAGTAGGTGGGGAAACTTGGACTCTTGACAGGCTTACTAATCGGGAGTGTTCGACCTGAGAGCAGTCGATCCGAGTCTCATAACTCCCTGAAGCTTACAAGAATTTTTTTTCCACATTTAGAGACTTTTTTAGCATAATGAGAGGCACTTTTAAGTCTATACTCAGAAGACAACCAAAGGAGATTTTATAATTTGACCTTGGGACTATGATGTAGTCTGTGCTTTCCCAGGGCTAGATCAGATAGAACTCCACTCCTTTCTGTTAAAACTCTGTCATAACATAACAATAGCACAGAGAGGGGGAAAAATCTCAAACATCTTTTTATATTACCTTGAAATACCTTCTTAGACCCTCACAACTTACTTAAGCTTTTACATCCTCAGTTCTTTACAATTTGCATTTATATACCTTAATTAATTTCTTTACATCCTCAGAACCTAATCTTCAAACTTTTTTTCCCCAATCATTTACCATAAGACATAGGTGTTAGCTCTCAAACCTAGGGTGCCTATTAACGTAGCAAAGTAGTGCTGTCTGCCAGTCCCTCAGCATGGCTAGCACCTGTTACAGAGACAGCCTGGCTGGCATACCCCACCTGCTACCCCAAACTCTGCAGCCCAGTGACTGGGCTGGGGACTTCCCTTCCTCCAGCTTCTGATTTCTATATAACCTCAGCCATTAGGGCTACCAGCTCTTCAGCTTCTTGGTCTCCCGGGCCCTCTTTTTTTCTCTTTTGCTCTTCCTCCACCTTCTCCTCTCATGGTCTGGTTTAGTTTGGACCCTTCCAGATGCCTCTGCCTGTGTTCTTCCTTATATCTGTAATAAATTCTCAATGCCTTAGGAGCAGGTCACCATATCCTCCTTTTATTTCTTTTTCATTCATCTGGCGCTGAAACCTGGGAGGAACATGAATCACTTCCCTCCCTAGTAACTCAGCGTCTCCGTAGCGAGCCGCAGGTCTGTCTCTCCTAAAGTATGGGCAGATCAGTTGTTTCTGCTGGTTTCTGCCACCCAACAAATTTCAATCCGAACTCCAAAGTTATGTCTCGTCCTCTCTCAGTCTCCCCAGTTCGTGGAGCCTACCCCATGTGGGCATCTCTCTACTGAATAAGAATCACCCTGGAGCTATCGACTTCATTTACTAACACTACAAAAACCACAACCATGTACCAGAAAGCTCCTCTGGTCCTTCTGGGCCCCCTTATCACATGAGTAAGAATGCTTCCTGTCTGTGATTCGGAACATTTCTTTCTGATAAATTTCTCATTCCACTTGGGGATGCCCCAAGCAGAAATTCTTGACACAAAGACATTTTAGCCACCTTGGTTTGGCTCCTGCCTGGAGCCTTCTCAACCCTCCCCACAGAAGCAGCTGGACTTCCTGTAGTCCCACTTGTCACCTCCTGTGACTCTTTCCTTGTCTTCTCCCCTCAGAAACTGCCAGCAATCTAGCTTCTCAAAGCCACCTGGGCCACTACATGATCTCTAGGGTGCCACCTGCAGTCCCTCAGCGTCTGCTCTCAGCTCCCTTCTGAAGTTTCCTCCCCTTCCCTTTGGAGCCACCTGCACCATCTCTTCCTTAAGCCCTCCTCTCAGCCAGCCTCCTCCTGCAGTCCCAGAACTTCCCTTAGCCACTGGGGACACCTACACACTCTCTCAGCTCCCTCTTGGAGCGTACAGAAGCCCTCTCCCTGGAGATATTCCTTTCTGCAACCCTTTCTGGCTTCCTCAGGCTCAGATTTTATTAAAGCCTCACTATGTGACTACAAACAACTTGGCCTCCATACAGATCAAAAATCAAAGATTGGTACACACGAGTTTTAGATTCTCTCTTATGGTAACAACTTCTGCCGCTACACAAGCAAATGATCCCAAATCTCTAGTGTCTGAACTTATCATCACTTCAATAAGTTCCTTATCTCTAGGGCTTTTCTAATTATCACTTTTAAAAATCTTTTCTCTCTGATTTCTCTTTGTTCTGCTCTCAGAAAATCTCTTAAAACTATGTTATAAACTCTATCTTAATCTCAGGATTTAGAAGTTCATTGGGTATGGTTTAAACTTTTATAAAATCTGTAACAAAAATCTGGCTTAAAAGTTATACTAAAAGGCTTATAGTATAAAACCCATACGTGGATAACCCTAATCTGCTAATATGTATGTGTGTGTGTGTGCTCACACGCATTGTGTGTATTTCAAATCTTGTTTAAAATATACTATATAAGTAGCTTAGATTCAACTCTTATTTTAAAGAAGACTCACTAAAAAAGGGGGGGGGGATTTTGAACAGCAGCCACAATGGTTAACAGCCATGTTTATTAAGGTTAAAGCATACATACCATGTCACTTCATCACTGTCTTAAGATGACTAGATGGCATAAAACTTCTCAGTCCCACTGAGCCCTTGGTTTGTCACTGTCTCTGCTTTTCAGACTAAGGAGACAGCAACAGGTCACCAAAATATCTTAAATTAATATGAAAATTTGTAAGGTTTATAAATTCCTAAGGTTATAAAGATAGCTCAGTTTAAAAAACTGACTTAGTGACATATGTCTAACCACTTAGGTCTTTGCTAACTGCTCAGCACCAGGCTCCTATAAAATTTAAACAGGAAGCAACGTATGTTTGAATAAGGGATTTTTGATAAATAAGGTTTTTAAAGTCCTAAGTACTACTGAGGTTGACAGTAACTGACCTGAAGATACATGTATAGTCTTTCTGTCTTTGCTAACTTTGTTAAGCTTTTGATATTTGGATAAATTGAGTCTTTAAAAAATGTGACCTTCTGTAGTAGAGCACTATAAAAGAATAAAGTTTCCAGTCTATCTGTGGACTATATTTATGGTTTTGTAAAGTCCCCAGTCTCTCTATGGACTGTATTTATGGTTTAAAGTTTTATTTTAATGCTGAAGGATCTTCAATTAAATCTTGAACTCAGATTTTTAAGGCTCAAACTTAACAGAGATAAAGATGTAAAATTCCTAATCTTATAAAAGCTACTAATTTGTAAACTGTTATAGAATTCATTTAATGACAAGCTTTATGAAGTTTCCTAAATGTTTTAAAGGTTAAGCTTAAAGCAAAGTAACTTAACCAAGTAAAGTTATTTTAAATCAGGTCTACTTCATAGATGGCCCTCAAAATCTTCAGCGATCTGATGAATATGGTTTTTAAGATGCTTAGCAACCAGGGCAACAGTGGTGCACACCTTTAATCCCGGCTCTCAGGAGGCAGAGCAGGAGATCTCTAAATTCAGCCTACTCTACAAAGCAAGTTCCAGGAAAGCCAGAGCTACATAGAGAAACCTCTTTAAAAAAAAAAAAAGCCTAATAAAATATATTGCTATGATAGACAAAAATGCCAGATCCTAGAAGCAAACTTAAAGTCGACTGCCTTACTCTGCCTCATCAAGGTGAGGTCAGTTTTCCTTCTCCACAGGAAAATCTCTCTGACCTTCTGGGTCTGACAGGCAAAGGCTGATGCTGCCCTGTGGTAGCTGAGGATCAAGATCCTGCAGGACAGCTGAAGACTTAACTGCTTCTGCCCCCATAAAGCCAGCAAGATGGTGGCAGCCTAGGGTACCCACCCAGCCAGCTACAGCAAGTCCTCACTTTCATGAGTTTAGGCCACTTGGATTATACTTTCTACTATAACGAATCCTTCTCAGAACTCTGATGATACTGACTGGCTAACTGTATGCTTTAACAGCAGCATGGGTACCAGCTCCTTCCCTGGAGGCTGCAGTTACCTTGGTAGTTCATTTGAATCAGGCCGCAGGCTTCATTTTTCTAGAGCTGCTAGGGCTCCTAGAAATAGGCAGCTGCTCCTTGCTGATAAAGATAAACTGTGTTTCAATGTAACTATTTACTATCGATTTATTTAAAGCAACTGGCTTTACAATAACTGCTCATAGGAAGCAACCAGCTATTGAACAAAAACCAAGAAGTAAAAGGAGGAAATGACCACTCCTAAGACGTTGAGGTTTTTGTTGTAGATGCAAAGCAGAGGTAGAAGGCTCATCACCCTGACTGCAGCTGAGGGCATGCTTGACTTAGGCAGAAGGGAAAGGAGGGAGGAAGAAGAGAGGAGCCGAGGGGAGAGCAGGGGGAAACAAAGGTTCCTGGGAACGGACAAAGACTTGAGGAATGCCCCATTAACATTTTTCACTAAATCAGCAAATGGAATAAAAATGCAGTTATACTGGATGCTTTCAAACTGCTTTTTTAGCGTAAAGTGTAATGAGATGGATAAACCCCACACATTTTATGGTTAGCAGCTGATCATTTTGTTAATCAGATTTAGCTTTACATTCCTCTTTTCTATACAACGGTGATCACAGTTGGTCTTTAAAGTTCTCTATATACCGGTAATCACAGGAAGACAGTTGGTCTTCTTACTGTATACTTCAGATATAACACTGTGTTCCTGGAGAGTCCATATGTAATGAAAGATTAGGAGTCCAGGGCTGAGTCTGGAGCCTCCCATTAGAAGGCTGTGTGCTGGTGTTGGTGGGCCCTCTTGTGGACATGTGTCACACTGAGCAAACGTTTACCTTTTTGTTTTTGTTTGTTTGTTTTTTGTTTTGTTTTGTTTTGTTTTTGAGACAGGGTTCCTTTGTGTAACTGTCCTAGCTGTCCTGAAATTCGCTTGGTAGACCACGGGGGCCTCAAACTCATTGAGATCCATCTGCCTCTGCCTACCAAATGCTGGAATTAAATATTAAAAAGAAATAGCAGAACCAGGCACAGTATAAGCTGAGAGGGAAACTCAGTGAAGGCCAGCTGTTCAAGGCTTTTCTGGGCCACTTCAAAAGATACTAACTGACTAGTAACAGCGTGCAGTGGAATGGAAAGTCCCAAAGATAACTCGTCAATTATTGTTCTTAAATGTTTATTCTGTTAACAAGAGATGGTACATTAGTTAGTTTTCTTGTCCAAAAGAAAGGAAGGAAGGGAGGGAGGGAGAGAAGGAGGGAGGGAGGNAAGGAAGGAAGGAAGGAAGGAAGGAAGGAAGGAAGGAAGGAAGGAAGGAAGGAAGGAAAAAACTGATAGAAGCAACTTGGTGAAGGACTCTGTGGCTTACAGTCTCAGGGGGGATTGCTCCTTGTGGGTGGGGAAGGCATGGTGGCAGGAAAGAGGAGTTTGAGATATGAATTGTTCACATTTTAGCAAATCAGGAAACAAAGAAAAGGAGCAGCTTAGGACGCAGTCCTACTGGCCTATGTCAGGTAGCTATGCCTGATAACCCAGAGGTTCTAGCTCTATTCACGATGCAACCAACTGAAGACTAAGTGTTCAAATGCATAAACTTACAGAGGACATTTTGGATTCTATAGTAATATTTTATTTCTATTTTAATGAATAAAGCTTACCTAAAGATCAGAAGGGCAGAGCTAAGCCACTAGAGGTCAGACAGTGGTGGCACACACCTTTAATCTCAGGATTTGGGAGACAGAGGCAAATGAATCTCTGTGAGTTCAAGGCCACCCTGGGCTACACAAGATCAATACTGAAACAAATCCAGGTGGTGGTGGCTCACACCTTTAATCCCAGGACTAGGGAGTCATACACCTTTAATTTCATCACTAGAGGGAATATAAAATGGGAGGGGAAAGAGGCTTGGACTGCTTAGGCTACTTAGTCTGCAGTTGCCCAGCCTTGGTAGAGGTAAGACTTCTCTAGTGGCTTGGCTGTTTGCTTTTCTGGTTTTCGGGTTAACCCCCAATTTCTGTCTTTGGGTTTTTATTGTTCATGCTATAAGACTCAACACTAACAGATGGCGAACTTAGATTTGAGAGTTAGTGAGAGAGAAATCCCACCCTCAGCCTGGGACATTCTCTCATGGTAGATACCAGAATGAAAATGAATGAGGTACTACAGTGCCCTCTGTCAGGCTGGGACCTTGCCAATATTCAGTAGAGAGAATCTGTGGGTCCTAATATTGAAAATGACATCTGAATCATATATCCCACAGGATCTGGGGAGCTGCTATGGATTGTACTGTGTTGTACTGCTGACTCATGGGTTTAAAATATGTAGCTCTACTCCCTAAGATAACATTAAGAAGTAGAGATTTGGGAGGCAATTCTATCCTGTTCACAGCATTGGTATCCTTATTAAGACAGGCACCGGAATAGCACACTCATCTCTTCCCCAACCCCACAGTGTGAGGACCCAGCAAGAAAACAGCCATTAAAAATTAAAAAGATAGCCCTTGCCAGAGTCCGCAGGCCATCTTGGCTTTCCAGTTTCTAGAACTATGAGGCAGTAAGCATCAGTTATTTAAGCCAGTGCGTGTGGTGCTTTATTATGGCAGCTGGTAATACAGCCCCGGAGGAACTTGCTGTAACAGCCCAAGTCTAGAGAAGACCAATGTCACCTTATCAAATGCCACGGTCCTCCGCTGGATAATCTGTAAATCAATCAGCGGAGCTCAAATACCACTGGAGGAAAGTGGAAGTGACCCTGCAGGGGACTGTTCCCAATCTTTCTCAGAGCAAAATCGACACAGAACATGGTGGTCACTGGCAGAGTTTCAAGGCTTGTGCCTTAAAGACCACACTCCTTCCCTAGAGCTGAAAACTTCAGAATGGCAGTCCAACCTCAGTCTACCCTGGGGATGCCAAAGAGAGGTTCTGAGGTAGGGAGACAGTGTGTAGGTTTGGAAGATAACAGAACCTGATGAAAAGGCAGGGTAGGAATCCCATAGATAGGACTGACTGTCTTCTGAAACAGACCTTTCTGGACCATTCTGCCCAGTGCCATGTGAACCTGGAATCCTATCCTTACTGCCTTTTGCCTAACTAGCTTCCAGAGAGCTTTTCAACTGCCTGTAGATTCCTCATTGGCTCTATATTCAGACAGAGGTGAGTGTAAAGTGTTTTTGATGCGACAACCCTCTCCCTAGATGCAATAATCCAAATCAGACCAAATCAAACTGAATTAGACAAAGCCCAGCTTTAATGGATGCCGTCACTCCCAGGTGGCCCTCTGAGAAAACAAGGAGGGGGCGGGAGGAGAACCAGAAAGACCATGTGTCCCGTCTCTGGAAAGCAGTTTAAATAGCCTGTGGGAGTGGTCTTGACCCTCTCTGGGGAGGGGCCACCGTTTGCCCAGCTTTCTTGGAGGTGGAGTCTGGACTGTGGCAACTCCCAGGGGAGGGGACTTGGGGTGGAAAGTTCACCCAGAACATTTTAGAAAGGATGCCAAGGGGCCGGGGTAACGCTTTCAAACCAAACATCCCAGACTCCTTGAATAAAGGGGTGCCTTCCAACCAAACAGTGAGCAGCAATGCACTACTATAGCGCACACGGCTACTGGTAGCCTTCCTTTACTTCTTCTTACTTCTCACTTTTCTGGGTCCAAACACCTTCCTAGCAAAGACAAAGAAGGTCATACATTGCACAGCTGACCTGAAAAGTAAGAAATAAGAGGGTATTGCCTCCGAAACAACCGAAAGAGGTGATACAAAGTCCCTGTACACGACTGGCTCGACGCCTGCACAGCTCCGAAACCACTGACAGTTCTGCCTGCGGACACCAGCCTGACAGGGAAGACATCAGTGATCTTAGACCACGGTATGTGCTATTCTCGGGCAACTTCAATGGTTTCTGCTCATAACCCTTTTGTCTGCAGAATATTAACACAATTCAGGAAACAGGTACATAAAATAGGTATACAAATCATTCTATTGATAACAAATCATAAACAAATTTAGTTTGAATAAATTCTTTGTCATACATGTAAACATATGATCATAAGGCAGGCTGCCCACTTACTACAATTTGGATCTGAATGACTCAAAAAGCCCATGTGTTAAAAGGCTTATTGCTCCAGGCGGTGCTGACCAGAAATGTGGAATAGGTAAAAGGAAGGGACCTGAAACGAAGGCCCCTGCCCTTGTTCTCATTTGCCTCCTGACCTCACTGCTCTGCCGTGTTCTTCAGCTATGTGCTGCCACAGCCCAAAGCAGCAACGCACAAATAGTCACGGGTTATGAATCTCCAAAACTGTGAAATCACGTGCTTTGATTTATTTCTGTGGGAATGGGGTACTTGTCACTGAGCCCCTCTGGATGCCAGAGGATAATTTGTAGGAGCTGGTTCTATCTTTCCGCTGTGTGGGTCCTGAGGATAAAACTCAGCTTCTCGGGATTAGCAGCAAATGATTTTATCCACTTCTGAGCTATCTCACCCACCTAAGTCCTTTTATTTTTTTGCTTATTTTTGCTTTTATCATGGGTATTTATTATGATGATAGAGAACCCACTAACAGAATTTTAGGCCAACAAAATAGAAGTTTAAAATAAGAAGGAAAACTTTACCTAAAACCAGATAATCCCTAATAAATTTATAGCTATTAAATAAATGTCTATAATTTTAATTTCCCTCCCCCACAGGGAAAAATCTAGGCTTGAACACATTTTCCAACAAATTCTAGCCCCACATTTAAGGGAAAAATAATGAAAATATAATATAAGGTGATGGGAGAGAGATTTAGTGGTTAAGACAGCATACTACTCTCAGGGGACCTGGGATCTATCATCATCCTCTCTCAAGGTGACTCACAGCAGTCTGTACCTCCACTTCCACAGGATCTCACACTCTTCATACCTCCAGAGGCACACAGAGTACATACAGATGGATGTATTCAGGCAAGTCACACACAGAGTACATACAGATGGATGTATTCAGGCAAGTCACACACACACATAAGTTAAAAATAATCTGTTAAAAATTTTGAACCAAAACCTATAACAAAAAAGAAAATATAACTTAAGATTTTCTAGGGATTAAAAAAAAAAGAGGAGAAGGTTCTTCCCCACATATCTAACAAAGCCATAATAAACCCGGTGCTAAAAGTAAAACAAATGGTCTACTATTATTCGTTAACATAAATGCAAAACCAAACAGGATTAGTAAATTTGGATTTGAAGATACAGTGACATCAGAAGAGGTTACATAACACCAATCTCATAACCTCAGTTAGAAACTCAGGACTAAAGAACATGCAGAGGGGCATCTGGAGGAACAGACGCCCAGGAGAAGGGAACACACTGGGTAGATCTAACCTGCTGGTGTCCCATGCAACAGCTCCCCTCACTCAGACTTGCACATGAGAAAGAGCCTGAGGAGGAAGCAGCATGCTTGTTGAGCTCAGGATTCAAATGTCAAGAGTCTGGGACTGAGGGTGACTGGAACTTAAGAGAAATCCTAGGCAAAAGAAGGGGTTCCAAGTTCTGTAGGAAAGAACGGCTATTTCTCAAACCCTCAACTGTCCCCTAACATCCAAACTAGACAGAAACAAACAAAAGGTAGAGTGAGAGATTGGCATCTTTTCCCCTCTGGAGGCAGAGCTGGAATTCAATTCCTGAAATTTAGAGGTACTTGATTATCATTCTTGATTTTCCACAGTAAACCACAACGAGCTACAGGACCACATTTAAGACAAGTAGATATGTCTTAGAGCTAACTGAAGGAAAAGGCAGCCCTTTTCCAAGAAAGAGAACAGAATCCAGAGACTCAATAAGATCCTTTAAAAATGTTCAATATACAGCAAAGATGCAGGACCCCAAAGGGACCCCAAAGCTTCACAGATTTCAGAGTAGCTAGCATAAACAGACTGTCACGTGTCTCGTATGTTTGAAATCACTAATTAAGAGTTATAATGTAGAATCCAGGCACGGTGATAGACATTTGTAATTCAATCCTGAGGCTGGCTTGGATTGCTGAAGCCTTAGGAGTTCAAGATTAAGCTATGCAACTTAGTAAGACTCTGTCTCTAAACTCCACAAGTCAGGGTTAAATAAGCCTGCAGTCAGGTTTAACTGCTACAAAAAGAATACATCAAAACTTAAGATTTCAATTGTCCTAGTGCCAAAGACATACACTGTCTTTGCAAGCAATATTTCAGGAGTAAACCTGGTCCAACTGCACTGAAGCCCTGAAGGCACCTCCATCCTATCTCAAGCGTGTGTGTTTCACACCCTCACGGCCTCCACCAGGAAAGTGCCTCCAAATACTTCTTGCACTCCTTGGACTTCCGGACTTGCCTTCTGCTGATCTGGTCAGTACCCTAAGCATTATTGCTAAAATGCAGAGAGATTAGACTTTACCTATCACACTATGTAATTCTTCTAAATATTTTTTGTAGAAACAAAAACCAAACCCATTAGCATTGCATTGGCGGTCTGTCTTGGTCATTTTAAATCCATCTCCCCACTTTTGGATGTAGCAAGAGTTCTAATAGGTCTTGCTAATTAAAGCTGAGAAATGGGAATGCTGAGAGATCAGAGAGACAGAGGAGCAAAACCGCAGTCACCTTACCTACTCAACTTAGAGGTCATAAAGAGACTGAGCGCCTGTCTCCTCCCACCTTATCACTTCCTCTCTCTGGCCAGTCATATCACTTCCTGTCTGTCTGTACAGCCCTCCAGACCTCGATANTAGTTGGCTAGTGGCTAGCTCTATCCTCTGATCTTCGGGCAAGCTTTATTTGTACAAACAAGAGAGCACCACATTTCCCCCTTTTTGTCTAAAAATTAAAAAAGAAGGTTAAAACTAATATACAAAAAAACTATATACAATAAGTACAATAATTATATACAATATATACAGGCAATAAATACATTAACAATGTCTAGTCCATCAATAATTGACAAATTCAGAGAAAATACTCCATATATATCCTATCTTGGTGAGTCCAAAAATTGTACCTAATTCACTTTCTATTCTAACTTGCATTTGCCAAAATTATCTTCTTATGTTTCTCAGCCTTATGCACTTTACATTTCTCTAGAGAATTTCTTTTCTGAATCTGGTAACAAGGAAAACTATAACTATGAAGTCACCAACTTCATTAGAGATCCAAGAAGGAAATAATATTACCTGAATAAACAAGAAGTATAAGCAAGCAATTTCTATAAAAAAAAAATGTGAGAAATGACAGAAAGAGCTGGCTGCCTGCACAGTCACCTAAGGTTCCTCTGCAGTGTTGAGGCATCCATCATCAGCCTACAGGCCTAGCATATCTGACAGACTTTTCTGTGAAGTAGGATTTGTAAAGGGATGTACTACCTTGTCTTGGCAAAGTTTGAAAATTCTTTCTTTTATTCCCTGCTTGTCCAATTTGTACAGCACAGTGTCAGCAACGAGTCAAGAGCTCTTTCTTCCCTAGTGACTAACCTTTGCCATAAAGAAAATAAACTCCACGTGGAGTTTCTGCAATGCCCATCATATTTTCTGAAGTAGATTGGTGCTGCCAGCAGATATGTCTCATTGTCATAAAAAAGAAAATCTATATTATTAAAACATCTTAAATGCCGTATTTTATAAATCTCTGATGAGTTTGAGGACAACCTGTCTATCTAAAATATATTTCTCTTTGACCTTAAAAACATATCTAATATGACTACAAGTTTGATTGCAATGGGTGACTAATTGCTAACCTGCATTTCCTTATTATCTTAAATAGTTGGTAATCATTATATTTTTATATGACTTGAACAAGATTAGAAATGTATGTGCAGTATGTTCTAACAAAAATAATCTCAACTTTGTATCACTATACAAAAAAATCCAAGCCAATGTAAAATATTTAAAACTAGTAGTTGCTTCTTTTGGTTTAAAAGTAGACTCAATAATCTACCTTTTAATCCTATTTCTATATCCTCCCCTTATTTCTTTTCAGAATAGTTTCAATAATCTACTCTTATATTCTATCATATTTATATGCCCCTTTTTTAATCAAAACAAGAACTCTGAAACTAATCTCCTTTGTTCAACTTTCTTACTGACTGTAGACAATAACGACTTGTAACCAATCCCCCTTAAACAATAACAAATATGCATAACCCATTGAACGACAAAAATCTACCCACCCCACCTCTTGGGAATGTAAGCACCGTATTCTTAAATTTACTTCCTACTGTCTGGGGTTGACAACATATTTAGGAGATCCTGAAAAGAAAAATTTGGGTTAACTGTCAAATCCTGGGAGAGGTAGCTGTATCATTCAGTCTATGCATCATGGGAAAGGGCAGGGTTTGCCTCAAATCCTGACTAGAGTAGTCTGTAATGGTGGATTATCTCAGCTAGCCACCTCGAAATTGTCTTGAGAAGTTTGTAGTACAAAGTTATTCTTTAGGTGTTTTGTTGTTGTTGTTTATTTATTTACTTTTTCAGCTTAGTGGTGTTATTATAGTCCTGATAGAATCACTGCTCTGTGGCCCTATTCTTTTTTCGGAGAATTTAAATGCTACTGTTAGGCATGGTCTTGGCTCACTGCAGAAAATGTAAACATTTTAAAAGTCATGTTCAGCAGAACTCAAAGAGGTTAAAGAATCAATATTTGCTATGTACATCAAGAGTACAAAAATTTAATTCCTAGTTACCTGGTAGAGACTCAAACCTGAAACCATGTACAGGAAGCTAGATGAAGTCTTTTTCTAGAGTTAGTTAGTACTCTGTATGACAATAAATTTCATGCTAAAAAATTTTAAAATATACATATTTTAATCTTATAAAATTTTAGACAATATTTATGCCTCAAGAAATTAGTATACTACCTTATACAAACTTGGAGGTGAAGCACAGAGATCCACTCAGAAGTTTTCAAGCACACATTTAGTGTTACATTGTCCTTCAGAGCTCATTCATCCAACAGTCTGTGCAGATGAACCCATCTCCCTGTCACATCCTGCCCTGTAATAACTGTTCTATTGTTACAACGAGCTCATGTTCTTCATCCCCACACATATAACATGTGCAGTGTTTGTCTTTGACTTATTTCCCTTAGCATAGCATCTCCCAGTTTTGACCATGTTATCACCAATGCCAAGGGTTCTTTCTTTCTAAAGGTTAATAGTCCATCTCACATATACATCAGCTTATGGTCATCTCTCATAGGACACTTTGGTTTATCCTCCATCTCAGCCATTAGAAACACTGTATTAAATGCAGGGATGACA
>LOEQ01002148.1:2287-28958 GCA_001685075.1 Bramus lutescens | reverse complement strand
CAAGACAACAGTAGGTGGTTACACTGTACCTAAGGGACAAGACAACAGTAGGTGGTTACACTGGTACCTAAGGGACAAGACAACAGTAGGCGGTTACATTGTACCTAAGGGACAAGACAACAGTAGGCGCTTACACTGTACCTAAGGGACAAGACAACAGTAGGCAGTTACACTGTACCTAAGGGGCAAGAAAACAGTAGACAGTTACACTGGAAAAAAGGAGAGGATGAAATTGTGCTAGTGCTTTCTAAAAGTTGGTTATAGAAACTCCTGGCACAGAATTCAGGGCATGAGTAGGAAGGAGAGTTTGGGGAGCTGCGGTAGATCTGTGCTGCTGACGAGAGGCCTGCAGCATGGAACTTGGTTGGCCCTAGAACTGGTGGACTTCATTCATGCATGACTACTCAGTAGGCGCTTTACTTTTTAAGGTCTTTACAAAGTTTAAATATCAGTAAGTTAGGGCCAGGCGTGGTGGCATATGACTTTACTCCCAACACTGGGAAGGTAGGAGCTGAAGGTCAACGTTAGCTGTGTAGGAAGTTCAAAGCCAGCCTCATGTATGGAGGCTGTCTCACTTCTGCCCCAGGCAAGCAGCCAAAAAAGTAAGAGAGCTAGGCATGATCGTGTATGCTTGCAACACCAGCGCTTGTGTGGCTCAGGCAGGAGGACCGTAGCCTGGGCTGCGTGGCGAGAGAATGGAAGATGTTTTTAAAGGGAGGTGAAATATTACCTTTGAGTCATTTATCGGAAGTTGCAATGGGAGTGGATAATTAACTTTTTAGATCAAAATGAGTTTCAAAGAGGAGAACAGAAGGCAAGGGCATAAACATCTTATTGTGGAAAAGAGAAGAAAGGAAATTTAGTAAAACCAAAGCATGTTTGGAACCCCACTGCACAGTGGGGCGAATGGTGCCTCTCAGGAAAGTCAGGGAAAGGCAAAGTTCCCATGTGAAGTGAGAAAATGGAAGTGGCACTGTTGTCACTGCTCCAGTTGTAGGTACCCTTGGTCCTCTGTCTCCACAAAGAACGGCTAGAGAGTTCATGGAGCGCCCTTCGAGCTCAGGACACAAAGTACTCGATATGAAGACGTATTCCAAAGCTGCAGAGGCCTAAGAGTCTGACCAGTGAGTCAAAACTGGGACCCTGAATCTTCCACCCTTGGAGATGGCTGTTTGGCTCCAGCAAAGATGCCACTGCAGAGCAACAAGGAGAGGGCATTTCATGGCATTGTCTAAGGGAAGAAATTAGCATTGGCCTCTCTTTCCCTTATGCAACATACAGTCAGTTCCAGACGGCTTGCAGCTCTGACTATAAATATCAGTGAGGCTGCATGATCTCAGGGAAGTCCATAACAAACCGCTAAATCTTTTCCTGTGTCCAGTTTTTCCAGGCCTTTGTCACAAGGCAAAGAAGCAGGATCATTCATTTTGGCAGCTTGTTGACATGAGACAGGGAGGGAAGAAGTTATACTTAGGGACAAACATGGCAGGAAGCTGTGCTGGCTTTGTCATAGTTTCTGAGGCCATGTGCTATCCAGTTCTTCCTCTCCAACACTGCACTTATTTCAGAGACAGGCAGACTCTTTCTTCTTGCTTGCTGCACCCACCCCCACACCACGGGTATGCAGTGCAAACTCTGTGGGTTCTAGTGGACTCAGTGGCACTGATGGGGTGGTGCCCCTCCCCACAGCAGTAGTGGGGTTCTTCTGGTGTACACCCCTGTGTCCAGGTAGATCTTGTTTTGCTTGCAGGACATGAGAACTGCCGCTTCCTCTGTAACTTGGTTACCAGTTTAGGAGAAACCTTGAAGGGAACCTCTATTCCCTGTGCAGGGCTGTTGTGGTTTTTGCCATTGCTCTGTGAGTTAGTGGGAACTGGAGTAGAAGGTGTGGGGAAATAGAAAGTGAGCTCTGGCACCTTGTAGGAAGTTTCTATGTGTTACTTCATTGTTAAATTTTCTGATCTCCTTGAAAAAGATTAGGATAATCTTAGGTGAATGGAAATGTGTGTTTTGTAGCCTTTCTGAAGTTAGAGTCAGGGCAGATCTTAGTTACTGCAAAGGGAATATATGAAGTTTTTTACACTGGGAATTGTAATGTACTAGGTCTCTCTGAAGAATAAACCATTGTGTAGCCATATGGGGCAAGAAGAACTTCCACCTGTTGCCAGTGCCCCCTGCACCCCCCCCAACAGAAGAATCCTTAAGCAGTCACCTAGGGCCGAGGTGGGAAACCAGGACCCCAGTCGCCGTGCTGGTGCTGACATGTCAGGCTCTACAAACCCGGAGGGATACACATTCTCCCTGTTTAATATTTGCCTGAGTTCCGTTGAACAGTTAGATATCCTGAAGAGCTCAGTGTACTTCTTTATAAAGAAAAGTTATTTCCTATGTCTCTGTAGCTTCTTATTTTAGAGTGGTTTATGTCTGTTCTGAGTTTTTATTCATGAGCTGTGATGTTTAAAGGCTTTATTCAGGTGAACAGGAGTGTGGTGGAGTACACATAGCTCAGCCTCCACCTGGGAACATTGTGAATGACCTTTTCAGAGAGGCAAGGGAGCATGGGGCTGTCCCTTTAAGTGAAGCCACAAGATCTTCAAGTGATGACAAAGCTAAGGTCAGTGCTGTCTGTAACTGTACTGTTTCTGGGAAGGTGCGATCTACTTGGACATGTGTCGTGGTGATGCTTTTCTGATCTTTCTGGCCTCATGGTTGAGAATGACTGCTCCATGAAACTTCAGTTTTAGGCTTTATTTGGTAGCAGCTGGAAAACTTCCTTCTGTCAAGCCTTGAGGTCATTTTAACATTTCCACATTCTCCAATTCTGTAAGCAAACTATGGAATTGATTTCACATGTGGAACAAAGTAAGGTTGTAATCTTAAGCACATTTGTCATGCAAATGGTAATTAAAAGAATAGCCATTTCTGCCCACAGTATCCTCCCTGAGGATTATGTGTTCAGTACAGCAATATCAAAGTGTGATCATAGCCTATGTGATGAAGGTAAGATCCAATTGGGACTATAGCTGACTTCCTGTAGCTAGCTAAACAACTTAAGATGGAGTTCATCCCAGGAAAGGACACATGGACACAGTGTAGAAATCAACAGGTCATGGTGATTCGCAGCCACAACAGATACATCTGCATCACAGCTCCTGCATCTGTGGCTCAGGGAATATTGTGGAAGAGGGGGCAGGAAGTCAGCAGTCAGTGGTAAAAGTCCCCTAGAAGTGGCTGCTTAACCATGACTGGAACAATGGCAGTTTCAAGGGCGAATTAACACGGGAGGGGAAATCTCATATGGTCACACCCCAAAGAACTACAGTCCACCCTTGACTGCTGGGAGAAGGAAGATTACCCTCTCCCAGGGATGACCTCTTGTTGGTTATCCAACCCAGAGTAGTCAGCCTGGAAACTATATACACACCACCAATAAAAACATTCAGTGTGAGATATGTATTTACATACATGTATGTATGTAACAATAATAAAAAAGAGGCTCTCGACCTGGAGGGGGGATGTGGGAGGGGCTAGAAGGGAGAAAGTGATGTAATTTCTATTTCAGTAAAAACATAAAAAAATTTTAAAGCCTATAAAATACATACAGAATTCTTTAACAATTTGTAACATTTATTTTGTGTGTGTGTGGTCGTGTACACACAAATCCACAACCCGCATGTGGAGGTCAGAGGACAGTTTGCAGGAGTCTGTTCTCTCCTTCTACCGTGTGGCTTCTGGGGATCAAACTAAGTTATTGCACATTTCGAGTTACTAATGTTTATATGAAAAGACATTTAACTTCTCACATACACTTGCTTGTAACTTAAGGACTTCATTCCAATGTATTTTCCTAGTCAGTATGAATCTGGCCAATAATTTCTTGTCTAGTTTTGAAATATCAAGTATCCAAATAACCTTTTGACTGTAAGCCCTAGTGAACTCTTAACCCATTTATCCTGTATTCCAGTCGTTTACAGGTGGAGGATACAGACTGGGCAGTTCCTTCTGTAAGCAGTCAGAGTATATCTATGGAGAAAATCAGCTGCAAGATGTAGGTACAGTCATCAAAATGTTAAGCCTTCACCTCTAGTTGATGCTGTTTATTTCTCCTTCCTGAACTAATAGTTGACATACAGTTGTCTCTTAATAGTTTTTGAAGCAGGTGTTAAAGAACCTGTGTGCTTTTATTGGCAATATTTCTACTGCTATATTAGAATGTATAATTTTTTTGCTTTTGTTTGCTTTGTTTTGTTTTGGACACAGGGTTTCTCTGTGTAGCTCTGGATGTCCTGGAACTCACTCTGTAGAACACACGGACCTCAAGCTCAAGATCCACCTGCCTCTGCCTCCTGGGATTAAAGATGTGAACCACCACTGCCAGGCAGAATGTATAATTCTCACAATTTTTTCTTAGAAATTGTATGCTTTTATAATACAGTATGAATTAAATTATAAAAACATTTGAAATCATTATTTCTGTCGCCTTTGAAAATACTAAAATTATAAATTTATTTTAGACATTAACCGTTTCTTGGAAGGGTTCCCTTGCGTGAATTGTTAAGTGGTGGAACTAAAGAGATTTGGGGCTGGAAGAGGGGTCTGAGTCACAGGTGCCAAGTGGAGTCTGTTTTCCTGCCGCTTCTGCTCCCTTGTGAACTCTGGGTGATTGCTCCGCAGCCAGGCGCCACCCATGGGACTTTGATATTTGCAGCTATTATCAGTGTTTTAAGCTAAAAATAAACCTACGAAGTAAACACGTGGTGGACACACATGTTTAGCTTTGACTAAAGCAAATATCTCTGTGTTTTAAGATAAGTTAATGAGATAGTAAGTTGGGAGATATAACACTGAAATCTAATATTGTTTGGAGATAAATTCTTTTTTTTTCCATCTCCGAAAGGTTCAGATTTTACTGAAGCTGTGGAGCAATGGTTTCAGTTTAGATGATGGAGAATTGAGACCTTACAGTGACCCCACAAATGCTCAGTTTTTGGAATCTGTTAAGAGAGGGTAAGATGAATTATTCTTATTCCCTTTATTATGTGGAACGGAACTGTTTTGAGTATGTGCATGCATGTTCTATGACTGCATATGTATGTATACACATGCACGTGGAGGTTGTAGGTCAGGTCAGTCTCAGTGGTATTCTCTCACTTGCCTAGAACTCCCCAGGTAGGCTAGGCTGGCTGGTCACTGTGTCCTAGGGACCTGTGGCCCCTGTCCCCGGGTACCAGCGCATAGCACCACACGCAGCCCAGTTACAACACATAGCACTGCATGCAGCCTGGTTACCTGGGTTCTCTGGAGATTGAGCTCAGGTGGTCATGCTTGTGTGGCAATTATTTGACCAAGTAGCTCCTCTTCCCAGGCCCTGTTTCTTTTTTTTACTGTTCTGTATACACTGCTAGCTTTCAAGAATTAGTTATTGTGATGTATTACATAAGTGACTTTGAGGACATGGATCTTTGTAGAGAAAGGACATTGGATGATTGTACTTCTTTTAAATATGATGACACTATGGGCTTTGCTCCAAGAAGAAATGCCTTAATGAATTGAATATCATCTATCTACCTATCCATTAAGTCTCTGTCATGCTTATTGTTGGTAAGGTGTCATGACAAAACACCAAGACCAAGGCAACTTATCAAAGAAAGCATTTAATGGCGGTATACAGTCTCAGAGGGTGAGTCCATGATCATTAGGACCGAAAGCATGGCTGTAGGCAGGCCGGCGTAGCCCTCAAACAGTAACTGAGAATTTAACATCCGATCCTTAGCCGTGTGGCAGAGAGCCAGCTGGGAATGGTGTGAGCTTTAAACCTCTGAGCCCATCTCCAGTGACACATCTCCTCCAAAGCCACACACTCTGATCCTTCCCAAAAGTTCTACCAACTAGGGACCAAGTTTTCAAATTTGAGTACTTCCAGCTTTGTTGACTGCAGCATACTTCTCTCTCTTGGGCGCATTCCTCTCCCTGTCGGCAGCTCTCTTTGGCAAATATCCCATGGCTTTGGAATCTCCAAAATAATCTGAACTTCACTTTGACAGCTTCAAAGCTCTGGTTCTCCTTGTGGGGACACCCCTGCCATACACCTGTCCTCAGCTCTCCTTAAACCTTGTACTTCTGTGTCCTTTACAAATGTGAGGCTAGAACCTGTGGTCAAAGCTGCCTACCTGGGAGGGACTCTGGCTCCCATCTAGATGAATTACATTTGCATAAGCTCTGATTTGTTGTTGCTCATTAGGAACAGGTGATCCTTGAGGCCTTTTCTTTTCCCAGGTTGCAGGATTAGCTGGGTGGAGTTTCCCTGAAGTCACCATTCCCTGTGTTCCCTTTATTATCTCTTGCAGCACATACCATGGCTCCATTAAATTTCTTCAAACTATACAGCTTATTTTTTTTTTACCTTGCTTGCCCTTTTTCATTGTAGACCTACTTAAGAGTTAACACTAATAACCACTTGACAGTCAGTACTAGGCTGTCTTGAAATCTCCTCTGCCAATAAAATTAGTCCAAAACTCTTCAACTTAGCATCAGGGAAATTCTTAGGACAAAGGCAAAACCCAGCCACACCCTTTGCCAGGATCTCACACGATGGGTCTCTAGCCCAGTTACCACTATTGTTCCCCTATGAAGTCTCTTGAGCTGGACTTCCATAGTCCACATTGTACTCAACGGTATTGTCACCCTTGCTCCTACTACGATGCTCCACTAAATTCCACTACAGCCCTCAATGAAAACTGCATGCACAGGCCTATCACATCAGTGTCCCACCCCGCTGTGGGAGTTTTCCTAAGTAGAAATGCCACTAAAAGCATAAGGCTGGCGATACATTGTGAGGTTGAGTAGCAGGAAAATTTCATAGAGAAATTAAAGGTCAAGCCCTTTAAATGAAACATGACCAGGAGACTGGCAGAAGTGGACTGGAGTTAAAATCCTTAGAAACAACAAAAGAACTCTGAAGGAAAGATACTGTAGAAAGTGAGTTGGTGTTGTGTTTTTTATTTAAATTTTGCACATTTACTACAAGGATACAAATAGAGGCAAGAAATGCTCTCAGTAGAGCACTGGAATCATGGCAGCAAGTACTTGGATATAACAGTGAAGAAAGTGTTTTCTAGTTGAAAACTAAGCAACTAGGTAGTGGAAATACTCATGTAATATATGAAAACCAGCATCGCTGTTCAAGTTCATGCTCTAACTTCAAGGTAACAGAAGAAAGTGTTCATTGTTCGCTGAAGTTAATTTTGGGGCTAGTGGGATATTCAGTGGGCTTTAAAATCTGAGCCACACCATATCATCAAGAACAAGTAATGAGCAAAGTCTTCTTTCCGAGAATATCTGTTAGAGGTTCTGACTAGCTGAGATTCATTAGCTCTTTCTTGAAAGATTTGGTAACACTGTCTTTGTTGTCCTACAAGAACAACTGCTTGGTAGTATAATCTGCTTATACACATCATTTCTCTAAAAGTTGATATATTCTACCTTACGTATACTAAATACAGGAAACTAATTTTTATGAGTGAAAAATGCCTATCAGTGATATTTACATTATTTCTTTAATATAAGTTTATATTTCAATTTATTTATGCCCAATTCATACACTTTCTATGTAAATGTAATGTATAAACTCACCATAGATGAAGTGTGTGGCGTTGTCAGCCTAATTGCTATAAATCACATTTCATTCAGTGACTTAATATGGGAGGTGCATTCTTGGAAATGCAAGGGATCTTCAAAAATAAAAATATAAAATCCTCCAAAAATGCTTAGTTGATTTTTGGTTACTTATATGGTAGAAGTGGGCCCACACATCATGAAGAAGAGAGTTGTTCCCCACATCAGTCTCTGGCACGCTCTCCTTCTGTGTTAACTATGATGATGTCCTCAGTGTAGACCAGTCTTCTGTGGCCGTGAAGTCCACAGTCTCTCCTTGACACTGAAGCATCTGCTGCTCACCAGTTACCTGATAGTAAGAGATGCCTTTATCAGTATCTGACTGCCTCCAGGATGGAGTTCAAAGCAAATGGTTGTAGCCAGGGATGGTGATTCTATGTATCCATCACAAGTCCTTGTGTAGATAAGACCTCTTTGCAGTGCAGGGATATGAAGAATGAAGACACTTCCTCACTGTTGGTGGAATCTGTATGGAGGGTTCTCCAAAGACAGAACTCTACCTACCATTTGACACATAGGATTCCTGAATAGTTTCCTAAAGAACTCTAAAGCAACATACCATGGAGATACTTGTACATCTGTGTGTATAAAACACTGTTCACAATAGCTCAGGGACTGGACCAGCCTAGATATTCATCAATAGATGAATGGATTGAGAAAATGTAAAGATACATAATACATTTCTATAAATTGGAAATAATGTTAGACAATACCAGCCAGGCTCAAATACCATGTGTTTTCTCTAATATGCATCATCTAGATTTAATATATGCATAGATATATAAATGTACATGAGTACATAGATCATGAATAGAAAGGGGATCATGAGAAGGGAAGAAGAGATCATGAAGTAGATAAAAAAAGAGTTAATCAGTACATGTGTAATGGAAGTAGAAGAGAGACAGCCTATTTTCAGTAAATAAGTGAAGGGCATAGAGCAATAGTAAGAACAAAATACATTGACGTGTGTATGCCGATGTCATAATGAAATCTGTTACTTTCTGTACTAACCTAAAGCATTTTTTATTTATTATTATTATTATTCTCCTATATATTACATCCCAACTACAGTTTCTCCTCCCTTTCCTTCCCCCAGTCTTCTCTCCTCATCTCCCCTCTGCCCCAGATTCACACCCCACAATCTCTCCTTAGAAAATAGCAGGCCTCCATGGGACATCAACCAAACATGGCATAATATGCTATAATAAGACCAGGCACTTAGCATGGCATCAAGGCTGGATGAGGTAATCCAGTAGGAGGAAAAGGGTCCCAAGAACAGGTGAAACAGTCAGTGACCACCCCTGCTCCCCCTGTTAGGAGTCTCAAAAGGATACCAAGCTACTCAGCCATAGCATATATGAGGCCAGACCCCTACACGCTCCCTGATCTCAGGGAGACACCATGAGTACTGGTCATACTGGTCACTTGATTCTGTGGGCCATGTTCTTTTGGTGTCCCTGACCCTTCTGGTTCCTCCTATCCTTCCTTCCCCTCCTCCAAAGGACTCCCCAAACTATGCCTAATTTTGGCTGTGGGTCTTTGCATCTGCCTCTGTTTTGTTGCTGGATAATTCCTCTCTGGTTTGTTTGATGACAGTTGTACTAGGCTCTGGTCCTAGAACACTCTGCAGACGGGACAAGCTATAGGCTGGAAGTTTGGTGGCTGGGTTGGTGTCCCAATCCCTCCACTTGAGGCCTTCCCTGGTTACAGAAGATGGCTAGTTCAAGCTCCAGGTCCCCCATTACTAGGAGTCTTTGCTAGAGTTATTCTCATAGATTGCATGGAATTTTCATTGCAGTAGGTTTCCACCTTACTCCCAAATGTTCCCTAATTCCAGTCATTTCTCCTCGTATCCCACCCACCAGGTGATCACTCCTGTTCCCAACTCCCACCTGTCCCCTGTCCACCAGCAAAATCTATTCTATTTCCCCTTCCCAGGGAGACCCTTGTATCCCCTCTTGAGCCCTCCTTGTTCTTAGCCTCTCTGGGTCTCTGGATTGTAGCATCATTATCTTTTATTTTACAGCCAGTGTACACTTATAAGTGAGTACATACTATGCTTGTCTTTCTGTTCCATCAGGATGGAACTTGGAACAGATGAGTAATACTCCATTGTATATAAATGTACCACAGCCACTTTCTTCATTCTTTGAATGGAGGCATCTAAGTAGTTTCTAGTTTCTGGCTTTTATAAACAAAGCTGCTGTGAACACGGTTGAACAAGTGTCCTTGAGGTAGAATAAAGCACCCTTTGGGTATATGCCCAGGAGTGGTATGACTGGGTCTTGAGGTGGCTCGCTTCCCAATTTTCTGAGAAACCATTATATTGATTTCCAAAGTGGCTGTACAAGTTCACACTCTACCAGCAGTGGGGGAGTTTTCATCTTGCTCCAGATCCTAGACAGCATGAGCTGTTACTTAGGTTTTTATCTTAGCCATCCTGACAGTTATAAGATAATCTCAAAATCATTTTGATTTGCATTTTCCTAATGGCTAAGGATGTTGAACATTTCTTTAAGTATTTCTTGGCCATTTAAGTTTCCTCTTTTGAGACTTCTCTGTTTAGATCTTTTAATTGGATTATTTAGTTGATGTCTAGTTTCTTGAGTGTTTGGATGAGCTTCACTTCACCAGCCCCCAATTACAGCCCCCCACCCCACCCCTACTCTGGTTCCAATCTTTGCCCAGTCTCAGAAAGCCCTTGAAACAGTGGCTCCTCTGGAACCATGCGTGCAGGGTATTTAAAGGACATCCTTAGGAGAGACCATGTAGTTTTCCAGTTCCATATGGTTCCCTTCTCTCTTGGGGCCAGGAGACCATCCAGGAGCATTTTATTCATTAAACCTGGACTTTTAATTATTAATCCGGCTTGGTTTGATCGGCAGAGAGGCTTAATATGAGGGTACAGAAACCTTTCATTGAGTTCTTTTTATGTTTTGGATATTAGCCTCTGTCAGCTATGGGGCTTGAAGATCTTTTCCCATTCTGTGGGCTGCCGTTTTTTCCTATTGGACAGTGTCTTTTGCCTTACAGAAGTTTTTCAGTTTCAAGAGATCCCATTTATCAATTATTGATCTTAGTGCCTGTCCTATTTCTGTTCTGCTCAGAGAGTCTCTTGTGCCAGTGCATTCAAGGCTAATCACCATTTTCTCTTCTACCAGGTTCAGCGTATCTGGATTTAAATGAGGTCTTTGATCCACTTGGACTTGAGTTTTTATGCAGGGTAATAGATGTGGATCTGTTTGCATTTTTTTTACATGCCAATAATCAGTTAGACTAGCACCATTTGTTGAAGATGCCGTCTTTTTTCCATTGTATATTTCTATCTATCAAATATCAGATGTGCATAGGTATGTGGATTTATGTCTGGACCTTTCATTCAGTTCCATTGGTCAACATGTATACTTTATGCCAGGCCATGCTGTTTTATTACTACTGCTCTGTAGTACAGTTTGAAATCAGGGATGGTGATACCTTCAGAAGTTTATTTATTGTATAAAATAGTTTTAGCTATCCTGTTTTCCCCCCTATGAAATTGAGTATTGTTCTTTCAAGGTCTGTAAAGAATTGTGTTGGGATTTTAATGGTGATTGCATTGAATCTGTAGATTGCTTTTGTTAAGATGGTCACTTTTACTTGTTAATCCTACCAATCCATGAGCATGGGAGATCTTTCCATCTTCTGATATCTTCTTCAACTTCTTTCTTTAAAGACTTGAAGTGTTTTTGAAAGACAGGTCTTTCACTGGCTTGGTTAGAGTTACCCCAAGATACTTTGCTATTTGTGACTATTGTGAAGGGTGTTGTTTCCCTGATTTCCTTCTCAGTCCATTTGACATTTGTATATCAGAGGGCTACTGATTTTATTTTTAAGTTAATCTTGTATCCAGCCACTTCACTAAAGGTGCTTATCAGCTGTAGGAGTTCCTTGGTAGAAAATTTGGGGTAGAATTGATATGTACTATCATAACATCTGCGAGTAATGATACTCTGACTTCTTTTCCAATTTGCATCCCTGCAGCCTCCCTTAGTTGTCTTATTGCTCTAGCTAAAACTTCAAGTACTGTGTTGAACAGATGTTGAGAAAGTGAACAACCTTGTCTTGTTCCTTGTTTTAGTGAATTGCTTGAGTTTCCACTTAATTTGATGTTGGCTACAGGCTTACTGTAAATTGCCTTTATTATGTTTATGTGTCCCTTGTATCCTGATCTCTCCAAGACTTTTATCATGAAGTAGTGTTGGATTTTTGTCAAAGGCTTTTTCAGGATCTAGTTTGACGATCATCTGTTTTTGTTTTTATTTTTTTTCCTTTGAGCTTATTTATATTGTGGATTACATTGACAGGTTTTCATATGTTGAATCATCCCTGCATCTCTGGGATAAAGCCTACTTGATCATGGTGGATGATCTTTTTTATGTGTTCTTGGATTTTGTTTATGTATATTTTGTTGAGTATTTTTGCATCACTATTCATGAGGAAAATTTGTTTGTAATTTTCTTTGTTGAATCTTTCTGTGGTTTGGGTATCAGGATAACTATGCCCCCATAAAATGAATTTGGCAATGTTCCTTCTGTTTCTATCTTGTGTAATAATTTGAGGTGTATTGGTAGTAGCTCTTCTTTAAAAGTCTGGTAGAATTCTGTGCTGAAACTGTTTGGCCCTAGGTCTTTTTGGTTGGGAAACTTAATGACTGCTTCTATTTCCTTAGGGGCTATAGGTCTAGTTAAATTGTTTATCTGACCTTGATTTAACTTTGGTAAGTGGTATCTATTGAGAAAATTGTTCATTTCTTTTCGATTTTTCAGTTTTGTGGAGTACAGGTGTTTGAAATGTGACCTAATGATTCTTTGCATTTGCATGTCTATTGTTATGCCCCCCCCTTTTCATTTCTGATTTTTTTGTATATTCCTTCTCTGTCTTTTAGTTAGTTTGGATAAGAGTTTGTTTATCTTGTTGATTATCTCAAAGAACCAACTCTTTGTTTCATTGATTCTTTATATTGTTCTTTTTGTTTCTATTTTATTGATTTCAGCCCTGAGTTTATTTCATGCAGTCTACTCTTGGGCGTGTCCACTTGTTTTTGTTCTAGAGCTTTCAGGTGTGCTGTTAAGTTGCTAGTATGAGATCTCTGCAGTTTCTTTATGTAGGCGCTTAGTACTATGGAGCTGTCTTCTTAGCACCGTTTTCATTGTGTCCATAAGTTTGGGTTTGTTATGATTCATTTTCATTGAATTCTAGGAAGTCTTTCATTTCTTTCTTTATTTCTGCCTTGACACAATAGTTGTTTATAAGGAGTTGTTCAATTTCCTTGTGATTGTAGGCTTTCTGTTGTTTCTGTTGCTGTTGATATCCAGCTTTAATCCCTGGTGGTCTGATTGAGTACAGGATGTTATTTCAATTTTCTTGTATCTTTTGAGACTTGCTTTGTGACCGAGTATGTGGCACATTTTGGAGAATGTTCTGTGAGATGCTGAGAAAGTATATTCTTTTGCGTTTGGGTGAAATGTTCTCTAGATATCATTTGAGTCATAATGTCTGTTGGATCCATTATTTCTCTGTTTAGTTTTCCATCTGATGTCTTATCCATTTGTGAGAGTGGGATATTAAAGTCTCCCATGTTTAATGTGTGATGTTCAATGTGTGATTTAAGCTTTAGTAACGTTTATTTTACAAATATAGGTGCCCTTTTGTTTGGGACATAAAAAGATATAAAGAATTGAAGCATCTTCTTGGGGGATTTTTCCTTTGATAAGTATGAAATATCCCTCTCCATCTCTTTTGATTAATTTTGATTTTGAATTTATTTTATTAGATATTAGGATAGCTACACCATCTTGCTTCCATGGTCCATTTGTTTGGAGAATCTTTTATTCCAACCCCTTGCTCTGAGATAATGTCTGTCTTTGAGTCGAGGTGTGTTTCTTGTATGCAGCAGCAGGATGGATCCTGTTTTCATATTTATTCTGTTAGCCTGTGTCTTTTATTGGGATATTGAATCCATTGATATTGAGAGATATTAATTTCCAATGATTGTTAATTTGTATTATTTTATTGTTGTTGGTGGTGGTAGTAGTGGTAATAGTAGTAGTAGTAGGTGTGTGTGTGTGTGTGTGTGTGTGTGTGTGTGTGTCCCTGTTTTAGGCGTTTGCTGGTGTAAGATTATTGCCTGTGTTTTTGTGGTTGTTGTTAAGTTCACTGAGTTTGAGTTTTCCTTCTAGTACCTTCCGTAGGAATGGATTTGTGGATAGGTATTGTTTAAATTTGACTTTGTCATGAAATATCTTGGTTTATCTATGGTGATTGAAAGTTTTGATGGATATAGTAGTCTGGGCTGCCATTCCTGGTCTCTTAGAGTCTGCAAGACACCAATTCAGGCTTTTCTGGCTTTCAGCGTCTCTATTGAAAAATCAGGTATAATTCCAATAGGTCTGCGTTCATATGTTACTTGGTCTTTTTCCTTTGCAGGTTTTTAATATTCTTTCTTTATTCTGTATGTTTAGTGTTTTGATTTTTATGTGGCGATGGGACTTTTTTCTGGTCCAAACTATTTTGTGTTCTTTAAGATTCTTGTACTTTTATAAGCATGTCCTTCCTTAGGTTAGGAAAATTTTCTTCTTTGATTTTGTTAAATATGTCTTTTCAAGCTGGGATTCTTTTTTTCTATTTCTATTATTTTTGGATTTGGTCTTTTCAGAGTGTCCCAGATTTCCTGGATGTTCAGTGTTAGTATTTTAGATATAACATTTTCTTTGACTGATGAATCTATTTTTTTCTATCATATCTTCTGCCCCTGAGCTTCTCTTGTATTCTCTTAGCTATGCTTGTGTCTGTACTTCCTGTCCATTCACCCAGATTTTCCATTTCCAGAA
Organism: Bramus lutescens; assembly: GCA_001685075.1. Taxonomy (NCBI): domain Eukaryota; kingdom Metazoa; phylum Chordata; class Mammalia; order Rodentia; family Cricetidae; genus Bramus; species Bramus lutescens. The sequence continues at coordinate 14,415 of LOEQ01002148.1, read as the reverse complement.
TTCCCTCCATTTGTGTTTTATTGCTTTCATTTCTGTTTTCAGGTCTTGAATAGTTTCCTTTACCTGTTTGTTTTTTCTTGGCTTTCTTGGCATTCTTTAAGGGATTTATTGATTTTCTTCAATTTTTTTGTTGTCTTTCCCTCTTATTTCTCTAAGGGATGTTTTTAATTTCCTCTTTAAGGACCTCTATCATCTTCATAAAGTTGTTTTTAAAGTCGTTTTGGATAGCTGAGCTCTGATGGTGCCGTGTTGCCTTGGCTATTTAGGCATCTGGGTTTGGGATAATTATAGGTCTAGGTGCTGTTTCCAATTTTGTCTTTGTTAGATGGGTGTTTTGTTCCCTGGCTTCTGTTTTTGCTTTGGGTTTTTTTCTGTCATTGTGACCTGGATTTCTTGTGGCTGGCTTAACCTCTGATCTAGTAGGGAGTCTAAGTTGGGGACAGGCCTTCTGGTGGGTAGCTTGGCTTTTGTTGCAGCAGGTGGTCTCTGTTCTGACCAGTGTGGCCTGTGCCTGAGCAGAAGTCTGCTGAGGTTGGGCCTGGAAGAGGAGCAGGCCATGAGCTGGGTGGGCGTGGGCTGTGGGATGGCTCTTTGGGAACAGAATCTAGGAAGTGGGGCAGTTTAGCTGGCAGGCGGGTCACTCACCTGTTTTTGTTGTTGTTTGTTGCTGTTGTTTGTTTGTTGTGTGTGTGATCTAAAACAATTTTTAATTTAAAAAAAGGACAAAGGCTGACTTCGCCATGGCTGTGTCTCACAGCCCCTACCCCTCATGCTAAAACATGGCAATGCTCACCAGTTGTTACCCGACACTCAGAAATACCTCAACATCAGTTTCCACAACTTCCCCCAGGGACATTAAAATAAATATGTGCAGACTCCCAGTACTTGAGAGTCTAAAACAGGAGGATTGCTGTGAGTTTGCAGCTAGCCTGATGTATATACAGAATTCCAGGCTAGCCTGAGCCATGGTGCGAGATCCTATTTCAAAGAAACAACCAAAAATATTCAAAAATATTTAAATTAACTTTTAAGCTATAAAAGAATTTTCTTCTGCTAATTTAAGTATCAATTGCTGTCTTATAATCTGCCTTTCTAAATGTACTCCAAAATTGTTGTGATACCCAAAACATTTCTATCTAAAGAGCACCATGACCAGCTAGAAGAGATGGCTCCGCACTGGCTGCTTTCCCAGGGGACCAGCATCCACATACATTCATAGAGACAAAACACTCATACGTTAAGTAAAGTATAAAAGTTTTCAAAGTGTAAGGTAACCTGAAGAAAGAATAATTACGTGGCCCTCAATCACCATGGAAATTTTTGTTAGCATGTAGCCTGTGATTTAATTGCAGTCATCTCAGTGGAGTAGTGAGTCTGTTTTTCAACAATCTTAACTAAAACTTTCTCTCCCTCCTTTTAAGAGAGATTCCCCTGGAGCTTCAGAGACTGGTCCATGGCAGCCAAGTGAATCTGGATATGGAGGATCATCAAGACCAAGAGTACATAAAACCCAGATTGCGATTCAAGGCTTTTAGTGGAGAAGGACAAAAACTTGGAAGGTAAAATTCCTCTAGTGAGAAAAATACTTTTTTGCTCAAAATGACATTTCATTGAGAATAAGAAATCAAAATGACTTGTAGTAAAAATTGAAATACAATCTATAAAGACCTTCCTGCTGGAATTAGGTGTGCAACTTGGCTAATAATGGTAGGAGCAAGTACCCAGAGATCAGTCCTCCTTACTCTCATCAGCTCATTTGATACACACACTGCTCTTGCAGAGGATCTGAGTTTGGTTCCCCACACCCATCCCATGCAGCTTGCAACTACCTATAAAAGTCCAGCTCTAGGTATCCATTGGCACCTGCACATATGCACACATTGCCACATAGACACACATGCATATAATTAGAAATGAAAATAAATCTATTTTTAAAAGCAGCCCTTTAACATATGGACACTTAGTCCTCTATTTTAAAATAACAGTAATTTGCTCAAGGTATGCTTGAGCTAGAGAATGTCCAGAACCAAGTTCCAACCCAAGCATTCTGGGTGCGTACTTTTCCCTACTGTGCCTTGTTCTCCTGTTGCGTCTTGGCCGCTTTCATGTAAGTCGATAATGCATAGTGCTTTGAGCATAGCCCCTGCACACACTGCCCTCCTCCCTCTCCTATGAGCCCCTCTTGTCCAGATTTGGTTCTAGGCGTTTTTCTGTTCTTTGGGGGTGTGTTCTTTTATTTCTGCTTCCAGTCACACAGCTTCAGAAGAAAACCTGGCAAGTGTTGCTGACTGAAGAAAGCAGTGATCATATCACTCCGCAACTTTAGTGGTGGATCTGCCGTGAATAAACTCTGAGATGCAACAGCAGGAGAGTGTGCTTCATTTCTCTGTGCTTTGGAAGCAGCCCTTCAGTTCCAGCGCCTCAGACCTGGCCTGCTGGGCCACACCTCTAATCCTAGCGCTAAGGAGATAGAGGGTCACCCTCAGCCTTCTACCCAGTCTGTAGCCAGTCTCAGGTGTATACCCACTCTGTTGCTACCCTGGGCTACGAGAGGTTGACCTTGCCTCAAAATGGAAATAGGAAATTGTTCAGGTTTAATATACAGAAAATTAACACTAGTGTGTTAATGTGATGTGACTCCATATACATAAACTCATATTTAATCAAATAATACATTTTCTAAAGTGAAGAATTGCACATAACATTTTACACTGAACAAGAACTATATTAAGGTTTGATCCCTGCCATCAAACCTTAATAAAAAAGGAAAGAAAGAAAATTGAAACTGAAAACCTAGTAAGACGGCAGCTTAGCAGTTCTCATTTTCTAAGCGCTCCAGTCAGCTGCTGAAGTACAAAAAGGGAAATAATCCAGTTCTCCACTGGCAGTAGTCTAATTACAGAGCGTACAGGCAGAAGTTAGCCACGTGTTCTTGTGATATACAAGTAAATAGAAATAAGGAAGGCATAGGTGACAGCTGTATGTTTATAAATGGTATCATACCCTGTGTTGAGCGGGAATTGAGCTCAATAGTCTTCTGCTGTCGGGGAGAACCAGACGTGACCGTGGCCGAGGGTTTTCAACTGTATGATGATAAATGATGCAGCTGGGATGGATAGGTAATCTTTGTGTCCGAGTGCTACCGAGTGGAGAAGATTCTACGTGCCGCTCAGTCATGCGGCACAGACTCTGAGATCGGTTCGAGTTGGTCTCTAGTCCTCAGGGATGCTCCTGTCTGATGTGCAGCAGCCCCTCTGACCTGCCTTCTCTTTCCTGCTAGTCCTGTTGCTCATTCAGTGCTCCAGCCTCTTGATCTTCTTTCTCGTGCAGCCTTGCGGAGCAGGCAGTGCTAGGCCCTCTAGATGCCATGGGGCTGATCCCAGGCTCTCCCTGCTCCCTTCCCTCGGCCCCTAGTCTATTCTCGCATCATATGCTTAAACACATTTCCTTGCTTGACCTCAGAGAGTTTCTCAGGCCGATGGTGATTGTTTTCATGATACTTCAGATTCCTGGTTCCTTCCTGTGAGTTTCCAACTGTCTAAGGAAAGCTCAGCTCAGATCCTTTCTTCTTGCTTTCTTAAAAGTCTTTTTGTATCTGTTAATTTCTCTCTTTAAAAAGTTTTAATTAACTTTAAAATATAAAGAGTCTATGAAAATGTAGCTGGCTGCAGAGATGACTCAGTGGTTGAGAGTGCATGCTGCTCTTACAGAGGACCTGGTTCGGTTCCCAGTACCCATTTGGGGCAGAGTACAACCATCTCTCACTCCAGATTCAAAGGACATGATGGCTTCCCTGGCCTCCACAGGCAAAAGGCATGCTCATTATGCATATATATAAATGTAGGCAAAACATTTGTACACAGAAAAATCCTTTTTAAAAACTCACTGTAGTATGGTGGTCGACTAAGAGGGAGCTTTGCTGTGCACTGATGTTGTCCCCGCAGTCATGAGACCGAAGCAGCAGGATCAGTTCCAGTCCAATCTGAGCTACAGAGTGAGACACTGCCTTCAAAGAAGGGAGAGTGACTTTGAAAGTGAACACTGAATGTAACAGTAAAACCACAGAGCCTGTTAACCAGTAACATCTTGGCATGGGACGGCGTTCTGGTCAACCTCTGACTCAGCTTTTCCATTGATATGGCTGCCGCACCTACTGCATCCATTCCAGTTTGTCAGTAACTCATTTCTGCACACGTGTTTCTTACAAAGAGACCATTCAGGTGCTTTCTACTGAGGTTTCCTTCCCGCTGTATACTAACCTTTTATTTCTGAAGAAGCTTGCCTGCCTGCTCAGAATTTTTCCTAGAAGATACTAGGTGATGGAAACACCATTATGCAGCAGCTTTCTCCTTTCTCAGTAGGTCCCTTCTTCAAGTGGTGTAGCAACCTAACTTGAAGAACCCTTGTACCTGATGAGGTTAATCTGTACAACAGAGCGGTATTCTCCCACCAAACAAGGACGCAGGCCAGTGGGGATGGCTGACTCAGGGTCACGGGGCAGGTGGGTGTGGTGAGTGTGCTGTGCTATGGATCATGTCTGTGCATGGCCACTGGTGAGGAGAAAGGACATCTGGGTAATGAATTTATTTCTCACTAATAGCTTGGAGTGATTCCTCTTTTACAAAGCAGTATCTACTTAAGTCAGATGTTTTTAAAATTGCTTTAACAATGTTTTAAAGTATCAGTTCAGTTCTGATTATGTAAGCAAAATTAACTTTTGAGTTCTTTGTCCTAGGCATCATCCTGAGGACTTCATGGGATAGTAAATGCATTACAGAATACAGTCTTACAGAATTATACTAGGTTGATATTCTTCCTCCAGTGTATCTAGTTAGAACATAATAGGGATTTGAAGTCTATTTTCTTTATACTCTTGGGCATGCTGACATTAAGTCTCTGGTTTCTCATTTCTCCCTGAACTGTGTGCTAAACAGTGTAAGGAAAGTTCAGAGACAGAGTTGGAGAAAATGCAGCTAGGCTTCTGAGATATCTGGGATTAATAAGTAGAATTAAAGAGGCCAAAAGAAGTAGAGAAAACAGGAAGGAAGCTGTGGTCTTGCTAGGGAAGTCCTCAGAGGAGTCATGGCACAACTGACTGCAGAGCTGAGACTCGGCCACCTTCAGTGTGTCCTGTGTCCTGTATACTCAGTGTGTGTTCTGATTCTTACATTCTTCCTTCTTAGCCTTACACCTGAAATTGTCAGTACTCCTTCTTCTCCAGAAGAAGAGGACAAATCAATACTTAATGAAGCTGTTCTTATTGATGATTCCGTGCCCACCACAAAAGTTCAGATTAGGTTGGCAGATGGAAGTCGTCTGATCCAGAGATTCAACAGCACCCACCGGTGAGCTGCTCCCCAGCCAGGGGTCTTTTGTTCATATACTGTTGCTCATCACAGAAAACTGCCCAAAGCATAGGTAGTAGATGTTCTTTACGTTTTCACAGTAAGCTTTTGACAGAATAGTTAAAAGGATGGTGACGACCTATACACTAGGTGAAATTGATGGTAATAATCATAGTAAATGATCCTATTTGTCCAAGTTTAGACAACTCCAAATATATTAGCTGTAGTTTTGCATTGTATCTAAAACTGTCAGACTCAAGATAGTAAGAATCTATTGGGACTTTCTCAGTTAACATATTAGTCATTATAACCTAGGATGGTGGTAATACCTGTTTCCATTGTTTGGAAGCGCAAAGTAGGTACAAGTTTGAAGTAAATCTGAGCTACATAATGTGTATCTCAAACAAGCAAAAAGTTTATGAAATTCTAATCAGAACTTTCTGTTTAGCAACCTCATCTTGTAAATGCATGGTGTAAGTCATTTGTGTTGTTGGTACACTATTCTCTAATAGGCTGTCTCATTCTCTTTAATGCTCACTTGAATATATATATTTTCCCTGCACATAATAGTGCTTTCATTGTTCACTGGTTATAAGACCCTGATGTGAACTTGTAACGCCTGCCTGCGTACTCTCTGCGGTACAGTTGGCGCTACTGTACCATGTGAGCTTGGCAAGGGCCTGGAGATTAAAGGAACATACAAGAGACATGGGTCATTTGTGAGGAGAGAATGCCAAATGCCATTTATTCAAGCTTAGAAAAAACCTTTTATACCTAGCTGCTGCACAATGGAAATCCCCCCAGGCAGGTGGGAAATTACCAGGCTCAAAAGTAAACAAAACCCCTAAGCTAACCACCATTGGGGGCAGAGGGAGCACAGGAACAAATAGGATGTTTAGCCGGAAACTGCAAGCGATCCTCAGTATGAACCCCGGGAGGAGGGGTAGATCTGTGGGCCCTACATGCACTTATGGTCTTGTTAAGTAATATACTTAGTAAGTATATGTGAGAATAATTTTTAAATTCTTTGTTACTATTTTTAATGATAGGATTTTACTGTGTGACTATGTAGCTTAGGCTAGCCTTAGTTAGTGATCTTGACTTAGCCATACAAGAAATGGAATTACAGGCTTGTACCATCACACATAACTTTTATATGTATGAATGTGCGTGTGCGTGTGTGTGTGCATGCGTGTGTCTTTCATAGTGTTAGGCTTATCCTGCTCGCTGTCCATACAGCTGGCTTAGAGGCATAGGCTACCAATGGTTTTTATTTTGAAAACAATCAGACTTGATTTCTTTTAATATAGCAATATTGTTAATCCTTATTTTATACATAATTCACTTAAAGATTGTTTTTGTTTTATTACAAATGTATACTCCAAAATTATTATTATTTTTCTTTCGTAACCTGATGAACTTTCCCATCAAAATAATGTAAATTAAATGAAGTTATAGCACCTTTAAACAAGAGTTGGGATTATATAACTTTTTGTGAGGATGATTTTAGCTAAGAAGTTTACATGGAAATGTGCCCTTGCTACAATGAGCGTTTTACTTATTCCTTTAGGGTCCTGGACGTCCGAGACTTCATAATACAGTCACGTCCTGAGTTTGCAACAACAGACTTTATTCTTGTGACTTCGTTTCCGAGTAAAGAGCTAACAGATGAAAGTCAGACACTACAAGAAGCAGATATTCTTAATACTGTGATACTCCAACAGCTAAAATAGTATTGTTCCAACCCGTGCAGGAATAGGTAATGTTGTGCCTATTGGTAAAATACTTCCAGCATAAAAGTAGCCAAGTTATTTTTATTATTCAGATAAATCCTGTTTTTGCTGTTGATCTATCTTCCAGTATTTGTCTAGATAAATTTAAACCACGGATACATCTTTGAATTTTTGAATGTTTGAATTTTTAGTTGCAGGTCAGGCTTATATTGATTGATAGCTGTACACATCTAGGTCAGCAATTTATTACGTGCTCAGTGTTAATGTAATAATGTTTTCAGATGAATTGGAAAGAACCTCTTTTGGTAAATGCATTTGGTAAAATTTGCACTCAAGTTTTTTAATGCAGCAATGACCAATAACCAGTAAGGATCCCTTTTCTGTAATATATACCGGTGTCTGCTCTGAGTTTGAAATTGTTTGATCATAAAGTAATTAAGATTTTGCATATTGTTAATTATTACATGTCGTTTGAACTATGTTAGTATCACAGAGTATATTTTACCCTTGTATTTTATAAAATTACAACTATCATATTTTAGTAGGTCATCCTACTAAATGTAAAAGGTCATCCGCTCTTGGGAAGATGGGATAAACAGAACTGTAAAGTCAAGACATTGCAGTACCATCCAGGCCTGCCTTGATCACATTCATTTTCATCCAGCGTTTTAACAGGGATCTGTTAGACTAGAAACATTATTATAGGTGTGCAACACAGAATGTGTTCTTCAGCATCTTAACTCAGTCTGAGAGGCTGGAGCAAAAATTGCCAGCAAGATGTTAGTGTTTCCCTTGTCTTGAGTGATGTGGGAGTATCAGGAACAGAAAAGCTTGCTTCCCTGCAGACACCATTCTGTCCTTAGTCACCATTGCTGTGTACTTTTCGGTTGCTGATATAAGAAAATACAGCGCTTGTGACTGAAGTAGCAGAGATTTATTTTCTTAAAAGTATGTAGATCGAATATTGAAAATGAGTTTCTCTGCGCTAGAATTAAGGTGTCAGTCGGACTGCATGGAGACTAGAGAATCATTGCCTGGCTGCTGACCCTCCAGAGGCCACCTGTGTTCTTACCCGTGGTGCTCAAACTCCTCTGACAACCAGCACTTTCACCTCCCTGAGCCTTCTGTAATGACAGTGTGCTCTGCTTTCGAGGACACAGAGACGAGACAGGATGCACAGGTGAACCCATGCTCGTTGCCTAGCATTAGCTTTATAGTGACCTTAATCATCCTTCAGGGTCGCTCTTTTCCACTTCAGTTACACCTTCTTGGGAGTGGGGGAGTTGCTATAGTAGCTTACCACGGCCCACATTGTCTCAGAGATTCTTCTACCAAATAAACTCACCCCATTCATCCACAGGTGCTCAGAAATCTCAACGTATCACTTCGACTCACTTAACTGCATTTCATTGGTTTCAAAAGTCCCAAATCTTGTTAAGATGACCTAAATTAAGTGGAGATTCGTCTCTGCCTATGACACTAAAAATGAACTATCTGTTCACAGATAAATGTCAGGACAGCTATAGAATAAGCTATAAACATTGATGTGTAAAAGGCAGGCAACAGTGAAAAGCAGAGCCACTGTTACCAAGAAACCTGCAAATCCAGCCAGACCTTGCTTGCATCAACGTCTCAAGCCCACCATTAACATATGGCTCTTGTAACTCAGTCCTTTGAGTTTTTCCTGTCTACATCACCTTCCTTTCACAAAAGCCACACAGCTTGGTTTTTCTTCTCACATTGTGCTGTGTGCCTCTCATTTTACAATAGCAGTGATATGTGAAAAAACTCACGATCGCCTGTGTGTCATGAAGATTGGCTCCATTAAACAGGAAGCTCTTCCAAGCATCTTTCTATAACAGAAATAATCCCATCTCTAATTTTTAGTTCTTCAGAGGAAACAGAACTGTTTCATACCCTTGAGAGCCTTTTGCGTGACTGACTATGCAAACCATTTCGTTACATGTGTGGTGTGCTGCTTGTGTGCACGTTTGGATGTGTGTCTGGGAGAAGCCTGAATTGATGTTGGGAGTCTTCCTCAGTCTTTTTCTGCCTTATTCACTGAGGCAGATCTCAGTTAAACCCAGAGCTCACCACAGCAGCTGCTGGCTAGGCTGTCTCCACCTTCCAAGTACTGGAATTACGGGCGCCCACCCTACCCACCCAGCATGGCAATCACTTTAGCTACTGAGCCATTCCAGCCCTTTGTGTTATCTGAGGGTTGTGCATCCACACCCTCGTTTCTCTGCTTCGGGCTTTCCTGATAGTGATGTCATTTGTAAATTACCTTTCCTCTTAAGTGTCAGTCATGAGGTAGGCTGGGAGCTCCACAGCCCTGGTTTCTTTCTATCACCTTTTCACACAGTGTTTCTATTTCCTATCAAACTTTACTTCGGCCAGGAAGAAGAAAGCAGGTTAAAGTTTTCCTGAATTCCAGCCTAGTCTCAAGCTTCTCATGTCCAGCCCTGCTTTGCACACGACTGTACAACTCGGCCAGGCTTGAGTTTCCAGTAGTAGTAGTAGTGCTTCCTGCTCTGAGCCCTCAGCAGCAGAGCCCTTAACGTCACCTTTTCTAAAGACTGCTCAGCCGTCTAGACATTCTCTGGGGGCGCAGGTTTTCTCTGCCAAGTCTGAGCTCCTTCCAAGCCTTCTCCAGCACTAGCCTGTCTGCTAACAGTCTGAAGAAAGCAGGCTGGGCTCTTCTGTCCTCAAAACTGCCTTAGCCTCTGCACTGAGGCTGTATGTGATCCAAAGCTGGGATTGTTGCAACCTCCTGGTTGGCTAGAATGTGCTGTAGGAGACCTAGAAGTCTCTGGTTATTGCAAGGAAGCGAGCTGGGGAGTTTTGTTTTGTTGTTGTTTGTTTTGTTTTGTTTTTGAGACAGGGTCTCACTGTATATTCCTGGCTGGTCTGGCACTCTAATGAGTGTAGACCATGCTGGCCTTAAACTCATAGAAATCCGCCTGCCGCTGCTTCCTGAGTGCTAGGATTAAAGGTCAGAGTGACCAGAGAAGACTCCGAGTACTGAGACTGTAGCTATAACATTTCTATGCAGAATTTTTCTTAATCATATAGAGAAAAAAGATTCTCCCTAACAATAGAGGCCCAGCCCTGCTCCTTTGGCTTTGTTAAACACAATGTGGGTAACAGCTGTAATTCAGAAGCTTATACCTGATAATACCTGATACCGCTATACCTATAATACCTATAATACCTGATACCGCTACTTCAGAGCTAAGGAGAGACCACTGTGACCTAGGGGCCAGCCTGAGTTACAGTGTGAGACTCTCCTAAAACAAACAAAAACAGATAAACTTTCACATGGAGCAAAATCAGGGTGGGCGGGATGGAATCAGCAGATGGAGCAGGAGTGAGGAGACCACCCGCCCAGACCCATGGAAGCCTGGCAGGCGTGGTGACCTCGTCTAGTCTCAGCATCTTGCAGGCAGAGGTGATCTCTGCACCACAGGGCTAATTAGACTAACTGAATGGGATAGCTCCAGGTTAAGGAAGAGCCCCCACTTCAATAAAGAACAGGTGAACACTTTCAACTTCTGGCCTCTAAGCATATACATGGGCTTGTGAACTAGAATGTGTGTCTGTGCGCACGCGCACACACACACACAGACTAATAGTACCTTAGTCATTGTAAATAATAGGGCATTACCTGTATTAAAACAAGAAAAAAATGTCCAAACCTTGTAAAATAATTTGAATTTTTCTTGTAGATTTTTTAATCGGTTGTATTAAGTACCTACAAATGCTAAAAAAAAAAGACTGCCATTTTTGCGTTCTTTCTGTCCAAAACACAGAAGTGTCTGTTAGGACAAGAAATGAAGGCCCACATGATGATGACCAGTCCTTTCACAGATATTACAGGCTTTATTGAGAATCTGTTTATTCTGTAGTACTGTAACATTTTATTTATTTTTATTTATTATTTATTAGATTTTTTAAAAAATACCAATCCACGTTCCCACTCCCTCCCCTCCTCCCANCCTCAGAGAGGGTAAGGCACATTGTTTGTGGAAGGTCCAAGACCTTCCCTACTGTATCTAGGCTGAGCAAGGTATCCATGCAAACAGAATGGATTCCCAAAAAGCCAATACATGAAGTAGGGATAAATCCTGGTGCCACTGCCAGTGGCCCCTCAGTCTGCCGCAGTCAGAGGGACTGTAACATTTTAAATGTATCATCATCATAAGGCAAGGTGGCACAGTGAGTGGTCAGACCACTATCTGGGGACAGTTGTTTTAAACGATGATGTAATGTAATAAAAAATAGTTTGCAGTATCTGCTTACAAATAATGTTTTCATTCAAACTCGTTGAATATGCTTTTTAAAATTAGCCTTTATGTGCAGCTTGATTTCAGTGGTTTACTGGGTTGCTTTGAACTTGAGTCTTCATATGGCTTAATTGCCCCTTGTTTGGGGTCAGAGAGGGGCCTGAGGTAAGGCATTGTCACCTGAATTTTCCATGGTTGTTTCTGTTTTTATTCTACTACACGAACAGATTCAGGTATCTCCTGTTTGCCCATGTGTATTTCTGAAAACATTCGCATAAAGTGTATTAAGATGCATTCAGTTTTCCCTGGGAGAGTTTGTATCCTTGTTGATACATACATCTTTGGCCAGTAGTGCCAAAAGTTGAAGAAATTTTTATAATCTGTAAAATATTTAGCGTTTCCTTGAATTTCAATTAAAGAGTTTATAAAAAGAACTGCCGCATATGTAAATATGTGTTCACAAGTCTGTGTGCAAGTGCATGTGTGTGCATGCATGTGTTTATATAGCCCAGAACAATTATGTGACTTACACATAATAACATGTAGCTTCACAGTTTTGCCTCATAAAGACCACAGAGCCGCAACCTAGAGGCCATGGGGAGAGTCCTCTTCAAACAGTTCAAACTTAATGGCCTTTTTTCCTTTAAATAAATGTTTTTCCGAGAAAGCAGGAAGACTCAGGATCACTTTACAACTACCTAAAGAGTTCCTTGAGGGCTGGAGAGATGGCTCAGTGGTTAAGAGCACTGCTTGCTCTTCCAAAG
>LOEQ01002147.1:153098-187071 GCA_001685075.1 Bramus lutescens | reverse complement strand
AGCTAGCCGTGCGGGAGCTGGGCCGGATGAAAAGCAGGCCAGGCCCGCTCCCCTCATTACTACAACCTAACCCACATTCTGACCAAACAGATCTGTGATGAAGAATGGCAGGCCCAACCCAAACTGAGGAAAATATAGGACACAGACACTTGACAGTGTGAGCCCAAACTGGAAACACATACAGTCCTCCACAATGCCCCATGCGGCAAGCACAAGTGACCCTAAACTGAGTCTACAAAAACCAAGGAATGGAATCAGAGGTAAAGGGACCACAGTACAGCACTGGGCCTGAGGGTCTCCACAGACAAAGGGAGACTTGCTGCTTTGAAGCAGAAGACAGGATTCTGCTTGCTCTGAGAGCCCGCCTGGTGGCAACAAGTCCTCTCAGTTCCTCAAGTGAAGCCTACTTGGCTAATTGTTAAATTCAGGCTCAGGTAGCCAAATCCTCCCCAGGAGAATCGCTCTTTTCAAATGCAGACACTGGGCACCACAAAGACCTCCCAGTTGACAATGTCTGCATTGATTTTGATGCACACTCTGGCTGAAGAACGAAGGCCATGGTAACCAGAAGAAGAATGAGGACAGAATAGCTGTCACACAAGGCCAGGAAAAGATCCAAATTGTCTCTGTCTCATCTAGTCTGGCAATTTGCCTAACAAGGTGGTTCCAGTAACAACTAGTAATGTCTACAGTGTCTACAGGCAACAGCAGAAAACCACCCAGAATCATGAGCCACCCAGTTCACTTGGTATGCAGAATTTAAGACAATTAAAAAAAAAAACAGATGAAGCTGAGGTCAAAGAACCAGAAAAGTTAATACAAAAACAAATCCACAATTTTAATACTATTTTTTACCACATGTAAGATTGTTTAGGTAAGCTCATCTTTAAAACAGTAATCAAAAGCAGGGAAAATTGAAAGACGTGACACTAAGTGTTCTCATGATAAAATTTCAGAATTAGCATCACAGAACTCAAAACCTAGCATGGCACCGAAGAGGCTGGTGAGTGGGAAATAAAGGAAGTACAGGATATAGAAATAGCTTTCAAGTGCTTAGGAGACACCACAGACAGGCAGCCGTGAACTCGAGTTCTCAAATGATTTGTGAGATTTCTCACAGGAGTTTCCACATTTGTCCTCAGATTACATAAACGCTCTGCAGCTCCTGCTGTCTCCTGAGAACAGGCAGCGGCGTGTGTGGGATGCTGGTGGCCAGGAGTGCCTCACCTGGGTGGACCTCAGTGAGAGGCAGGACCCCCAAGCAGACTGGTGCTCTGTGAGGCTGATGATTCCCTCCCCTATGAATATACTGAGAGCCATGGGAAAGTCAGCCATGGAAATGAGCACGGACATCTCAAACCAGGATATTAAAGAGATAGCATGAAGGAGACAGTCAAACTGACCACACAGACTCTTAACTCTACTTAGTTTCAAAGACCTTGGAGCCTAGTTTTTAGGATGTATCTGGCTAACCACAAAAAGCTGAATTGCATTTCATATTCTAGACATCTTAACTACACTAGAGCAGTGTGGCAGAATTGACTATACTCAATGGAGGAAAAGAAACAAGAACAACAACAAAAAACATAACTCCACTTAAGCAAATGCCCTGCCTTTCTCCCCACCTCTCGCCCTGTCAGAATGAAAATAAACTGGAGAGCCACTGGCTTCTGTTCCATTAGAAACCAGAGGACAACAGCCATTCAGGAAGAAACAGTCCTCTCTGAGGGAGATTTCCGCACAAACCAGCATCTTTTCTGATTCTCCATACCTGCCTTTGGTTTTATAGATACCATACACATTAGACTCAGACACATGATAAACAAGGTAACTGATACAGCACTTGGGTGTCGGCATATTTCCTACAATATCTGATCCTCCCTAAACATAAGCACACACAGGCCTAGAACAGAGGAAAGGCAGCTCTTGTTTCTGAGCAACTCTGGATCTATTTGCTCTGGGTACTAATCATAGTGTGGCAACGACATCAATTCATCTTGCTCTGTTTGTTTTTAATCTTTTCCTTAAATCTGCTATAAACGCCCCCCCCCAAGAGTGCACTGTGTTTGTTTCCAATGCCTTTCCAGTACATTAGCCTGTTTGAGATATTCCTTAGATGTAAACAGTGCGGGAAACCTGAAACCCATTTCACACATGACGTGGATGTTACTGCATACAATTAATAAAGAATGAACAAATCTGGTATCAGTTCATCAGCCTCTCAGGAAAGGGTAAAACCGCCAAATGTCAACCAGCTGACTCACAATGAAATTGAGGGGAAACTTGAGAGAAGTACACAAATCCTACACCTTGCCCTGGACAGCATGGCTGCCACAGACAGGAAGTAAATGGAGAGGCAAAGGAACTTACTCTTTCCTACTACAGTTCTGAATCGTACACTCAGGGTGAGAGAGACACAGGAACCAGGGCTCCCACACAAACTGGCCACATGGCCTATCAGGCTTCTCACAACTGCTAGGGAATAGGAGGGTTGTGTCATGGTTTGCGGCGGGGGGTTGAGAGTGGAGTGTAGGTGTCTCAATAGCAAGAGTTAGAAATCCATGCCTGTGGGTTTGCTAAATCATGTTTTTAAAATGGAGATGGGGAAGTCCCATTCCACTGGCATATAAAATAGTACCCTGGTATGGGAAAATTAATTTGCTTTTGAAACAAGCATACAGGTTCAAATTCAAGTTTGGGTAGTTAACAAATAGCTGTGAGATCTTGAATAAAAAACTAATCTCTCAGTTTTAATTCTCTGTCTATAAAATACATAGGTTCTACTAGATGATTCCCACGTCTTTCTCAACTCATAATTTCTCTAAGGGTTACTAGAGTCAGAAAAACATTGGAGTGTTAAGAGAAGTGAAGGTGGAGAGAGAAGAACATGGGATATGACATGGATTCACTGAGCAATTAGGTGTGTTTATACCTGAAGCACCTTTACTCTGTTTAGAACACACTCCTCCTTTCTGAACCAGTGATTGATGAAAATCCATGATTCAAAATGAGAGAGTGCCATTAGCAGTGAACATCAACAGTCTACCAGATCAGAAACACAGTTTGTGTTTTCAGTTCAATAACTCTACATAGACATCCGAATATCTCCATCTGGTATCTGTACGTTTCTTAGTTTTAGAAGGTCATCAAAAGGAGGCAGCAGAGGTGATGTTCTTGGCTGCTTGGCTGACAAGAAAACTATGGTCCTGGGAGGTCAAGAGACCATTAAAAACATGGCAGGGCCCAGGCAGAACACAGCTGAACTTGCTAACATCACCAGGCACACCAGACACACATACTCTTTCTAATAGAGCTCCTTGCTATCCCTTTCTTACTTTCTTTGTGCCTCATCTGGAGGGTTAGATTTCAAGAGAACAAACCAGGATAAATGGTGTTTTTTTTTCTTTTTTGGTTGAGAACACAGGTTTAGAAAGTGTCACATGATAGCCTCTTAATGTAGTTCCCAATTAACATGATTCATCAATATAATCACACAACTGAACTCTCCTAGCTTTGAGCTGTAGCATTACTTATCCAAGCTAATAAAAGACAAAAGAAAAAGGAGTAATCCATACATATTCACCAAAGATTCCATTTAAGAAAGAAAATTTGTGACAAAATGAAAATCATTCAGTTACTTAAAAATTCAGAACAATTACTTATGAGGCTGCTTAGAGTGCCAGGAGAAGTTTAATTTTCTACTTTATAATTTAACCAAGTCATGTGTGATGGTCCCTTCCTGTAATTTCAGCACTTGGAAGCTAAGGCAGAAGGGTCCTGAGTTCAAAGACAGACTAGGCTATCTTGTGGGTAGAATGGAAGAAGGGAAGGAGGTAGATAGATTTAACCACACTTCAATTTTTATTGACATTAAAACATGAAAAAGAGAGTAGACATTGATTATTCTGTTGTTCTCAGGCATTAACAACTGCCTGACTTGTGGCACAGAGGCTGTGACAACCACTGACTGGCTTGTTTGAAAAGAGGTGACTGTGTCGTTGACAGATTTCCAAATAATCAAATAACAAACCATACATTATTTTTCCAAGTAACAAACACACAGCATGGATACATAGTATGGATACAAACTCCACATACTTCACACTTGGTAGAACTACATATGGTCAGGTGGAGGAGAAGAGCCTGGAATCAGATAGCCTGGAGTCATGTGACACTGGATAGATTACTTCATCAATGATTTTAATAACCTCATTTTGTAAGTGTGATGATACATAATCAAAGGGTTGATGGAGAAAGAATATGCCCACACTACAATAGGAGGTAACTACAATTGTTCTACACTCATAGAACAGGCCCATGTTTCCCTAGCATTCCTGGCTCCCGTCCTGTTCCAGTTTCACAAATTTCCTAACAATCAATGTCATTGTCTTTATTACCTGCCCCACAAGTTAAATGGTTGAATTGCACCAACTTGATATATTTGATTTGATAACATAGTCAAAGCAGAAATATTTAATAACCTGCAATTGTACAGTGTTTCAGGAACCAAAGAATCAATTTGATTATTGATTAATCATTTTAATAAGTAGAGAATTAATCATTTCTAGTAATTTTACCAAATAGGAGAAAAAAGAAACAAAAATTATACTGGGGCTGCATATAAATTTAGTGGTACTTAGGTATTGATCCTTCCTCTAAAAGAAAAAAAGCAGCACTAGCATCATCAGTCTCCCTACAACAATAATCAAATGCAAACTTCTGACACCCCAACTGAAATTGTGTATGGTCCACCAACTGCAATGGCATCATCTGGGCCACTGTGTAGACACCACTGCCAATCATGCTGAGAGAATGTGATTGTGAGCACTTAGTGAGATCCCCTTTTAGCAAACTGAAATGCTAACTAGCTTAAGTGCCCCTCTCCTATAATACAAATGGAGTCTAAAGAGACAGAAACCTAATACCAAATGAGACCACATGAGAACCTGTCTACAAATGTTCTTGGGGAGAAATAAAACACATTCATGCACATTTTCTTCACCAAGCATTTCTCAGAGCTTGTCTTGTGTTATGAATATAAATATATACACGCATTTCCTGAACTGCAAAAATTCCAAGGCATCATCTGGACCATTATGCATTAACAGCACCACCCTAGGTAACAGGCTGTATAGAAGTCACAGCTTGAAACTATTTATTTGTTTATTGACAGGGTCTCACTCTACCCTGACTAGCCCCCATGACTCAATATGTAGATCAGGATAAACTTGAATTTGGATATCCACCTGCCTCTGCCTCCCATGCGTTGGGGTAGAAGGCTTTTGTTACCATGCCCAGCCAAAAAGGCACAGCTTAAACGATGTCCAAAATCATAAGCCTTTGACATTAAGCCTGGGTTCAAGCTACTTCTCTGAAATTAACTACTTAATTTCTGGCCCTCAGTTTCTACCTCTACAAAACAGTCAAAGGCTCCCTGAACCCTTGTGGCGAAGCCTGAGGCCTACCCTCAAGGCTCTGTGCTCTGCTGGAGCCTCAGAAATGCTGAGCTGACTTGCACAGTTTGGTCACAATCACATTAAGTTACTAAGGGTTTTCAAAGGCTGTTATTAGTAGGCAGGGTAGCACATGTGCATCAACCATGCCATTCAAGCCATAATATCAATACCTAGTCCTGATCAGATAATTACATAAGATATACACTGTTGGAGATTTTTTTAAGGTATCACATTTGCTTTTCATGAGGGTGTATGAAAATTACACAAATTACAACGTGAAGATATAAGTACAACACAGACAAGAACCAAAGGACCACAAATCAAGTGCTTTCCAGATACAGGCAAATGATGTTAGAAAAACAGCTGGGCCTGCTGGAACAGAAGAGGGCATGACAACAACAAGGTGATAATGGTCTTGATCATTTAAAAAATTACCATTAATTAATTAGCTTGACATTTAAATGACAATAACTAGGCCAAACTGGGCAGAACACATGAAACCTCCGTTAGTTCAACATAGCAAATGGGCCCGAAATCTTTGCGTACTGCACATACGACTACACCAAAAAGAAAAACACCTGTGCTGCAGAAGCCGGAGCCCATGTGACCAGCAGCACAGGCTCTTTGTGAGCACACAGTGGCTCCAGGCAAAGGAAAGGAGCTGTGAGAATACTGCTCAGGAGTGAAGAGCAGACATACTACTGTTAAGAACAGGGAACTGAAGGTGAGGCTACAAATGTGAGGAAATAGAAGGCAGTGACGCAGAGATTCCCATTTCACCAAGCAATCAGACACAGCAGAGTCACTGTTCACTGCTTCCCACACAGGAGGCCAAGAATTCCCACGAAGACTAAGGGCTAAAAGTGGTGCCACCACTTCACACATTAGATGGAGGAGTTTCAAGGCAAGCGGACCAAGATGATGTGCTGCCAGGTGAGCTGCGTGCAATGAAGAGCGCTAGTGAGGGGTGGGGCTGAGGAAGACTGGCATAAGAGTCCAGATACAGTCAGATAGAGGAAGGCAAGTGCCAGCACTGAACAAGAGCAATGACTTGCTTGGTTATATTTGGGAACCACTGACAACGACCTACACAGACTCTGATACAAACTTTGGCTATGGAGAGGGAGTGCGGCTCAATTTGTCAAATTCTCAATTGCTGAAAAGACAAAAAAGATCTGTAGAGAAGCAAAAACCCTCTTCCACCGTTAAAAAGGAGAGAAAGAGAGAGAGAGATATCTCCCTCAGAGGCAACAGACTCTCACCTCTTGTATACCCACTAGTGGGAGTAGATGGCAGTCCTTAAAGGAGATACTTGGAGACTTGTCACTCCCTACTCAGACCCAAGAAAGTTAGCAGACCTATGTCTTGTATTCATGGTCCCATCGGCTCCTTGATACCGCAAGACTTCCCTGACTGCAAAATTTGGAGTGGATTAATTCAGGGAACACCAGACCACAGAGCTGACAATAAGCACCCATTTTCCTACAGTAAGCAGGGAGGGGAAGTTTTAGTGACATGAACACCAGGCTCTGTCTGTGAGGACTTCCAACAGTCCCTGACGGACTTCCAGATGTAGGAAATGGAATACTCAACAGGGAATACTATCAAGGGAAAACTGGATCCAGTGTCAGCCTGTGGGCAACAATGACAATCCCATGGATGAAGAGAAGCTTATATACCTCAGCAAAAAGAAAATGATCCAATACTAAGAAGCACTCTGGATGGCCTACACAAAACCAAGGAAACTGCAATTGCATTCCCATTTATTCAAGAGCCATTTGCATTATTTTTTAATTACTTACATGAAGAGAATTAGGTTTAACTGCTAAAATAGCCTGCCAACTCTGATCTCTTAGGAAAGTTAAACAAACAAGTTTTTTTTTGCTAAAAGCTCTGGGCAGGCAAGCATTCCAATAATATAATTATAGTAAGGTTCATATTAGCTCATATAATAAAGCTCATACAGCCAGACTTTCCTTAAAAACATGAAGCTCTTGCTCATGCCTATCTTGGTTCCTGCTGAAATATCATGATGCTTAGTTCCTGTTGAAAGGAAGTAGCAAGCCCCCCTCCCCAGTATTGATGAAAAATAAGCAGAAGAAAATATTGAGCCTAGATCTTGCTGGCACAATTTGGTGCCTGCCCTCAATTAGAAAAAAAAAAAAGAAAGAAAAGAAAAATGAAAAATCACTGCCGGCCAGGCTTCTGAAATTACTCTTACTTTTGCTCCCAGTCTCTGGGAATTCACCTTGTATCTGGTGTCGTTTCTACCAATCTTCACAACAGACTTGCAAGGGAAAATCATCAACTCTATATTCCAGATAAGAAAAACAAGACTTGGAGATGTAGTTTTCTCAAGGTCTCAGAACATCAAGATCCAAGTCACGTCTAAGAAATCCTTTCCACACTGCTTCTTACAAAATAATGACCAGCTTTGATGGAACTTGAATCAAATTGTATAAATGCTAAGCAGGGAAAAGAAAAAGGTATCCATAATTCACCAAGAGCAAAGGTGGCATTTACTGTGATAGGAGGTTTCCATAAGTGGCTGAACTAGATCACTGACCTAGGGAGCCCTTTGTGGATTGCTGTAGCTGTGATGTTAGAATGTTAAAGCATACAGAGCAATACAAACTGAATGCTCAATAGGGGTGCCCAATTTCTTTAAGCCGTTTTATTTTGTGGTGCTGGGGATCACCTTCATTATGCTAGCCTCTGACATAATTACTGAGTTTTAAAAGCTGGGCAAATATCCCCTCCTCCACCGACACAAATAACAATGTATGTTAGCTGGCTTTCTATACTACAACAAAATATCTGAAACATCAACTTATAAAGAAAAATGGGTTATTTTGGATTATAGGTTTAGAGGATCCAGTTCACAATCAGTTGGCCCACTATTTTGGGTTTGTGGCAAAACAACACATCAAAGTGGGAATGTGGGGGAGTAAAACTGATGGCCTCCTATACAAAAAGCTATAAAATTAAGAGGAAAGGGTTTTGGTCCTACAGCTCACTTGAAAAACACTTTTCTCATGTTTCACTACTTCCTAATAGCGTCATCCTGAGGACGATCAACGCTAACTCACAGAACATTAGGGAAGATTCAACAGCAAAACTACAGCAATATGTTCAGCATTATGAAAGAAACCCACGGAACTTGAATCTAATCAACTTCTTGACAAGATAAAGTATACGACAAGGGAGCAGACTTGGAATGATAACGATACAAGGAGACCTATAGAGATCAAAAGGATGATACCATGGGAGGGCAACCTGCATGGACCTTCAAGGGAACAGCACTGAGATAAACAGGAAGTGCATCATCTGAAGTGGGACCAGAAGGTAACACATAACCTCTCACACAGGAACACAGAACGATCTAAATTTGTTGAACAAAACTGCCAAACTCTGACAGGGAAGCCCCAAAGTATAGGCTGCACCAGCCTCACCCACAGATCCTGGGTTCCTCTTTATTCCCCGGTTCTAATAGGATCTAAATAAGCAGCTCACAATTAAAGTTAGAATGACATCTAAATCTGACCCAATCTACATGGAAACGTGTGTCTGACATCATAAAGAAAGTCTTAGTCCCTTGAGAAAGCCTTCCAGACTGCTGCCACTTATCAAAAGCCTTTCAGAGTGAAGTCATTCCCAGCAATCCCCAACTGTTCAGTGATCTCCTGTAGACTGTTTGTTGAAACCTGCATTTGGTGAATAAGTTGATATTTAGCCTTCTTTTCCCTGTATCAAATCCTGCCTAACCAATTATGCTATCCTCTATATCCTCCCTTGGTGTGACAGGCTTTCAAACCACGGAGGTGTAGCTTGGGCTAAAGGGAGTAAGAATGATGAGGCTCTTGATGTAGTTAATGCATCATTTAAAGAAGACCTTCAGAAGTGAAAGCAGTTCATCTTCTAAAACCAAAGAACATTTTGCAGGGTGGGAAACAAAGTATGAGTTGCCAAGTTACCGTTTGAGAAATCCAGTTATCTTGACATTTCCCTTGAGACCTGCCTCTACTGCAGCTAAAAATGAACCTTTGCATCTTGTATATATATATATTCATTCACATACCCCTCTGGCTAGAAAAGAGGAAGACAGTTGTATAGAAGGAAACATGACATAACAAGCTTAGAGTGAGTCTGTCAGACTCTCATAGGTTTGGAAAAACCCTGATAAGGCCAAGATTGACACCCAAGGAAAATACTGGGTAAAGAAATGAACAATTGGGGGGCTGGAAAGATGGCTCAGTGGTTAAGAGCACTGACTACTCTTCCAGAGGACCCAGGTTCAATTCCCAGCACCTACATGGCAGCTCACAACTGACTTTAACTCCAGTTCCAGGGGATCTAACACCCTCACATAGACATACATGCAGACAAAATGCCAATGCACATAAAATAAAAATAAAAAATTTTAAAATGGGATAATTGCTCATAAAGTATACGTACTAATTGGATTAGATACAAGGAGAATTGACTGCTTAAGGCTTCAGACAATGGCTTGTTTCTGCCTATACACATTACCACTCCTGGACTGCAGCCTCCTTAAAGCAATGTCATCTCCTGAAGGCCTCTCTGTCCCCCAGCTACATGCTCAGGAAAGGAAAATACAGCGGTGAGAGGAGCACAACAATGATGCGATCTTCCTGTCTCCCTCAGGGCCCCAACAAGAAAATATGGCAGCAAGGAAAAGACGAAAGACAAGCCAAATGTGAGAAATCACAGGGAATCAAGATAATTAGCAAATGGCACAAATCAATGGGGTGAACAGTCACACCTACAAGGCAGCCAAGGAACCCACCTTAGCAGCAGAAGGTGATTTGTTCATTTACTTTCATGTTCTGGGACCCCATACTCCCATGTTTGATTTCTCCACTAAGGAGAAGCCTGACCATACCCGAGTGCTCTCCAGCCTACTCACATAGTTATATCTACTACTTAGTAAAGGACAGCAAAAAGAGATAAACCCTAGTCCTTGCCTGCTGATTTGTCAGGGCAGATCAATTCCTCCTTCCAATGCTTCTACAAAGCTCTGAAGAGGAGTCAGGCTGAAATTTTGAGAGGTATCTCCTGCCTTTCTTCTCCCTTCCAGATGTTAGTCATAAAGGAGACAACAGGCAAAAGGCATGGAAAAGCAAAGAATGCATGCACGTAAGTCACTAAACACCTATGAAAGGGACCATGTATCAGCCTACGGGGCAACTTTGTGAACAAGACTCTTTCTGGGTCTTTGCGAAGACTGCAGACTGTCTCAACAGATAGGTAATAAGTTAGAGTGGTAATAACCAAAGCAATCAATGACCTGCCTCCCTGCCAAGTCTACTCTAAAAGAAAGGGTTTGAGGATGGCCATCTGAACTGGGCTTTACAGAAGAGATGAATAAAAGGTAATCAGAGGTAAGAAGGGGGGAATGGTTTTCTGATATACAGTAACAACAGGGAAGCGCTCCAAAGGCTGACTTATTTAAGATTCAGTTACTATAAAATTCCATTCCTAGTCCAGATTCCTCTCCCGCCTACACTGTCCTCCATATCTGCTATGTTACAAGTGTAGCTACAGAAAATGCAAGATGCCAATTGAGGATTTCTGACTTCTCAGTATAGGAACTTCAAATTAAGCTACTGATTTTGCTGCAGCAACTATAGGTTTAAATTCTATTAGCTATAAAGGAAAGACACTATTATCTCACAAGGAAAGAACTTATGTAGAAGAGATGCTTTATCCTATGCAGTGAGCAACTCAGTCTGGGGTGCTGTTGCTCAAAATACTTAGCAAACACAAATAAGCAGGAGAAATAAGTCCTGACAGGCTGTGATGCTCAACAACAGCCATGCAGAGGCTCCA
This sequence comes from Bramus lutescens, assembly GCA_001685075.1. Classification (NCBI taxonomy): domain Eukaryota; kingdom Metazoa; phylum Chordata; class Mammalia; order Rodentia; family Cricetidae; genus Bramus; species Bramus lutescens. Next base: position 175,765 of record LOEQ01002147.1, on the reverse strand, counting down.
CAGGAGCACTCTCATTCCTGGCCTTGGGGTCTCATCCAAGGTTCTTAAGCCTCTGGCTCTCTCCTAACTTCCATGCCTACTCCCTATGTCCCAACTAACTGCTTCTTAAAACCAAGCTACTTAACATGTTAAGGTATCCTTCACTCAGAATGGTCACAATGTTCAGGTCAATCTAGCAAAGAATGGATATACAAGGTCCAACTACAGTAGCTAAGTTGATACTCTTATTAATCAGCCATAGGGCTAAGAAGAGACTGACAACCAGTTTAGCAAAAGACAGCCTCAGGATCACCATCCATTATCCATCTGTGCTGGGTATGAAAGAAAATGACTCCAATAGGAAGTGGTACTATTAGGAGATGTGTGTGTGTTTGTTAGAGTAGATATGGCCTTGTTGGAGGAAGTGCATCACTGTGGTGTGGTCTTTGTGCTCAAATTATGTCCAGTGACACAGATTGCTTCCTGTTGCCTGTGAATCCAGATGGAGAACTCTCAGCTCCTACTCTAGTACCATGTTTCCTGCACACTGCCATCATTTCTACCATGATGATAATGGACTAAATAAACCTCTGACACTGGAAGCCAGCTTCAGTTTAATGTTTTCCTTTATGAGTTGCTGTGGCCAAGCCATCTCTTCACAGCAATACAAACAAATCCTAAATAAGACACCATCGCTGAGTTACTTTCCTTGGCTTACTTTGATACATGATCTTAAAGCTCGTGAGACTATAAAAGCCTCTAGCGTAAGAAACCCCATGACATCTATTATGGCCCAAGGCTGGATGATTAAGAACTGACACCACATGAAGAGGGAAGAAAACAAATCAGCAACTAATAGTTACTGCATGTACATCTAGCAATAATGGATTCTGCAATGGCTTAGGTGCTTAGGAAGCGGCAATGACTAAAACATATTTTCAGAGTCAGTAAAGTTGCTTGCTTCTGTATATAGCACCAGACAGACCTTCAACTAACAGTTAATCTACACTGCCTGATGTCTTCAGTTCTCAAAGTGAACATGATGGAGGTAATTTGCAGACAAAGTGAATGGGAAGAAACAAGCAATGCTTCATATAGAAACTGTGGCTGTTAACTGAAAATTTCCCTTCTTTAGGCATCAATTCTGAGGGCTTGTCTACACCATAACCATAATGAACTGCCTTTTGCCCATGTGACAGTTCTGTGACTTGGAACTAATTCTCAATATGTCCACAAGATTTTTCACAGTACCACTATAACACACTAAGTAAAGGGATCTGAAAGAGAGCAAAGACAAACAGCCCCAGGAAGGTGACAGCATTTCCTCCAATGTCGCCAGACATCTCCGCTATATCATACAAATAGAGCCTTCCTAACCACCACCCTTGGCCATGCAGCACACACACACATGCAACAAATGTGACACAAGACAAGACGAACTGGACAACTTCTCAGCTGTGTGGTGACCCTTAACTCTTTTGGCACCTAGACAGAATAGTAGCAACAACACCTTCGTGTGGGGCTTGGGAAGGTAACAGGAGAACACAGTCTTGCAAGGCTGAGTTCTTTTTTCTGATAGGACCACGGCTTTATTTCTGCTTCAGAAAGAGCAGTGTCACAAAATTTTCACTTGGTTGATAGAATAGAAAATTACAAACAGTGGAGTCATATAAAAGTAAATTCCAGCCGTAAGTTAAAGTCACAACTCCAATTACTGTCACAAGTCACAAGTGGCTCGTTGGTTTAACTGGGAAGAGAGCAGAAGCTATTGAAAGCGATGGATGTGATGCTATCAGTTAAAGGATGAACAAAGTTAATTCACAAGAGTGTGGACAGGGCTTTAGCACCTAACAGAGAGCGGTATAATAAACAAATCCCACATTTCTGCCAGATACATTTAAGTCCTAAATGCAAAGTCTGAGTCTCATTGATTACTCAGGAACCACCTCTCTGAGAAGAACAAGGCATTCCTGAATCTCACAAGAGCTGGGCTCAAGAAATAGTTCTAGAATTTACTAGCTGGGTAACCTGGGGTAGATCACACAGAGAGTCTACTTTCTACAACTGTAAGACAGGGATAACAACAACAGTTACTGTGAGGCTCATGTGGGATGTTATAAAAGATCTGGCAAAAAAGAAAACACAATTAGCAGAGCTGTAGGCTACACATTAGCCCTGGGAAAGCTCAACTGAAGTATTCAACAGCTTTGTATCAAGCTACAAATGACCACAAGGTGGACTTTATGTGACGTTGTAATTATGCTACAATTTGTTACAAAAGTCCTCTGAAAATACTGTGAAACTGTGCCACAATATTTATTTATTTTACCAATAAGTCCCTTAACCATATTTCATGGAGGGATCAGGAACATGTGTGCACCAGATCCGCACTGTGCTACATTTAAAAGAAAATTTACTAAGTTTAGGAACTGTTCTATATTTAATAGAAAAAAATACCACCCAATCAAAGAGACTATTAAGATTCCTCTCTGTGTGTGAGAGAGAGAGAGAGAGAGAGAGGGAGGGNGAGGGAGGGAGGGAGGGACTGCCACACTGCTGCCATCTGAAATCCTAGCCTAGCTGATTTTACGGGCAGCTGATCATCCTTTAAATCCCCTAGCTCATCACTTACTGTTCAGCAGAAACACAGACCTATCAAAATCCAACCTCTTTCTGCTTTCTTGGGAGTTACAAGGATGGTAACTTCTTAAAAGCAGAGGGTTAACTGGTTGAGCTCCAGATAAAGTGGATATATATCCTTGGGTAATTCTGTTTATGATAGTTATCCTGAGCCCAGTGAAAATATTTCAACAGTGGCATACACTCCCAGGCCAGGGAAGGGAACAGCAGACCCACTATTCTGTCCAGGATCATTTTAGTCAAGCAAAGTTCTCAAAGGGTAGGCTAGGGTGGGGTTCGAGGTGTGCAACCCTATGCTTATTTAAATTCCTTTAAACACCCTAGTTTTCTTTTTCCCTTTGTTGATCATTTTGTTGAGGGCTGAGATGTAGTTAGACGTTTATCAGCTGTAAGACAGCTCAGCTCCTCTGGCCTTTTACTTAGAAGAAGCATAGAAGTGATTTCTTCTGGTTCCCCACACCACCCCTTTCTTTTGAATCACTCATGTGCTTATAGAACACAGAATGACTGTACAATTAGTTTAAGAGGGAAAAGCTACGATAGCTTCCAAGGAGGTAAGCTTTGCTCTAACATACTGCCAACCTTCCCCTGCTTCAGGCACCTGTAAATGCCCCAGGCTGAAGCCCATCCCCTAACCTCCAGTTCTTACTTTTCTACTGTAAACAACAGTAGCTTCTAAGATTAACTATACAAATTGGGGAGAACACTAAGAATTCATACCTGTCACTCAGGAGGAAAGAAACAGACTCCCAAGCCCTAGAAATCTCAAGGGATGCAGTATAATTGATGAGACACACCTGTGAGTAAACAGTTGGCTTGGAAAACTTCAGTCAATGGACAGAGAGCAATAATCTATAGAAACTGCTACTACTATTCTCAACTATGTGCCGGGCTTAAAAATACCTATTCCTGTTCATGTGCAGCCTGCTCAGTGTAACTGCCCCTATCTTACTAGTGAGGTAACTGGAGCCATGTAGCAGAGCTGGAGTTCAAAGCTCCTCAGTCTCCTGGCTGCTGGGCTGTAAGCTATAGACATACAGCGGGCACATCTCCTACCACAGTCAAACCACCCTCTAGAGACTCCGGGAGTCGACTGCTCCTCTGCACCCATTAAGTGGCATATAGAGATGAATTCAGGTTCTAAGCCCACTATTAAGACATAAGGAAAGCCAAGACAGAGCTGGAAGACAGTACATGCTCCTTTTGGAGGGGCCCATAATCCACACAAAGATCAGCCTTGACTTATTTAGCTGCCACTTGCTTCCTAATCATCTCACTGTTGCTGAGAAAGACAAAGTTTAGCTGGTGAACTGGTACACTATACGGTTAGTTAATGGCTAGTGAGGTCACTGGTTAGTTAATTCGAAGAACCATCGAACTAGAAACTGACACATACAGGAAACTAAGTAAATGGTTCCTATCTTTGGATGGTCATGATTTCACTACTAAAATGTGGGGTTGCTGAGTAAGCCTTAAGCAAGTATCTTGTTCTAAGGATGCTGGGGTCTTAAATACATGTCAGAGAGCTAGTGAATGAGTATAGATGGATATGCACAACCAAGAAGAAGGGTCCGCTAATAGGGATGGCTATACCCACAAAAATACTTTGATTAGTAACAAGGCCCAAAATGACAGAAAAAGACCTCCTTTTCAAGGACCAAATATCATTCCTGTCCTCAGAAAGAAGTTATAGGTTAAGCATTTCTTATAAAAATTTACTTAAAACATCAGATGATTTGGCATTTCTCCCTGCAACTCAACTGTGCTGTTCTCAAGTGTGAACTCTGTAGATGGCAATGCTATGCTGCCATGTTAAAAGGTTAGACATGCCTGGAAGCATGTTACCTTTCACATGTGCTGCTCTTTTCAATCCTTTCTCCATGTTACAGTTACAACAATATGTCTACAAGGCAAATCAGAACACACCAATCCCCTTTTCAACTTCTATGAGGTTTGGTTTCTGTTGCTGAGGATAAAGCCCTGCTGCCTAACAAGCTTGTGACAACCCTCTCTTCCCAGCAAGTTTCACTGGCAACACCTCTTACTTTCTTGAAAGTGGTGTAGGTTGCCTCCCACCTCTAATCTGACCCCAAGCTAAGGCATTCCTTTCTCTGGTAACTCACCTCTGCTGCAAGAGTCAAGGTTGGGTACCCTGCCCTGGCCTCTCAGACTGACCTCTGCACTGATCACGTCCCATGGTAGATTACTGCCAGTCTGCTTGTCTGCCCAGGAACTGAGAAAGCTGGCAACCAGAGGACGCAATGGCAACAATACAGGCTGTGAAGAATTCGAGGGTAGGCTGTGTACCCTGTTGCATGCAGATGTGCCTACTCTGCACTCTGAAGCACCAGGGCACCAAAAACCAGGTAGCTACCTTTCCAGAGTTTGGAGATGTTGACAACAGAAGGTTGTCTTAGCAGCACAAGTATTCAGAAAGGATTGAAGTCAAAGTGGGTCATAAATGCAAGTAGCAGAGTTAGTGACTGGGAACCACTCACAAGTCATGCCTACACCCTTGCCCCATCAGGCACAGCACTTCCCTCACCCTCAACCTCTCTTTGCAAACATTGCATATCCAGGCATGTGGTTGGATAGAAAACCACGCATGATGTGTGATGCGCACACTTAGTTACAGCACTGCTGGCACTCCTGCAAACTGTGAGAAGACAGAAATGCAGACAACATGTTGCACTTAAAACTGCGGAAAACACAATATTTAGGATTTAAATAGACAGACATGAAGGAACCAGCTATTTGCAAAGACTTTTTAGAGAAAATGTGAAAACTCCAATGACCAAAGGCAGTTCAATGGAAAATAAATGATTAAAAACCAAACTTAAATGTTACATTTCAGATGAGAAATTATGCACGTTAGAGAAATAATGAAAACTTTCATTAAGATAAATAAGCAGTATAAACAGATTAGGTGGCTATTTTGCTTTAAAAAAAAAAAAGTCAATGGACCAGAAATCCACTAAAGGACAGGATTGTGAAATGAGCCACAAACGCAGGGTATAGAAGTTAATTAGGCAAAGAGTCAGGTAGTTCCTTGGAAAACTATTTAACCAAAACAAAAATTGAAAAACAAACAAGCTTTAACACATACAGTTTCTTGGCCAAGGTAAAAAGAAAATTCACACAGGCAACACTATATTCACTACAAAAGGTTGACAAGTTCCTAGAATTCATGGTGATCGGGCAATGGAAATAGGCAAACATTCAACCTTAATTAAGTACGGGATCTTAAAATCAAACCAGTTTATGGCATTTAAATGAGATCACTCTGTCACGTGTTTGGCATGGTGGCACAAGCCTGCCATCACAGCACTGAGGTAGAGACAGGACTGCTCAAGGCCAGCCAGAGACAAACAGTGAGATTCTGTTGAAGTGGAGGGAGGTTTTCATATGGGTCAGGAGCTCTGAGCAACAGGAAAAAGCACATCCTGAGAGCTCAGTTTGGGCTGTGAGTTGGAAGCATACCTGCCTAGAGTTTCTGGTTTCCCTGTTGCAGAAAGTCGCAGGGAATTTTCAGTGCCCCAGCCAGGCTCTAACACAGTCAGCCAAGGTTGAGAACAGCATCATTTCTCACATTAACAACAAGTCCTTACTAAAAAACTGACTCAATGGCTAGATTTGAAAGAATCGCTGTAATTTTGAAAAGAAAACAGTTTTCACTATTCCCTTTCAAAACAACTGGTCTTAAAAATAAAGGCCAATCATCAGCTAAGACAAGGGAGAGGAGCCACTAACTAATCCTTTTACTTCCTGTCTGGTCTAGGTTTCAGCAGAACATCAGTCACACTGCTGATCAATCTCTGCCTGCACTCAAAGGCCAACAGGGGCCCTGCCCCCTCTCCTTTTCCCTCCCCTCCCCGTCTGTCTGCAAAGCAAGCAGTATGCTAAGGCTAAATCAAAAACAGTCTGGCAAAGCTGTAATAGGGCTTCTTAGTGCAGAAATCCATCCCCTCTGATGCATTAAAGGAAATGATGCCAAAAAGTCCATTAATCAAAAGAATATATGGAGAGCAAATAAGAACACAGAGCATGACAAGCAACAGCACCTTGTCCCTTCCTCAGACCACTGTAAAGTATAGCACAACTACGGGGCTACCTTCCCGGACACTGTCCATTAAGTAATAAAAAACCAAAACCCAGTCCTGGAGAAAAACCTCATTCTTTCAACACAATCACAAAACATAGTGTCTGGTTAGTCTATCCCAGTTATAAAACTTCCTATTTTCCTGTGCCAACAAAAATGTGTGTGCACTGTTTAGCATACTCCAGCCACTGATTTCCCTCACACTGCCAGGGTAAGGGTGTCTCAAGGTGTTTGCAGTTCTAAAACAAAGCTTGCACACTGATGAGCTTCAAAGAAATGGAATGACTAGATCAGAGATATAAGATTTAACCTCCGTGAAGGCAAAGTCCCTTCTAAATCATAAATGACAGAACCTGCCACTCGGTAAGCACGCAAGTACTAGTAATTTCTAAAATTCTGTGCTCTGAGAATCAACATTCCAAAAGTTGTAAATAAATAATCTGCCTAAAGATACGACATGTGCACAAAGTTTCAGGAAAATCATGGCTTATCATTTCACTTTAACCAATGAAACAAAACTGTATCAGCAGTAATAGAAAATTCTCTAAAGGGATTAACAGAACGGAAACTAAATGGGGCCAATAAAAGACTAAGCATTTTAGGGGTGTGTGCCTACAGTGCATAAACATCAATCTTAGGAGCTAACAGACATGAGAAATGCTAAATATGAAGACACAAAAGAAGTCCAATAAAAATGTTTTTAAGCCAGCACTGACAGCTGTTCCTACTAATGGACACAGAAAAGAACAAGCAACTTCTTCAACCAGATCAGCTCCCGGGGGAGGGGGGGTTAAACTGATGGCCACGGGAAGATGGCCAAAGGTGATTGAAAAGGCCTAGATGCCAGCTGGAAGAGAGCGGAGGGTGAGACATCTTAGCGCTTCATTCAAGACATCAAGTATAGCTCTGCAGAGCTAAAAGACTTGGGAGAAGTGGATCACCAGCACTGTATTATTGCACCTTTAGCTTCTGAGACAAGCACACCAAATGGAAAAAAACCAACAAGGGCATTCCAAACACAAATTTCTCTGAGTCTAGGGTCCATGGCTTCTCCACCAGTGTGGTTCCAATAACATGGGCAGACTCTGTGTATTCAAAGTCACTGAATGGTAAGGTGAAAGATCCCAAGGAACTCTATGGTTTTACTTTTCATTCTTGTGGTATTGGGGATTAAACCAAGACCCTTGTGAATGCTAGGTAAGCACTCTGCAACAGAGTTGTACATCATCTTTTCCAAATTATAAGAAACTAAAGTCAACACAGAGAAAGTATATTGTATTTTTGTTTAAAACAGAAAAAAAAACCCACATATAATACAGAAGGGAGAACCAGGCATAATATTGGAGGTGCCTGTGTCTAGAGAAGGTTCAGAATGGAATCCTGTCTTGGACCATTTACTATAAATAGCTAGCCTTTTGAATGCTGGGATTATAGGCATGTGCCACTGAGCCTAGCTTTAAATTGTCTCTGCACTTACAAAATGGAATTTACATTATATTTTGCTCCTGGGATCACTGTCAGGTTAATGGTTTCAAACTAAAGTGTCTGCTTAGAATATTTTTCCTATACTACATAAGATATATTTGGGTCAGAGTTTAGCAATCTCCACATTAGTGATATTTTGAATGGGATGACTCATTGTTAGAGGCTTGCCTTGTGTACAGCAGGGTTTGTAGCAGTATGCCTAGGCTACCAGTTATCAATATCATTCCTGCAATATCACTCCTATATCTTCATGACAATCAAAATTGCCTCAAGGGACACACTCAAAGATGCCCTTCATTAAATGAATACATTAAACAAACTGGTACACCCTGACAATATGATTTATTAAGCAATAAAAACAAATGAACTATCCAGTCAGGAAAAGACTGAGGAACCTAGCAGTCTGGAAAAGCTCTTCTATACCATTTCACTCCAATTACATGATATTCCAGAAAAGCCTAACTATGAAGAAGGAAGGCCAGTAGCTGCTGGGGTTGGGAGAAGGAGGGATGAATGCACACAGAGCACAGAGGACTTTTAGGACACTGAAATTAATACAGTGAAATAGACACTTGTCAAAATCCACGGAATGTACATCAAGTGGGCACTTGATCGTAATGTATGATACTGGCTCACTAGCTGTCACAGATATTCCAAACATTGACACATGATGCAAAGGGAAACCACGGTGGCGGTATGGGAATGGGAAATCAATGATGTATGAGAACTCTGTAGTTTTCAGATCAATTTTTCTATGTCCTTTCAAAAAAGCTATCAATCAATTTCTGAACAAAGGAAGGACTTTTTTCTAGATGATAGTAAATGTATTCCCAGATGGGGAAAGGCAAAAGTCACCCCATTCCCACTGAGAAACATTGTTTAAGCATATAGCCCCTCCCTATCTTTTTGCTTAAAGGAAAGAAAAAGAAAGATACCCTAGGTGCTACAGTAGACATAAATAAGTAGACAAATAATTTTTAATGATGGTTGTAATAAAGTACATTGAATAGCTGCAGTTTCAAATATGAAAAAACATTCAACACAGAGTTATATTTAAATATCTGACAGTCACTTTAAGAGGGAAGTATCACTTTCTTTTCAATTCTTCTCCAATCTGCTGTTACACATAAATTAGAAGGTGATAAAACAATTTTAATTCATAAATTTAATTAAGTCCAGAAGAGTCCTGAAAGCGAACCTTAATAAATCAGCCCTATGGAACAGGCCATGCATGTAAGCATCTGTCAAGTCAACTTTAGTTTATGTTCACAGTAAGCTCATGTTTAATCTCATCATCCTTCAATTGTCTGAGGATGTCTCCACCTTAATGCACAGTGTTTCTAAGTGGAGGAGAGATTCTTACCTGTCGACTGAGTCCCCATCTCCTATGTAAACCTCACAGCCCATTTCCCAGAACAGTCAGAGGAATCTTTGTTAAATGGAACCCATCAGGCCATTTGCCCTTGCTCAAAATCACAGAAAACAAACTCCAAAGACTATATTCACAAGGCAAAGTTCACAAGGCAAAGGCTCAATGTATCTGGTCCCGCCACCTTTCCAGTCTCTTCTTTGTATTCTTAGTCTACAAGATCTCCTTATTTCCTTAACACATCAGCCATGCTCCTGCCTCAGTCTTTTTGCAGTGATCTCCACCACAGCTTTTAAGTATCTATTTGTGAATCCCACTTTCATGCTCCCAAGCCTCCCTTCCATCATTCTCTTCTCTACCCCACCTTTTTCTCCTTCATAGCTCCTCTCACAACCTGATATACTATTATTATCTGAGTATATATTTTCATTGTTTTTTAGACAATTCCTGCCACACTGGAGACAGAAAATTATTTACTCATCTGTATAACCAAACATTTTCCATGTTGTAAGTGGGAAATTAGATGATTTATGTTAGTCCAGGTCCAGCTGAGCACTACTTGGGTTATTTGTTCATCATTACTTCTCAGACAGCATTCATTCAAGTCCTTTATGGCATTCTACCATCACCAGGGAAGACCATTTGTTGTCTTCATTAACTTCAAGTCTTAGATCAGAAAGAGCAGGGCCTTACACTTGGTCACCAAAATGACTAAGAAGTTAAACTAGTTAATCCTGAATAATGGTGACAGTAGTATCAATCTGAATGAGTTCTTAAGAGGACATAAGAACAAAGCAAAGGAAGGTCACAGTGTTGCAGGAAACCTAGCAAACAGCAAGCACTCCTGAGGTATCAGCTTTGTTTGGAAGTCCTACTATACAGCAGGTGATTCACTCATCAGAAGACTAGTTGTCTTCTGTTTATGCAAATCATTATAAATGTGTACCATAAGTAATTCCCTTTGAGCAGCTACTTGGATAATGGCTTCTTTTTTAATGCCTCCCCCGCCCCATTGACAATCCCTTAGCCTTTGATAAATGTTCTTTTTTTTTTTAAGCCACAAAATCAATTGAGAAGCAAAAAGAAAATCTTATCCATCCTCATTAGCACAAAGTCCCCAAGGATCCATATAGTTTAAGGTCTTAGTAGAACTGTCCTTCATCTCCACCTAAACTTTTTACTCCAGAGACCAGAGACAGAGAGGTCAATAGCCTTAGGGCATAAAGGGAACAACCAGCTTTTGCTCAAGATTAAATTAGCAGATTCAACGATGAAAGGACATGGGAAACCATTTGCTTTATACATTCGGGTGTGTTCATAGACAATTCCAATGAAGCATAGAAAGCCTGTAGCAGCCATGTGTAGCTCTCAGCCAAACAAGAGAGATCGATAGAACAGGGAAGGAATTGCCCAGAGAATACCGTGTGGAATGACTTTTAAGCTTCATCCTGCAGTATGAGAAGAGCAAAAGTAAGCCAAGGAGGGTGCTCTGATCCAAGGAGGCCGCTGGTGGGAGGATGACCTGGGTGCAGTGAACTGTATAGTTCCCGTCCATTTGGTGCTTTATTTTCGGCCCAAAAGACCTCAATTTTTTAACAGGACCACAGAGATAAAACAGATGGAGAATATGAATAAGTGTTAAGCTACACACGGCTGCTACAGGGTTTCTATGCTTCGTTGGAATTAATTATAAACATACCCTGAATGTATAAATCAAATGGTTTCCCGGGTCTTTTCATTGTTGCATCTGCTAATTTAATCTACCTAATTTGGTTCCTTCTTATGAGTCATCACCACCTGAGCTAACCTTTCTGTTGCCTTGCTTTTGTCTGTCTCTCCTAAAATGTACCCTCTATAGACACAGAACTGCTGTAATCCCAACCACCTGGAACAACTGCTATCAAATACTAAACACCCAATTTAATAGCTCTTGAATAAAGGAATACACTGAGTGTTCAGTAAATAGCACTTAAATAGCTAAAAGTCAAAAGTTTTCATCTACTTGTATGAAAAAAATAATGCTGGTCACAAAAAAAATGTATACTCTTGATCTATGGAATGCATAAGCTCTAGAAATAGGCTCAGAGATTTAGGTCCAAGCCACCCACACCAAGCAGACCAATGGCTGATCCTGGAACTAAGTTAGCAAAATCTGACCCGCCACATGACTCCTCTTCCTTTTTTTCTGCTGTGACTCAACAGGGAACTTTCTCTTCCCTGCAGAAAGATACCTTTCACTTGCAATTTACATGTTTCTCACCTCTCACTGCCCTTCTAACAGAAAGCACAAGGACAAGCATCATTAATCCCAGTTCCTATGCTCTAACTTCCCAGACATGACACCAAATGACTCCGAAAAGTCAAAACACCAGCTGGAAATCTCAAAAGACTAGGGCTATGGTACTGGAATTTGAAGACAGGTTTTATGGCTCCAAAATGCTTTCTTTCCGCTGCAGTAAGCTGATTTCAAACATTTTTAAAGCTTTTATTCTAAAAGACACTTGAGAGAAGCAACTTTTTGCACAGTATAGCTTCAGCGAGGAGCTTCCTCCTTTACAGCTGGCTTCACTTCCCGGAATAAAATTGAGGAAACAGATACATTTTTAAACAAATAACACAAATTTATCCCTAGCATATAACATTCTTAAATATAAATGCAACCACAAGAGCACTTTCTACTAGTGAGACAAAAATTAAATATAATCAACTTATCTGTTCTTCCAGTGCTGAGGACCAAACCCAGGCTGTGTGAATGCCGTGAGAGCGTTCTACCAATAAGCTGCAGCCATGTCATTAAGTTAGTAGTGAACTATGCAACAAAGCTTCAAACTGTATTCCAAAGATGAAAGATATACCACAAATATTACCAGTTGTCTAGTTTAAAATATAAGACATTAGAGTATTTTCTCTTAGGGCCAGAGAGAAGCTTGATGATTAACAGCACTTGCTGCTCTTCCAGAGGATTTAGGTTTGAACGAAAACCATTCATAAGTTCAGCTCTAGGGGATCTGACACTCTATATTTAGTGTATATACATGCAGGTAAAACAAAACAAAACAATTCATATGAATGAAAAATAAATCTTTAGCAGGGCAGTGGTGGTGCATATCTTTAATCTGAGCACTAAGGAGTCAGAGGCAGGCAAATCTCTGTGAGTTCAAGGTCAGGCTGGTCTACACAGCAAGTTCCAAGACTGGTTCCATAATTACTGAGAAACCCTGACTCAAAAAAAAAAATCAAATAAATAAATAAATAAATAAATCAATCTTTAAAAAAAATTTAAAAGCATGTTTTTCTTTCGAATTATCAAAGATTCAACCTCAAATTAAAAAGTAATCCAACCCCACATTACTGATTAAGATGAGGACTTGTAATCACAGGCAGACACCAAGGATGAAATAGACTAGGTAACAAAATATAAATCAAACTGACTAAATCCACATCAGATCTGCATGGCGGTATCTTAAGAAGAGGGTCACAAGTGCAGGGTCTTTTGGTAAGCAGCACAATGTCAATTTTTCTAATTCTAGCAACAAAGGGACTCTTAAGCATGGAAAGCCCAGAAGTAGTCTTCTTAGCAAAGCTTGAATTTTAAATTTTCACAGATACAAGATGAAACTATAATCCCCTAAACACCTATCAATTGGTAAATAGCGGGCGGCACTGGCATGGAAAGAGCTGATAGGATGATCCCAGTAACAAGAGACAAGAGTGAAGCCTATGCTGTCCTAAACTGTAGGAAAACAGCGGTCTGATTCTGCAGCTGAGATCCCAGCTTTACCATGTCACTGGCCACAGTGACACAGTATGGTGTCAGTAACTGCTTTGTGTCAAGTTTCCCCGTTACAAAATGAGACCCGACTATCTGCCACAGTGGGAGAGGTGCTGGAGACAACTCAAGGGCGGCCTTTAGAAGCTTACTCCCTACAAATGAAAGACAACAGGTCCAGGTGAGATCACGTGGAACAGAAAATCATCAGGAAGTAGTAGCTTCCATGTTTTAATTAAAAGGCCTGTTTTAATTACGCAAGACCAATTAGTCACTTTACTTACCCAACAACATTCAACCACCCATCAACCTCTCCTTGACCCCAGGAGTCATCAAGTATTCAGGACAGAGGGAGAAGTATGTAAACTTCATGGTGATGGATGTATTACGATGTGAATTAACCACAAAGGCGATTAAGTCATAAAAGCAGCAGCAGATATATTAACTAGACAGAAGGCTCTGAGGATCAACTCTGAAAAGATTTTATTAGCCAAACCACAAAATCCTGCTAAAATAAAAACACATCCACAATCTCGTGAAAAATAGGTCACATGTTTTACAGATTCCATCATAAAAATCACATTTTGTTTAATTTAAAAGAAACACGAAAGCGTGCAAGTTTTCTTTAATAGAATCACTGGATGCCTGTCAAAGGACGTAGTCTACGTTCTGCCTGCCTGTAACTGGCAAGATGTTTTCTTAGTAACACTATCCTCATCTTCCTATACACTCAAACTCTATACAAACCAACATCTTCACAGGAAAGCACTTACATGTTAGTTGAGAATACACCATAAAAGTTCAGGTTGAATGCCAACGTGGGCCAGAATCAGTAAAGGGATATCATCTCTTTGATATTAAGAGATGGTATTGTTACTTTCCTATTAAGTTGCTGCTTAGGCTTAGTACAGGCTGCTGCTGAGACAACAGTCATTCTGAGGGATGGGATGCCAGGGCAGACTGTCAGAAATGTCTGCTGTAGGCATAAACTGTAGACCTGAGAGATGAAGCAAGGCCCCTGTTCTTATACACGATCCACCAGAGTACCAGCTGTGATTTGAGTGCGGGAGTCATATTTAGATCAAGTTCCTGTATTCTACCCTATGTTCAAATTTCCCCAATGGCTGGTTTAAAAAATGAATTTAAAATGTATTTTTCCATCCATGTGCTTATTTTTACTTAAATTTTACAGTAATGGGTTTCATTATGGCATTTGCACATGCATGTGAGTTTATGCACGTGTATACATGAAAGCATGTGTGTGTCTATCTCGTTAGACTCTTCTGATTCATCCCCCTCCCCCATAGCTCTCTACTATGCCCCACCCAACTCTAGTTTCCCTTCCTCCTCTCAGGCCTCCCTTCTGATTTCATGTCACATGTACACCAATACCCTCCCCCGCCACCTTTAAGATCTTTCCTCCTTCTCATAGTTCTTTTTAGTTTTATGATCAATAAACACACACAATTTAAAATCTAGATTCAATAATTGTATTTTACACAACTAGATAAATATACCCACATAGATTGAAATTTTAGAATGAATGGGCACAGTGGGGCAGGACTGTAATCTCGTACTTGGGTTGAAGTAGGAGGATTTCAAGTTGTAGGTGAGCCTGGACTATATAGAGAGACCTTGTCTCAAGACTGAGAGAAACAGCCAAATGTGGTGGTAACGCCGTATGTAAGTCAAAACACCTCCAGATATTGTTAAAACAATAGCAACCTAAATTCAAACCACAAGGATATGCACTGCACTCCCTCCAAGGAAGAGGTTCCAAATCAATCTGGAACTTGCAGTTCGCCTTACTAAATTTTAAATGGATACTACTCAGTGAAAAGAAGCAGAGAGGTGTGTCTAATGGGGGTAGCTTTCAGTGCTGCAGGACCTCGCCTGCCCTGGATACCAACAGTACCTTTAAAAAAGCAGGGACATGACTCAAACCCAAGCTATATTTCACTCAACACAGCTAAGCAGAACACAGTAATACTCAATGGAGGGTGTGGGTTGGAATTTTTACATGAACAAGGAAATGCTTCTTCCTCACTTTGTCCAGGAGATGCTCTACTTGAGGAACACTTGTGCCTTTCTGTTGTTCTCCTGAACCCACTCAGTCCCAGGAGAGCAGGACTCTGCTGCCACACTGTCCCTCCTTTGGGGAGTATGCTATTCTGTTCCTCAGCAGAAGTGTGTTTCAGTCCTAGAGCTTAGGATTAAGAAGCCCACTGCCTCAAAACAAGCTCAAAGTGTAAAGTGGACGGTCTGAATGGCCTCCATCTGTCCTTCTCTTTTTGATGTATTTCACAATTTAATCCACAGTTCAAGCAGAGAAGACTGGTGCTGCTTACTGGCTTCTTCCAGCCCTAACAAATGCATCATCCCTTCTCATGGTTGGCAACATAATTTCTCACAGTTTTACTGAAAAGTCACAACAAAAACAAATGTTCTAGCTCATGGCCATTTTCAGTTTTGATTTTTACCTCTGAAGGATGAGTTATGATGAAGCCTGGGCCCAAACTAGCAGCATTAACCAGAAGACAGGTCATCTTAAAGACCCATCCTGCCAATCTACCTTACTTCTTGTGGTACGCAGTTCCTCCATGTTCCTGACGTTCAGAAACTAGACAGCATGTGAGAGACCAGAGCACCTTGCCAGTCTTCAAGATCTGAATCTAAACCCACAACTCAGCCAATCCATAGCTTTGCATATGAAGACTACTTAATTGAAGTGGATGAAGGAGGAAAGCAGAGATCGAAGTAGGGACAGGTGGCTCTTTCTCCACGTTTCCTTCTACCTTTGTGGAGATGAGGACACAGAATTCCAAGTTCCTTGCTGGCCACCCTGGGCTGAGGGACAGAGTCATGCAGACTTTTCTTCCTTGTCTTCAAACTATATGCCACTGTCAGTTTTCCATAACATTCTGGATGCCAACACCAGACAATCCTTACTTGCCAAATGGCTTACCCTTCAAATTGCATAAACAAGTTCAGATGGCTTTAGAAGGCCAAGCTAGAGACCTTTGGGATTCTAAATAAAGGCAGAACCTTCCAGTCCCTGAAGAAAATGAAGTGGCCTTTTTCTTGACAGGAGACACCAGGCCCATCCATTGTTCTCACTATGGAGCTCTGCACAGTAAACTAATGTGACCACGAGGGAGTCACCTCCTCTCAGGACCCTTTAAAGCAAAGAATACATGCCATTAAAAGTCCTTCCTGAGATAATACTCTATCATATCATGAAATCAAGGCCCTGTCCTAGCTTAATACAAATTAGAAAGTAACTCAGATTCTTCAGAAATAGCTTTACTACACAGTCTTTGGTCTAGATGGAACATGTATGTTCAGTCCATTATTCCTGAGAATACTACAGTAGTAAGTAGGGCAGTCCCAAGCAGCTGAAACCTAAGATCATCTAAGTTATATGTGAAAATATCAGCCAAGGATCACTTAATCTGTAGGTTCCTAACTTTATGCTGTTCCTCACAGCCACCCCCAGAGCAGGGGCATACAATAGACAGTTTGCAGTCATGGAATAACGTAACTGAAGTAAAGTAACTCATAAAGGAGCTGTCAGGGGTAGATTACTAGTAAGAATAAACCAGGCATGGGAGTATATCCTGCATTCCCAATACGAGGGAGATTGGGGGAAAAAGGCTTATGTTAGAATAAACACATCAGCAAATAGATGAAGTAACACTGTCCCGTGGGAACAGCATATTACTGTATCAAATGCTTCTCTGAATACTAAATTATTAGATGATGCAGCTTGTATTTCCCTATTAATTCTTCCTCCTAAAAGTTCCTCAGTCAGATGATATGTTGGGGGTGGGGAAAAATAAAGCAACTGGCTTACAACATCTGAACCCATTGGTTGGCCTGAACACCAAAAATAGAGAACAAGAATGAACACACCATCTGTCCATCACATGCTTCTTGAAACAAAAAAGCATCACTCCATCTCTTCAAAGAAAAAGGAAAGAATAAATTAACCCGGGGAAGCCTCAAGATCTGCTTGGAGGAAGCAGAGGAATGGTGGGTCAAGTAAATCATCAAAGTCTCTGAAGAGAATGCAGAAACTGCATGACAAATGCTTTAACAATTTTCTAGGGGAGGTTGAAGGGGGCAGAGGCAAAGAAACGTATTAAATAAAACCATGGAGTTTTATTTTGATACTGATTTGAACAAACCAACATTTGAAACTATTGGGGAAATCTAAATCCTTACTGAATATTTAAAGATATTAATGAATTATTGTTAGTTTCCAAGTATGGTAGTGGCACTGTACTTGTAAGACCTCTTATTTTTACAGATGCACAATGAACTTCTATCAATAAAATTGTCTGATGGGAACTGCTTCAAATAACACAGTGGGAACATGAGGAAGCCTATGAGTAAGGGAAGCAGTGAGTTGATGACTACTCAAGCTGGCTGTTGAAAATGGGGGCTTACTAATCCTTCTGGCATTTACATGTTTTGAAATTTTCTAATGCAATACTGTTTCCTTCCCCAGCACAGAGTAAAGAAAATGAAGAAACCAACTTTAACAAAATGTCAGTGTGGAAGCAGGGGTACAGGCTCTGCAAGCCACCAAGGGAATGAAGAAGAAACTCACAGGGATCACTAACAGCCACAGGCCTCATGGTCTTAAATGTATCTAAAGATGAGAAAAATATGACATCTCTTACAGAACTATTATAACCCACTTCAAACATCTAGCTCTTTGCTGCTTCTAGGCTTTAAGGCTTTAAGACTCTATCCTTTTAAGACCTTCTGAACCATCCACAGTGCTTGCTGCACAGCGAAAAGAGCACTCCTAGACTTATCTCTGTGGCCCCAGAATGTGGTACTAGGCCAGCAGCATCGGCCTCAGCACCTGCTACAAATTCTTTTGGGCCAATAAAACGGCTTAGCAGGTAAAGCCACCTGTGTTCCATTTCCAGCATGCACACAGTGGAAGGAGAGAACTGACTCCTGCCAGTTCTCTCATCCCCACATGTGCACCATGGCACCACACACATTACACAAACACAAGCTCTCACACACACTTAAATGAGAAGCAAGGGAGGGAGGGGCATGAAGGAGGAAGGGAGGAAGGGAAAGGAAGAAGGGAGGGGGAAGGCAGGCAGGCAGGCAGATTCTCAGGCTGCACACCTGGCCTGTGGACTCAGTCAGTCCCTGGGTGGGGCCCAGTAATCTGTTCCAACAAGCCCTCCTGGTAAGTCCAAGGCACAACAAAGTCTGAGGAGCACTGGGTTATTCTGTCTGTTCAAAAATGGCTTTCTAGATCTGAGTGAAATGGATAGTCTGGCTAGAGAAAAATTATGGAGAACCCTGTGGGTTGCAGGCTGTGTCGGGCACTCATACGTGTCATTGATCTTGGTGGTCAACCATTCCAAATGCTACTATGCTTTCAACTTGCAGGTTAGGAAAATAAGGCTAAAGAAATCCCAGCGACACATTTGTGTTACAACCTGGGGGTCTGAAACTCAATCTATCAATGCCTAAAGCGTATGTCCATGTCCAGCCACACGGGAGACTGAAACTTAGCACAGACATTTTTCCGTGAAACAGCTGTTTAGCTTTTCAATCAGATCCTAGAATTCTGGACTTGGGTTTGCCTTTGTGACTCAACCGAAAAGACCAGGGAAGGAGCAGCATGGGAAAATATCAAATGTTTGATTTCAGACACCTGATGACTTAGTGGCCAGTCACGCAGCTAAGACAGAGAGGAAGCGCACACCTGCTTAGCGAAGGACATTTCCCTGACAGGTATGAACACTGTGTTGCCAATCTTCTCCTTTACAGTTGTTTTTATTTGTCAAGACAGGGTTTCTCTGTGTATCCCTAGTTGTCCCGGAACTCACTTTGTAGACCAGTCTTAGTCTCAAACTAGATATAGGCCTGCCTCTGCCTCTGAAGTGCTGGGATTATAGGTGTGCCACCGCGTTCGGCCTCCCTTTAGAGTTTATTTGGTTTTCATGGAAGAACCACAAATGTATCTCCATTAACCAAATTCTCTTAGAAGTGTAGTGCCCTTTGGGAGAGGAAGTGGGTGGGCTGAAGGACCAAGTGACTAAAATTATTTGCAATCCCATGAGCACAACTCACTATGACCTACAGAAAAATTTAGGTATTATACTGAAATGTTTTAAAGGGACACTCACTTCCTTCTCTGTCTTTGCTGCCCTCACCCAGTGAGATCATATGTGAATTTAGCTCTCCTTCCTCGGCTTGGTATTAAAAAGAAACTGCTATTCTTATTTGCAAATAATGGGTCTGAGAAAGTAACTGTTCTAAAGCAACACCTTTCAGGCAAAATTTCTGTAGAGTATCTGCAGCAGCCACAGAACTCCAATTAGATAGTCAAATCAGGTGACACAATCTGAACACAAGACACTCCTTTTGAAAACAGAACAATTGCACTTAACATCCTCACAGGACATCAAAAGGTTTCAGCTAAAGGAAAACTTCAATGCCTAAAACTAACAGCTCAGAATGATCAAAACTTAAGCAGTTTTACCTTAAACACCGCTCACATTCTTTATGACTAAAAAGCCCATGATTCTCCACCATGAGCTCAGACTATTTTAACGTCTGCAGTGGAAGACAACAATTCTTCCCCAGCAAAGAGGCATCCCGTCTGCAGAAGGTGCAAACTCCCCAACATTCCCTTGTTCTTCTCGTTTCTCTTTCCCTTTCAGGATGGCCCTAGAGAGCACTGGCTTCCTTAGTACAAACAGTTTTACAATCTGTCCTTAGACTGGCTGACAATCCACGAAGCACTAATCAGTGTCACAGAAAGTCAATTTGAAAATAGAAGTACTGCACGCAAATGATCATTATCAATGGAAGACTAGAATGAGTCACCCTCAATTTGGCCAGAGAAGGTCACTTTTCAGAAGAGGCTCTCGCCCTGGGCCACAAAGGTAAGCATACTCTGCCACTCAGTCTCACACATTAATTCTTCTAAGTGAGCAAAACCTTTTACATTGTGATATCCTTGATCACTTCCTAGCCTCCATACCACTTTTTATGAGGTACTCAACACACTGAAAGGGTGTGTGTGTGAGATACAACTTATCATTTGTTCAGCACCAACTGTACTGTCACAATGGGGCTGAGCCTCTTTATAGCAGTTTACTTAATCCTCACACTACACAGTCTGTCACCGTATAGATGTATAGACGAACTGAGGCATGCTGAAGAAACAAGGGGCCCAGTTCTGCGTTCTGACATTATTTGTACAATGGGGAAGTGGTCCCTGCATGGCCTTGTGCTAACAGAGCTGTTGATGATACCCAGTCTAAGCAACAGAGACAATAACAGAGGAAAGGGTAAACTATACAAGCCAAACACAGAGCAGGGAAAAGAAAGGCTTTTCCTTTTCCTTGCTTCAGAGAAGGTGGCACTCTAGGATAGGTCACGCCCAGAAACAGATCAACTGTGCTCCTCAGCTATGGGCTATCTTGAGGTTACCCAGACAGAACAACTCCATCAAACAGTCTCCTCCTTTCGGTGCTGAGTGATACAAACACATATGCCCATATCCCCAGCTAACATTTCACCTATCTGCTTGGAAATTTAAATGGATGACTATTATAGGGAAAGGCCCAAGCAAACCCATTCAGCATTCAGACTAATTCATCGGTACTTCTCCTGTGAACTCTTCCTTGTTTCCAGCTTCCTCCTTTCCTGGTGAACTCTACTTACCTTCCTCCTCCAGGGCTTAAGGCTTCGCCTTCCTCTGGCTGTGGTCAGCGCCCCTGTGCCTGTGTCTTCTGGCTGAAGACCAACCCATCAGCTTTTCTATGGCTGGAGAAGCACTTCTGCCTGTTTCAGTTTACAAGACATTATTAGCTCCTTCTTCCCAAAGCTGCTCTGTCTTTGTATTAGCATCCACATCCACCATTACCATGCTAGTTTCTACTGTGCTTGTGGCATAATTTTCAGACACAACCTCACTAAGCTGCCTAGGCTGGCTTGAACTCACTTTTTTGTTTATGAAAGACACGACTTTGTGATTCCATTGCTTCGGCCTCCTTAGTAGATGAGATTACAAGCCTTTGTCACTGGGTCTGCCTAACAAAGTATCTTCTGAGAGGAAGAGAGGCTTTTCTCGACTGAGTTCCAGGACTCCAATACTTTAATGACTTTTCCATGTAACCCATAAATGTTAATTCTGGGATCTGTACCAGCAAATTCAGTCCTAACTTGACCCCCCCTCAGCAGAGTGGTACTGAGCTTATCTCTTCTCTACTCCACAAATTGACTGGCTTTGTAAGGCTCTGTTGACTACCTACCCTGAAATCCAGTCTCCATTTCTCCTTGACAACAGCAACTCTGTTTTCAGTAGGAACGAAAAGCTGTATTCCTCAGCCTTTCTTGCAGCCAGTTCTAGCATCAAGTGACTCTGCTAAGATGGTCCAATTTTACTTTCCCTATTTATTTATTTGATTTTTTTGTTGAGACAGGTTCTTACATTATAACCCATGCTAGCCTTGGCTTCACACCAATACTTCCATCCCAGTCTACTGAGTGCTGGGGTGGCTTTTCTTTCTAGAATCTGCATATCATGAATGATAGCTGGAGCTCTTGCAGCATTCTTAAGCCAAATGTGTGGTGATGAGGATGGAAGCTATGCACTAAGAAAGGTAGCAGAGACAAAAGCAGGTCTGTATGTCAAACATCAGCACAGATTGAGGTTCTAGGCTTATATCCTGATGCATCTGGGTTGACAGAGAAATTACCTGTTACATTAAGGATTCCGCTCATGTGAGGCTCTTCCTGAAATATGCACCTCTAACTAACCCCAATTAAATCAAGCCAAGAATAAAATAATGGATAGCAAACAATAAAAAGTTTCCAGTATAACTCATTAATGGCTAAAGAGATCTGATGGCGTGTGTCTCTAAAGCACTATCAGCATAAGGTGCTTCCAGGGTACTGACATCATTTGATTCCTCATATACCTCCAGACGAGTAACGACTTTGCGTCTGGCTTCCCAGCAATTGCTTCCCCCTGTAATCTCCATAACTGTATAAAATATAACACTTAGGAAAGCATCACAGATATGTCAAAAAGAAAAAATAAAATTAAAAAGCAGTATATAGCTGTTTCTTCATCAGACTAATTCAGAAGAATGAGGGTCATTTTATTTCTTGCTCTCCTGCCCCACATCAGCAAATGATATATAGTTAATATGCTGCTGGTATTCTCCACTTTACAACCAACATCTGCTGAGAGGGAATGGCTCTGGCAGGGGAAACTGATGTAGGAGGGTCATCTGTCTATGTGTTACTTTCATTGGTTAATAAAGAAACTGTCT
>LOEQ01002147.1:127235-152896 GCA_001685075.1 Bramus lutescens | reverse complement strand
TGTTGTTATTTCTGGGTATAAGCTAGCCGTGCGGGAGCTGGGCAGGTCGAAAAGCAGGCCCGCTCCCCATTCACTACAGGAAACCATCTTAATGATAAACCAAAATGGCACAACACACCATCACAGTTTTCTGGAACTGTAGGAAGAGGGCTGAACTCTGATTCTCTTAGTCTCCTCTCAGTCGATGTGATTCTACCCTGTGGGGAAGGGGTTGAGGGTTGATCCACTCTGAATCCAGATGGGCCCATGTCCTCTATGAAGATGTTTTGTAGTCTCTATGCCCAAATCAAGCCAGCCCACCACTGATGGTTCCACAGGAGCCTCTACAGGTACTGACAGAGCACCTCCCACTAGCTTCCATGTTCCAGCTGAAAATCACTTAATTGCACTGTGAGCTTTGGAGGCCTCAGGCCCATGGCCACACTATTTTTTTGTCACTGGAACTAATACTTTCTGGAATATAGCAGATATTCATAAATAGTCCCAATGTAAATTCATGTAATGTACCACACACATTTACATTACATGTAAATGTAAATTTACCTAATGTAAATTCATTCAAGTAAGTCAGGCAGTCACCCACAGAGTTCTACATATCCTCCTAGGCCTTTATCCCTATCCTTTAATTATCATTTGTTGATTCACAAAGACAACTGTGAACTCAGGTAATATTGGCAGGAGGGATGCAGAAGAAGTCAGAAGTTACTTTCCTCTGATGAGCTGTACTGATATAGACAGCAAGAAACACTGATATGACAAGGGAGAAGGGCACACTGGAGCTGCTGAGGAAGAGCTGAAGAAATGGCTGCTGCACGTCTATAGGCAGAACTGCTAAATAGAGAGGAGGAAACTTTACAAACGGTTGTATAAAAATCGCCCACTGGTGGTTTCTATGACAAGACAAAATGGAAAAGCACTTTCTAATAGTTTGATGGAGTCGTGGACCAGATGGTGCTTTCCGAAGATGAGCATTTGTTGCGCTGTGGGGTTAGAGGGAAACACAAGGATTACTATTGCTTATGTTTTCAGGAAGATCCCCTGTGTTCTCATAGCAATGGTGTGTCTGTGTCAGCAGGTGAAACAACCTAGCCCAGGGCAATCCACATGACTGTCCCTCTGTCCTTTCAACATACCATCCCAATTGATTATCTCAACAGCCAGGGAGGGTATATTATCACCTGCCTTCAAAATTGAGACCTTAAAACTGAAATATGCTAGAGAACATGGTTGAAACCTTTTCCATGTCTCAGAAATAAGAAACTGTCCATGGAAATGGGAAATGCGATGGTCAGTAGGAAAAAATACCAACAAGACAAAGAAGAAAGGTCAACAACATTCCCTGGCCCCAGCACTAGGTATCTAGAAAGCTGTGAGGGGAGCTGTGAAACCTAGACACAGAATTGAAAGCTGCATCATTTGAAAAAAAATTGTAAGAAAAGAAAATTAGTATCACTTTTTAGATCTTATGGAAGTCATGCCTACAATTTGTACCACTGTTGGTCTGTCCAAATGTTTTCACAATGTTCATCTACTCTGTAGCAAATACTGTAGGTAACTGGAGAAGAAACAGCAAAGGAACATGAACACCTTGGGAGAAATGCTCAAAAGATGGCAAGTAAAACCTGTGTCGCCAGAAATAGAATGGTACCTTCACTTAAGTTGGTGTGGCATTGACTCACATAGCCAGAAGCAGCCTACAGCTGCTGCTAATTTTAAGACAGCCCCGTCTGTCCTAGAAGAAAGTAAGACTATAAAAATGAATTTTAGAAAATGTTGAGAAATATCCCTGGCACTTATCTAACAGATTGTGGCCCCAGTGAAAGAAAGGTAATGAACAAATGTTAGAAGAACTCGGATCAAGGGGTAGTGAGTTCTTGCCCTAAGGCCCTGGGGAGGCAGTGGGCGTCTTCCATGTGGGGTGTGAGAACACTGAGCAGCCCAGAAATGAGCAAACAGTCTACAAACCCTGGGCACGGAAAGTCATAGCTTACCTTCTTTGTCAAGGCAAGCTACCCACCACTGGGAAGATTAACTCATGGAATACGGAACATGTGAAAGCCTTAGACTCAGAAACTCAATTGTCAAGGTTCCTTCCTAAAAGGTTACTAGAAAAGATGAGTAGAAAAACATGTGTATTTAAAATAAAACAAAAAAAAAGGTGGCTGAAGAAAAGGCTCAGCAGTTAAGAGCACTGGAAGCCAGTTATCAGCGTCCATATCAAATAGCTCACAACTGCCTGTAACTCAAGAGATCAGGCATGCATGGGGTATACATAAACTCATGTAGACACACACATGCACATTTCTGTTTTAGAAAGGAAAAAAGAAATGGAGAAACCAACATTAATAACTAGAATAGAAGTAAATACAATGGCACAAGCAAAAGGTAAATATTTCTACCAACTGAGGAGACAGCCACATCATTCAATAGTGACGAATGCAGAATATACAGCTCTATGAGGCATGCTTTACTCCATATGTACTTTATAAGTGATGATTAAATACCAGTTGTTACTATGTAATTCATAGATATTTTAATATATTCTCATCTCATACAGAATTCTCAAAACTGTGCTGTGGAATTTAAAAAAATGAGGCATTATTTCACAACCAGAAAGCAATTATATAAATATAATACCAAATTTATCATGCTTTCCAAAAGATTTCATTGCAAAAATGAAATATTAGCTCACTGTGGTGTGAATGCTTTTAATGCCAGTACTCAGGAGACAGAGGCAGGCAGATCTCTGTGATTTTCAGATCAGCCTGATTACACAGTCAGTTCCAGGATAGCCAGTGCTATGTAGAGACCCTGTGTTTTAAAAAAAGGAAGCATTGTAGGAGGTCCTTCTGTCTATATGTTGCTTTCATTGGTTTAATAAAGAAACTGCCTTGGCCTTTTGATAGGGCAGCCCTTAGGTGGAGTAGACCAAACTGAATGCTGGGAAGAAGGGCAATGTGGCAGACGCCATGGTTCTCCTGCCCGAGACGGACGCTGGTTAGACTCATGCCTCATGCGCTGGTTAGACTCATGCTGGCAAGCCAGAGTCAAGTGGCGATACACATTAATGGAGATGGGTTAAACTAATATGTGAGACTTATCCAATAGGAGACTAGAGATAATGGGACAGGCAGTGATTTAATTAATACAATTTCTGTGTGGTTATTTCGGGTGTAAGCTAGCCGGGCGGGCGGGACAAAAAGGAGGCCCGATTCCTCATGTAACAAAGCATTAGTGAGCACATATCACAGATCTCTAGAGTTGGTGATCATGAGGGACACAGGGAGAGCTGGGTTCTATGGTGCATGTCTACAGTGCCAGCAACATGGAAGGATCTTATGAATCTACAATTTCAAGACTATCTGGACAATACTGCAAGGCTCTCGCTCAAAAGGAAGAGGAGGGAGAAAACAGAGTAAGACCTGACACACAGACTTAAAAACAGCAAAGACAAGTAGGTCACATTGCTGTGCAGCAGGAAGAACTACGGGGGGAAAGCTGAGCTTAAAACAAAAATCCAAACAAATTCATCACAACAAAACAAAAACAAAAATGTAGCCAACCTAGATCTAGCTTTCCCTACTGTATCAAAGGCAAGGACCTTTTGTTTTTAGTTTCCCCTAATATTCAGTGACAGAAACACAGGACTTCTCAGTTACAACAGAATAGTCTGAGAGTAGAATTCACCTATGGAAAAGAATAAAATTACCTAACCAAACCACTGACCAGGTCAGCAGACATCAACACCATTGCCCTAGTTCACTTTACCAGACCATGCAATACACACAGTAACCAACAGGCTAATTATCTCATTCTAAAAGGAAACCCTGAAAACAAACAAAAACGACAACAAAAATACTTCATATAAGATGAAGCCAAGAGTACTGATCTAGAAAAATTTAATTCAAAATTTCAAAATTCTGTTAACTGCAAGACAATAATTTGAATCTCTGGTATTATTCCACCTTGTTCCAGAAGAGCAGCTGTAAAACCTTAAAGGGTAGTTAACTCTCTGGAAATGCACATCTACTATAGTGCAATGTAGAACAACCTCTACTGGCTAAAAACAGGGCTGGTGAAGAGGCCAGCCTACCATTCACAGGCCACTGCAATCTCGTGCATGGTACAATGCATCTCAGTCAATTCGGCTGATTTTCGGCTCTCTCTGTCTACTTGGGTTTAGAGATGTCTGATCCAGTACTAGAGCATCTGGCAGGTAAGGAGAAGCAGGTCTGTGGAAAGGTCAAAGGACAATCATTGAGATGGGAAATCAAGTCCCACCATAGTCAAGAGACATGAATTGTGGGAGCTCATTTCCACAACTGAAAAATGAGAAAAATGGACTTAACAAGGAGTGTCTTTTTAACTGTGCCATAAAGCACCCCGACACAACCTAAAAGACATATTTTAAGTATATATATATATATATATTTTGTGTGTGCATATGTCCACAAGTGCATGTAGGTTTATGAATGTGTACATGCATACATAGGTCAGAAGACAACCTCAATTATCATTCCTCAGGTGCAGTCCACCTTGTCGCCAATTTGGCTAGGCTGGCTAACTAACAAGTCCCAAGTATCTCCCCAGTTCTGAGATTTAGATGAAGGCCACTATACCTGCCTTTAAAAAATTGGGTTCTGAGAAGCTAACTTGGGTCCTTATGCTTGCACAGCAAGTGCTTCACCAACTAAGATCTCATTCCACCTCTAAATACCTAAAATGTTTTATCACCAATATTTTGTCTATCTTTTGTATACTTCTCTAATATTTTCATGACTGCTGACTGTGATTTCTGTCTAGGTGTTTATTCTCCCCGCCAGGTCCCACAGCTGTTTAGCCCCAAAGAAATCACACAGAGGTCTATATTAAGGATAAACTGATTGGCCCATTAGCTCAGGCTTCTTATTAACTCTTATAACTTATATTAACCCATTATTCTAGTATATATTAGCCACATGGCTCAGTACCTTTTTCAGCAGGGCAGGTCACATCTTGCTTCTTCGGTGTCTGGACAGGAATGCAGAGGAATGGGCGTCCTCCTTCCCAGAATTCTCCTGTTCTCATTGACATGCCTCTACCTCCTGTCTGGTTGTCCCACCTATACTTTCTGCCTGGCTACTGGCCAGTCAGCATTTATTTAAAACATAATTGACAGAATATAGACAATTGTCCCACACCACCTGACTATTTAAAAAAAAGAAGTGATTACTAATCATATAAATGGTCTAAGTACATCTACTACTCCAACCTAAATCTGAGTAAAGCTGACGGGCCAGGAAGATATAGTATGCCTATCTACATATCTAAATCTTTATTCTAGGCTGGAGACATGACTCAGTGGTTAACACAGAATACTGCTTTGGCAGAAAAGTGCTCAGCACCCACACTGGGCAGTTTGCAGCCACCTGGTAACTTCAGCTCTAGGGGACACAACACTGATTCACTCACCTATAACTTCACAGAGACATACAAATTACAAACAAACTACAAAGTAATACAAATGAATCAATAATCTCTCATCATTTCATAAACTCCAGAGAACTCATTCCTTTACTGAGAGATGTAAGGCTTTAATTGTCACAAAATGTACACCAATTCCTGGTAGATAAAATGAAGTAACAATGCAAAACATCTAGCATTGTGCTTGGCTCACAACAGATGGTCAAGAAGCTAAACCTAATTACAACTGTCTTTTGTCAAATGTGATTTGAAAGTCAGCATTGGAGCCAGGCCTAAACTAACTGCAGCTGCTCAGGAAGCTACATCAGTATGATCACAATTTCAAGATTAGCATGGGCTATAGTGTGAGTTCAAGGCCAGTCTGAGCAATTTAGATGGACTCTTCAGAAAAACTAAAAACAGGGCTATATGTATAGACCAGTGATGCAGATCATGCCTAGCATCCAGGTGAGCCTAGGTTCTATCTCCACTAATGGGGAAAACAAAGCAAAATGCAGAAAAGCAGCATGGAGGGAGGAGGGGGAAGAGAGAAGAGAGAGAGAAAAGGAAGTTAACCTGACATTTCTGGATGTTTATAAAAAGTCAGTAGTATGCCAGCTTGAGGTAGAGCAAAGTAATGATCTTTTCTCAGAGCCTGAAAGCATTGTGCCAAATTGGTCAACTGTTCCTAACCAGAAGCGTTAGGCCCTTGTAGAATGTTGGCTTCTTGTTTGATGTTTGACTCAGAGGATTTAGCTAATTGGTACCTAACAGAGCTGGTGAGGCAGCCAGAGAGAGATGATCTAACACATTTGAGGCTCTAAAGGAAGAGGGTGATAACTGGGGAGTGGCATCCTCAGGAGGGCCCAGGCAGCTCTGAAGTGAAAACAGGGGAGACTGCGCTCAGTGAGAAAAGACCACCAATGCTACGAGCATATCTGGTTTGTGAACTGAGTAGCCACACCACACAATTTGTGTTAAGAGGAAGATGTTAGTTTGTTATCCTTACCCTCTAGACAAAATAAAAGACGCTGTGTTTAACTATGCATATGGGATATACAAAGAGCATAGCTTTTCATTACAGCTTTACCACCAGAAAACACTATAGCTACTGCACACAAAGCAGAATCATGTGTTACAACTAACTACATGAACTATTAAGCACCACATGCTGGGTGTGCCAGCTGCCCAATGTTACAGCTAGGCTAACACACTGCCAGCACTGTCTCTCTGTACCTTATAAAATGTTGGTGTGATAGATGCTTCTCCCTTCACTTGTACATAACAAAACTGAGGTTCAAAAAGGTTAAATGATCTCAAACCATCATGCAATTTATAACAGTAACCTCATGTAGCCTTATAAGGGATCAACACCACTGTGTTGAAATATGCACCCAGTGAGGAAATGAATGAAGAAAAAGTTAAGTAACCTTCAAGGAACTGACTTGGTATTTAGCTGGAGGCTTTCCCCCCCTGTCTTTCTAACTCTACAGCACCTATCCTTAAGTATCTATCTAAATTACTAAGTAGTCTGCTAGAGCTAGGAAAGGCTTAAGTGTGGGGTGACATACGACACTGCTACAATGTCTCAGTATCACATCCAAGAAGCACAGTGACTGAGGACTGAGAAAGCCCTAATGCACTGGTACAGGAAGGAATAAGAGTCACTTTGACAAGTTCACTATCAGGAGTCTAGTACTCATGTTCTGCTTGCAAAGCCTGTTGTCCTTTCTCCTTACTTTCATTTTTATAAAAGTCAGTTCTACATTAGAAGTCCCCACTTAAATATAAAGATGCTCACATGACTTAAGCAGTTTCCCACACAAATGAAACATGTGTTTTGGTACAAACCATGAAGAGCCTGTATATGTAAAGTCTAGCCACTCCATTCTATATGAGTTTCATTTTCAGACTCCCCTCAAAGAGGCTTCACCAAGCCTCCTGGAGGCTAATTATAGTGAATTAGCCATGTGTCCTTGCTGAGTCCAGCAAAGGATGAACACCCAAAACAGGTGATTACAAATATTTTACATCTGATAGTGTTAAGACCACCAGACAGCATGTGAGCTTAAAGATTCCTTGGGATAATCTCAACATTTAAAAGCAAAGCATAAACTTAATGTGTTTCTCCACAGCATGTCTCCCAGCCTTGGAACTGGAAAACAATCACACAGAAGATTTCCAGAGATGATGAACAGTCTGTTTCTTCCACATTCCTTTTCCCCTAAGTCTACTATTTAAGCCCTTTAGACTCAGGCACAGCATACTGCAGCTGGTATGTGCTGCATTCTCCAGGGTAGATGCGACGAGTATTTCCCCTGCACTGTGGCTCTACTATTGTTTGTACTTGGGCCTGGGACTGACCCTAATTCTACAGCTGGTAAAGTCTACAGCCCCGTGTTTGGTCTGCTTCCAACAGCTTTGCTCAGTATCCTTACTGGCCCAGTGCAGCATCACAGCCATCAGATCAGCTGCTTGTTGCTCCTGAACACTATAGGCTCCCCCAAAAAGCTGCATAGCACAATGTGTAACAGGGTAGAGAGCAGTTAAGAATTCATGCTACTTCTCTATCTAATTATAGGGCTCCCGGGTAACTGTAGTGAAATAATTCAAGAGAGGCAAAATGAACATTGCCTAAAATAGTGAAATGACTTAAAAATCTGCAGTAGTGGGGTGACTACTAAATTAAGCTACCTCACATACCAGAATACTGTGTGATCATTTAAAGATATAGTTAAGCACATGACTCCACAGAAATACCAAGTAGATGAGTGTGGGGGAAGGGAGAAATGGTGACTAAGGGATTGGAAGAAAATAGCGACTGCTGGTGAGTATGAGGCTTTTTTTTTTTCAGGTGATAAGATGTCCTTAAATTAACAGTACAACTCTGCAAATATGCAAAAGCAAAACAAAACCAACAAATTCCATTCTCTGAATGGATTAAAATAAAATAGCAAATTAAACAGCAAAAATGTCACCAACGTCATTGGGTGGAAGACTAAGGGAGAAGCAAAGGCTTCAAACTATTTAATATGATGCCAGTTTTGCAGAGCAGAGCAAAACACACAGGTGTTTGTTACCTTATAACTCTACTCTTGCCATAGCCACAGTGGGAAGGTTTACTGTGCACGTCAACTTAGACGACAGTATTTCAACTATATTCTAATCTAGCTTCATTAAAAACCCTGGGGCTGGGGGCTGGATAGATTGATTGGCAGTTAAAAGCACTGACTGCTTTTCCAGAAGAACCTGTTTGGTTCCCAGCATGGTGGCTCACAACTGTCCATTAACTTCGGTTCCAGGGGATCTGATCTCCCAGGCGTCGCCATACATGTGGTACACAGATACACATGAAGACAAAAGATCTATACACATAAAATAAAGGACTAAGTCTGAGTCTTTTACCCTTACAAGTAAGACAACATCATGACTTGACCGATACATGCAATTAATACATGACACAGCAGATAATTGCAAGCAAGGACCACACTGCCAAAGCCTACAATCT
This sequence comes from Bramus lutescens, assembly GCA_001685075.1. Classification (NCBI taxonomy): domain Eukaryota; kingdom Metazoa; phylum Chordata; class Mammalia; order Rodentia; family Cricetidae; genus Bramus; species Bramus lutescens. Next base: position 143,946 of record LOEQ01002147.1, on the reverse strand, counting down.
TAACTATGTGTTTACTACAGCGGCCAACAAATACCAGAAATAGTGAAGGCATATGTGACAAGATTCACATTATTTTCTACACAAATGTAAATTAATTTGAGGAATAAGGGAGGAGAAATTACTGTAATTTTGCCAAGTGAAAGCAGCCCCCAGTGTCAGCCCTCTGATGTACACAACAATATTTTGATCATACAATACTGCACCTAGTTATTTCCATGAGCAACATAGTCAATGTTAAGACACCAAGCTGTTAAAAACAACAATTTATAGACTTGACACCTAGACGAGGTAAGTTCACAGACTAGTAGAGACCCAGGAACTACTTATCTTGACTGATCTGAGTTGAACTATGGCATCTGCTTAAAAAACCTCACTGAGGCCCTCACTATTCTCAAAAGTGCCTATTTCTTGCCAATGGGTGGTCAATTCATGGGTGTCTCTGACTTGCACGGGAGCCCTCTAACTGCCCAAAGTACAACTGCTGCTTCTGAGTGACACAACATTCCCTGGGCCATTTAAAACAACAACAAAACCCAGCTCCATTACAACCCTGGTCTCCCCTTCCCCTCAAAACGTAACACTCAGTTGTGGTGAAGTACAGGATAGAGCTTCCCTTGCCAAGGATGCTAAAGAGAGTCATCATTCTGACTTGGTTCTTTCCCCTGAAACTGATGAATCTACTACACACATGTCTTATGCTCTAAGAACTGTCTCAGTTTAGGGTGAAGATCCTGGACTTCGGAATTATTCATTTCCTTTTGGAGGGGTTACTGTATAAGAGGTGAGGTCAGCTGTTTCAACTCTATCACACATAAATTGTGGGGAAAGGCCTGGAAGGCTGATTACAGACCTTGTTTAAAGTTCCACAGCTATCATAAATGTGCAGCTAACCAAAAATTCCAAATGGCCTCATTTTTTGAAAGCCCAGGGTCCTTCATATTTTAGGAACATGAAAAGCTCTGAAATAGGAACCAATAGGAAATCACACAAATAGTGAGTCTTCCAAGGAGAAGGTTCTGACCATTCTTTTGCTTCTCCCTGGGCCAGCCACAGTGTCAGCCTCTGTTTCCCATGGAGGAAAACCTATGTGGTTCAGTCAGAAGCCATATTATTAACCAAGTAGAGCAACAGTCTTATGTATTCAAATAATTTTTTAGTCAACACATCCAGGAACCTTAAATAACTACTTCCCTCCCATCCTGCACCACAAGTGAGAGATGTTTGGTGTTAAAGTCCTGGTTCTTGGGGAGAGATGGGTATAATTTCATTCCTCAACTTGACAAACAGGACATTTTCATTGCAGCTGGACCCAGCTGGAAATGAATCCCTCCCACACACATCCCTAACAGAAATTTAATGGAGAAAAATGCACAAAAATGCACACACAGAGGACAGGGATTAATTAGTTTTATCAAACTAAACTGAACGAGCAAATGAAGCCAGTAAGTATTACTGCCATGAAAATAGATGCTGACCCATACTATTCAGCTAAGCAGTAGACATTCCCACCTATCCTGGGCCTTCCCACCTCCAGCCTTTGCTCAAACGGTATCCAACCTGAAATGTTCTACTTATATCCCCTCAGAGTCCAGGTCAGAAAGGACCTCCTAAACTCTCCTCAGCTAGAGTCAGTGGTAGCCCCATCATTTGCTCCCAGAGCAATCTGAACCACTACCTCAGTACCAACCACTCTATACTGTACAGCTAACTTCATATCTGCCCTATTTTCCTGTGAACCGTGAGTGCAGAAATCAGTTTTATTACTTATCTGTCACTCTCTTTCTTTAGCACCTACGATAGGCTGAGAACACAGTAGGCACTCAATGTCAGATCAAATTAGTCTGAACTGGGTCCAGCATGAAGCCTCCTAAGCATTTAAGACATATCCTGCCAAGGGAAACTATCCTCTGGATAAGCTTTATGACAAATCACTCTTCCCATTCTCAGGTTAAATTTGTTATGTCTGCAACGTGGGAAGGCAGTAAGAGAGTATTCCAACATGCATGGCACGTTTTACTTTATGCTCTCTTAATGAAATTTGCTTTTCACATATAATCCTTCTCAAGCCTATTAAAGTACTCCAAATGGGATTTTTTTTCCAGAAAGTCAGGAAGAACACCGAATTCAATTGTACAGTCATCTAGGCTGCTGACAGTACAAAGAACCTACATCTACTTCTAACCTTACTTTTCTGTTGTTGGCAAATGATAACATGTGCCCAAATGGACTAAAATATCATTTAGACCTGGGTTCAAAACCTGCCTCTTCACATAATTCTAATGCTTATTTTTCCTTGCTGCAGAACAGGGGTAGTAGTTCCTTCCCATGTAGATGGACATAAGAAACAGAATCTAAAGAGGCATATATGAAATGTCAGCTAATCTTAATCTCAGTACTGTAGGGTTCTGAAAGACAGGAGGAGTGTACCTGTTTCAAGAGCAAGGAAGGCCCTGATCACCCTTGGACCACACCCTAAAAGATCAGCTGACTCCATAATGTCATCTTGCTCTTAGGCCCATCCCTCTGAGCTGTGATAAAAATGACAAACCAGGCAATCTGTCAAAGAGGCAGCCTGCAGAGAAAGAACACTACCTCTGAGCAATCCTGACTCACCTGACAATGTTGTCATTGTGTTGTTTCCTCTTTCCTTGGAAGCAGCTGAAGAAATGGGTCCAAGCACTAAACAGCCACAAAGCTGGCTAGCACTTACAGTCTTCATTCCAACTGATGACTCAAAATGCTCAATTTGCCAGTAAACTCCTCTGTAAGAACGTGACCTCAAGTTTTAGAAATTAAACTTTTAAATATGGTGTTTAAGTGAGCCTGCAAAGTCTACCAGACACAAGATGCAACCTTCCATCTTGCCTTTATCAGTGTGGTTACTTGGTTTCTGAGCCTCAGTTTCCTTGTTTACAACAAAACAGGAGTTCTGACACTATCAGGCTTTTATGAGGAAACTGTAAAACCTACACGTGGGGTGATGAGCACTAGTAACCAGAATCTAGTGAAAATGTGCCAAACCCTCAAGATTCTGAAGTGAGCCAACAATATAGCACAGCATTTAAACACAAACCTTCCTGTACTACACAAGATTCTGGAGCTATCACCAGCACAAGCAGAGTACTTAATGCACATACCTACATGTACTACACAAACATACTTAAACACACAAACACAGTTCTTCAAACAGGGAATGATCAAGAATTCCCATAAGCTGGAACGCCAGAAAACAGAGGCCCAATTAGAATCTCAAAGGAAGGATTCTTTCTGGATTAAGTTTAGTCCTAGCCTGGGTTTGCTTAATCAGAAGCACTGAATTTAGAGACAGTGACAAAATATATAGAATGGCAGAGGTCAGAGGCACAACAGATGATCTGCTATATCATAAACCCCCAACAAGGCTTCTCTGTTGGTTTAAGATCACAGTAAAAAATTCCAAGGCTAATACTACCTAAAATTTTACATTCAGCTATTGTTGACAGGCTGATTTGGCTGTACTTCTAAGTGAAATGCACTGCTCTACTTTGTACTCATGTGGCACTTTCCATCCAGGACACCAACACTTGTGCCACCATGGGTCCACAGCCTATTGGCACAGGCAAGTGGGAATTCTTTCTCTACCCAGGCTGAGAAAGGAACCCCAATTTTGCTCAGATCCATCCATACTTCCTACATGTTAATATTCAATCCCATTTCAAATTAAACATCCACTTTTATTCTGGTTTCTGTGGCTACGTAATTACACTTTATGGTATCTTTATTATTCAATCTAGAATTAAAAAATACACAATTTCACTTCAAGACTTACAAAATCAACAACAGGAACACTTCTGGAAATATTCCAGACTGCAAAAGAAGCTTCACTTTTATTTTCTGAGGGGGTACATCATTCCTAGAGGTCCTGCGATACCAGGTCAATGTGTGAAGTGGACAAAACAAGCTCCTATTTCAACTCTTATTTAAAAATACTGGGATTCCCCTCTCTTCTAATCAGCTGTGTGTAGAAAAAGCTGACTTTCCTAGCTCAGCCCAGACTGATTCACTTCCTAAGTTCCTTGTCACTTCTTTCAAATGACCTTTATTAAATATTTCCCTACCTGGAAGGAGATGCCTAACAGCATACTCAGGGCTGGTCATGATGGGAACACACATGCAGATTACCATGTCATTAAAATCTTTTGGGAAGTGTGTTGGTTTCGTCCCTGTTGCTGTGATAAACACTCTGGAGGGAAGAATTTACTTCATCACATACTGCCAGGTCACAGTCGGACAGGAACCAGAAGGCAGCAGCACTGCTGACTACTCCACACATTTTCAACTGGGGAATTTACAGCTAAGGACATACAGTAGAAACCATGGAGGAACTCTGCTTGCCGGCCAGCTCACAGGAATCTGGAAAGTGGTCTTTGAAGAAGAAAATAGTTGAGTATGGTGGCATACCTATAACATTAGCACACTCAACTAGCTGAGGCAAGGTTACTTTGACTTCAATGCCAGCCTGGGTTACACACAGAGTCCCTGGACAGAGTGAGACAGGGACAGATAGACAGAAAGAAAATAGTAATGTGGAGACTTGTCTAAGGAAACATTCCACAACAGAAAGTGCTACTGGGAAACTCACGAAGATTTAAGCACAAACTGGTTTGATCTTTCATGCTGGATTTCTGTTCATTCTCCATACCATGTTGTTTTGCCAAGTGGCTCTCGAAACTTGAGAAGAAAACCCTGAGGGGGAAATCAGAACTATTTATGCAGTCTAGGCCATCTTACTATCTCCTCATTTCCTACGCACCCATCTTTAATTTTAAAAGATTATTTTCCAATGAGTTATGCAGAATGTTAACTTTGATCACCTTCAGATCAAGGGATCGTGCTTTCTATTTTCTTCATTTCTATAGTAAACTGTCACATCTATAAAAATAAAATTTAATGTAGTACATTTCTCATTAAGAAACAGAAAGGTATATAACTGATGGCCACAATACCAAAAGGTTTGCACTCTGACTGACTGAACGACAAAAATAAAACTACAGCTATGAGATGTATTTATACACTCATGGAGATTTCTGGAAGGCCCACTATGCACAATAATACTGAGTTGGATGTAGTGCCTGCCTGCAGGCACTAGTGTGCAGCATCCTGGGTATAAGAACAGTATGTGTTGCCAGCAGAGCTAGAGCAGCAAGATGAAGGGTCAAGGGACAGTGTGGCAGGAAAGGTCTCAAGGTGATGTCCAACCTCAGTACAGAAAGAGGGATCTGTGTTTACCTGGTGTAGAGGAGGCAGGAATCCATGAGAAGTAGGTGCCTAGGCTTGCTCTGAGGTTCTTTCATGTAGGAGAGGAAGAAAGCCAGCGGCTCTTAGTGCAGCTGTTAAGGGGAATGAACATTATCCCACAATTGACAGAAGGCTACAAAGCCTCACACAAAAGGAGGAATACATTCATTTTCAAGTAAGAAAAATCCAATGTATAGAGTATGCTCCTGGATATGGGAAAGGAACATGTGAAATACAATCACCAAGGTAGCTTTTTATTTTGTTACTGAAGTCTTCCCATAGTTCCCAGCCTTGCAGAAAACTGACCCGCACTGTGCTCTAATCCAGCCAGAGTCCAAGAGACAAGGTATACGGTCTACTTTTTACCTTTAAATGATAGAATGCCAGTAACCAAATCCACAAAGGATTTCGTGCTATAAAGCAAAGCATTATCTCAATACTCACTCTACAATTCCTTCCAGCCACTCTGAGGGCGTAAAAATTACTTTTGCTGTAATGTGGGACCAAAATAAACAATTTGATAATGCAGAGGAATCAAAAAACAAAATTAATTAAAGAACTTGTTATATTTTTAGTGTGCAGAGATTTCCTGTCTCTCTCACATTCTGCAGCCATGGACCGTATCACAGAGTACCTTTTATGCCATAATATCAACATTTAAAAAAAATCCTTTCACACTCTGGAAAAAATCTGCATCTCACTCAAATACCAATGGTTCTCCATTTAATAATACAAAAGAGAAATGTAATCAAGAGTCATCATTTCACTAACAGAGTACCTTTGTCACAAATAAGTGCTCCCCCTAGATTATCCAAATGTGTATCTGTTCACCAAACATCCCTTCCACAATACTAAGAGTCCCTTCCTTTCTTACCTAGTTTCCTTTACTCCCTCCTGCTCATAGCTGTCACTGATATGAGAAGCAAATGATGCTCTACTGTTCACTCAGACTTAACTGGGGTCCAGAGAGCTGGCACACACTGTCTGTACTATTCCTTCCTCTATCGAAAGCACTATCTTCCCCAGTCTTTATTTTAGACGATGTTCCATTCCTTTTCATTTGATAATACTGATCATCTTCATCATTGTATGGATGACCTTTATCTAGACATCTATGGTGAGAAGACCCTAATTAGGTATTTAAATATAGTGATTCATTTCATTCTATCATTCAATAATGTGCTAGTATGTTTTTTATTCACAACCACCTTTATTAGCCAAAGTCAACATAAGACATCATTGTATTCATGCAAATTAGACTATGGAAAGACTGGTTTAAACCAGAAATCAATAATGTCTAGAGAGTGTAAAACCACTCTGGTAGGAAAAGGAGAAATGAAGAAATCTGAATGTAAGTTCTGGGCCTGGCTTTGCCTCTCATGATCAATGTGGATAAAAGAAAGATACAGCAGCCTGTGCTGTTGAGGCTGTATCCATCCCCTAAAGGTAAAATGTAGACCACATGCATATACTCCACATGACTTCTGTGTTCCTTGGTCAGGCATGGGCAGGTGGAGGTCAGAAAAGCTTGTGAACGTATTGACTACTCTGCTAAATTGAGCCTGAAGAGCCTAGCAAACGTCTATAAACATATGCTCTTGTGAGTCCACAAGACTGCAACAAGTTTTAGGATTTGTTTTATAAAAGTATATTTTCAAAGACGTCTTAATAATTACAAAATAAAGATACTTGGCTATGGAATTTCCAAGTCAGACACAAGGCAGGCCAAAGCTGTATGCAAAGGAGACGACCCAACTCCAAATGCTGTCTGGTCACTGCCACAGAGCCACCATCTGGGATTAAAATATGCAAATGAAGGCTCAGAAACAGCCTGGTAGGCGATGAGATGACTCAGTATCAGTGTTTACTGAATAATCAATCAACCCACAGCAATTACTCTTGTTTTCCACATAACCACAGTAGAGAAGAAAGCAAAGCCTAATGAGGGAGAATGCATGTCTTTAAGGCTACAGATCACCTGTGCTCATTCTTGCTATTTTATAATGCAGTACTGACAGAAGCATCAATTCAGAACTTTCGGAAATATAGAATATTGAGCCCCACCAAAACCTAATAAACCATAATCAGCATATAACAAGCCCCTTTAGTGGCCTGTATGAAAGTCTCTGAAAAACATGAAATGGATCAAAGACAAGGTCATGTACCAAAAGAACGAAGAGGTGACAAATGTCTATTAGGTGCTTCGTGTGGGCAAAGGACGTAATAGAGCAGCAAGACTGAGGGTCCTCAACATACATCAGCAAAGAGATCTGAGAGGAGCTGAACAAACCCATCTGAAAGGAAAAAGGGCAATCATTTTGATATCAGTCACCCAGAACCCAGAAGCAACAAAATGTACCAATCTACATTATCACCAAAGGATCCCATAACCAACATGAGGCCCATGAGAAAAGCTGGAGAGAAGTTAAACTCCACATGAAAACAAAAGAGAACGTTTAAGAGAAACTATTAATGGCCACTTGCTGGCTCTAGGAGACAGTTTCAGAACTCACAGGTAACAGTGTACTGGGGCTCTGGCCATACAACAAGAGCCAAAGGACTACTTCCTGGTCCAGGTACCTTCAATAAAGCATCAATAATTAAACACCAACTGAAAATTAACAGTGCAATAAACAGATTATTATGGGGAAGTGCCCCAGTACTGTGAGAGGTTTGAAAGTTGCCCCAAGGTAATCTGACACATTATCAAAGACAATGGTTTATTAAAGCCAAAGCAAACACAAATGCACCTATTATCTATCAAAGCCCATAATTAGGCAACAAAAAAGGAAGAAAAAAAATCCACAATGCTTCTTCTAAGAAGTTATTGGCTAGTAAAAGCAAACAAAAATAGCTCTTAAACCACCCACCCCCATCCACATAGATGCTAACTGTATTTATGATGCCATGTAACTCAGGCACCCAGCATCAAAGAGATGATAGACGGTCAGATGATCAGTGTCCACTACACACTGCACTCCAGCAAGCAGGCGCTCCTGATTCAGGATGGGGTGATGTGTGAGACTGACTAGGAGAAACAGGACCATAGTCAGTCTGCTCTCCTTGACTTCTGGTTCAAAAGTCAAAGAAAGGGAACCAAGCTTGACAGTCAGAGGGTTAATGCCTGCTTCAATCTGCATTCAAGCTGCCTGGGCACAGTCATTATGGTCCCACTTTACTGATCAATTCATATAGCAATGGCGTCAAAGACCAAACATTAGAGACAAAGAAAGAGATGCTTCACTGACCTCCATAAACAAGAAGCCACTGCAGAAATGCAAATTATTCCTTTCCACTGCTTCCTCAAGACATTCTGGCCCCAATCTCTCACTGGACTCACCATAAAATGAGAGGTACTACAGGACTCCTCTCTGCACCCCACCTCTTCTTCTCAGGTCAATGTCCTCTGCAAGTGGAGTGGCCAAGGGCCCCAAAACTAATCAGATCAATTCTTCAGCAGGGATGTGCTAATAAGGTAAACTCAGATGCCAGGTCAGTGTTTTCAAGCAATGCAGACCCCTCTGTAACAAACCCATCTGAAAGCGTAAAGTAGCAATCATCTCAATATTAGTCATTAGACTGAAATAAAATGTACCAATCTGAACTGTCACTAAAGAATTCTCAGCCACTGGAGACCCATTTTGTGTGCTGTTTATGTGACTAATGGGAAGATAAGGCATTCCCCGCCCCCCCCATGCCCTCCAAAAACAGATATAATGATGACACATACTCATTGCAGTGTGTATGGATACCCTGTCGTAAATAACTGGAACTGACAAAGAGACAGAAGCAAGCCAGCCAGGCCACACTCGGGGAATAAATGTAAATAGAGACCAAAATAGCCCATAACTTAACTAACATGGAGGAAATATGTAATGATTTTTCTCCCTGTCAGAACTTCTAAATGTACCTGGAAGGAACACAGGGATAAGTTCAGTGAAAGATTCATAGCATGTCACATATCTGCCTTCTCTGAGAAAAGATAATACAATCCCCTGTCAGCTGTGCTGAGTGGAGTATTCAATTCTGGGGCCAAAGTGGAATAGCTTGAGACAAGAGACAGGAGACAGACTCCTGCAATGGCAGGGCTGTTCCCTGACTTTCAGGCTGATCTGCGATAGAAAAAAGGCAAGTGAATGACTAACACAATCATTTAACAAATATTTAGTGAGTTGTACACACGCTCATTAGGTAAGTACTATTACAAGTATCCAGCACAGGCAAAAATTGGCAAGACATGGTTATATAGCTGTTAGTTTGGTCTAGACAAAGAGGGGCCTAGAAACCAGCACGCGGACACACAAACACACACACACACACACACACACAAGGCGTTGAATTGGATTGATGTCTGCCTAGGGCCTAGGTCTGGCCATCCCAGAAAACCCTGCTGATGAGGATTGTAGTATCAGAAGTAGATGGACACTGGTCCTCAGCACTGCCTTCCTCTATGGTTGAAATCACTAATATGTCAAAAAGAGGGGAAAAAATTAGGTCAAAAGCAAAAACCCAGTAACAAAACATAAAGGAGGTATGGGTTGATGTCATGCCATGAAGAAACAGGAATCAAAGGGTAAAAAAAGCATGGACGGTACACTGGCACTATGAAAATTATACACCATGCAGAGCATTTATTTCATAATTAATATATTAATAAATTACTATTTATTTTCAAGAGAACTTAAAATTTACCAAAATAAATAATGTTTATTACTGCACAAAAAACTGCAGTGTCCAACATTTCCTCTCAAGGGGCACATAAATGAAGTTGAAGAAACTGCTAACTCAATTCCAAATTTATTTTCTTTGAACACAATGCATGCAAAGTATCTGCAGGCGAAGCCTACTCCACTATGCCCCATTCCTTCTGTATTCAAATTTTTTAGTTAATTAAAACTACATTTATCAGGCTTGGGAGATGTCTTAGTTGGCACTGCCTTACAAGCAGGAGGATACAAGTTTGGATCCCTAGACTCACACTGAAAACTGGGAGCATGGCACCTGTGCTGGTAACCTAAGCAACAGTGAGATGGGAGATGAAGACAGGCAGATCCCTGGGAGCTCATAGGCCAGTTAGACAGACCTATGTGATGAAGTTCCAAGCCATAAAGAGATGTTGACTCAAGCCAAACTTGGAAGGCACCTGAGGACCAATAATCCAGATTTTATTCCGATCCCCACAAGCTCACACCTGCACAACCCACACAAGTGAATACACACACATTAAAATAAAAAATTTAAAGTCATGTCCCAATGAAGATCAGCCAGACTCACTTCATCTACAGAATAAAACCATCTTGGTGAAGTGCATTTGATATTTAAGTCATCCAATGACTGTCATGCCCAGGGAATGGGCCTTTATGTTCTTTGCCCAGGTAGGTCAGGCACTTGGAAAACCAGTACAAACCCCTGATTCCTGGTGAACAGTGAAAGGGAGGGGACTAAACTCTGGGCTCATGGGACCCATAGCACTCAAAAATGTAAAAGATTTAAAGAAAGTTTGTCGTTGTTGTTTAAATTTGTTATTTATTTATTTATTTGGTGGCAGGTGTGCATGTGAGAGAGAGAGAGTTAGTTCTGAGGACAACTTAATGGGAGTCTGTTCTCTCTACCATGTGGGCTCTAGGAATCAAACCCAGGTAGCCAAGCTTGGCGGCAAACTAGTGCCTTTACCCAATGAGTAATCATGCTGGCACTGTTGTCGCTATTTACAGTAGGCTATATCATTACTGATATTTTGTGCAACAGAAATGAAAACAAAAACTGTTCCAAATCCCAAACACGTTTAACAAGCTGTCAGAGAAGACACCATCACTCATCACACAGCCCTTGGCTTGGGAAACTCCACTGAGAATAAGAGTGAAATAACACCTTGATATCATTATGAAATCACTATTGACCTTTCTGAGGCCTCCTGCATCTCCACACCAGAGGGGGGACCCCAGACCATGCTCTCAATACTTCAATACGGGGAGTGACAAACAACTAAGGCTACCAGAGAAGCTCAAGCCAGAAATTGTGTTTGTAAACAAGGAATGGCTTGGCACATCAACCAAGAAAATAATGGCACAGGCTAGTAAAAAGGTGGGATCAATTCCAAAATATTTTAGGAGATGTTTATACATTCTAAGTTACAGTATTTACTTTCTAATAGTTTGTTTTACAAATTTAAACAACCATATGAACTCTAAATGAACAGTACATACATCGAATAAGATTATAAAAACATCAACTGATGAAAAATGGCAATTAGGTTGAAGTCCTGTGCTAAAGCGACCTGCCTAGGAGTTCTCACAGATAATTAATATAACATGATGCTTTTCCAGTATTGTCTCCAGTATAACAAAGTGAATGGACTCTTCAGAGAACTCCGGCTGTATGTTATACATTCTGACTGTGAACTGACTTCTCTGAACCATCATTTCAGCAATGGTAAGACAATACACATGAAGGTTCTTTATAAACTAAAGGTGTCACATAAAAGTAAGTGCTGGAAACCTTCTCAGCCTTCAAAAAACAAAACAAACAAAACTACGCTGCAGCTGTGCCTTGTGATGACAGGTAGTAAGAGCGAGCCAAATCAGGTAGTAGCTTTGAGCAGATCAAGAGAACCAGGGGGGGATTACGACAAGAGGGGAATCAGGAGCAGGAAGGGGCCATGAAAACCACAAGGTTCAACATGGTGTTACTCTTTACTGCTGGAAAAGTTCCATCTCACTGGCTTCTAAAACTTTCTAAAACAGCTTTGTTTGTGACAAAAGCCATGCCAAGGCTCAAACACAAAACAGAGTCAATCACTTAAAACACATGAAAAATACACAAAAGCTCTAACTTGAGGAGCTTCAGTCTGGCTTTGTGCCCCGAAGGTCAGCAGGCGATGCTTGTGAACCCAAGGCTGATGAGCAATCTCAGTGATCTGGAAAATGAGGCAGTTGACTTTATGACCTCTAAAGACTCCCCCTGGCTCTACAACTCCAGGACTGCATTATTCTCTCTGAACTCAGAAGCTCCACCTCACATCATCTGAGTTTCCCAGACAGCTTCTACAGATTCTCCCATCCTGAATTCCACCCCACTCAGGGCTCACACCCCTCAGTGTGCATACATACAAGTGTGTATTTGGTTTATTCACTCAGATAGTGTCATTCACCTGGGGACAAACAGAGGAATAATGAAATCTTCTAAGAAAACAGTAACTGGATAGACCTGAAGACAATAGCTCAACCTCATGGGTCCCATGTGAGAAAAACCTGGAGACTGCTTAGAAACACTGCTTAGAGTACTCCCACACACACCTGTGAAGAAGAATGGGTATGTGTACAGCAAAAGGCTACTTCCCGGGGAACAAAAAGCTACCAGGTCCTGAGAGGCAGAAGACAGACTAACATAGCAATTTAGCAGACAAAGAGTCAAACAAGGTTAGGCCCTAGGGAAACAAGGACTACGGTTCAGAAATAAACACACATTAAATTTCACTGGGCAACAATTTCTGTGGGTGGAGAGTACCCCCCCATGCTGCCTTCAGACTAGAAGCATTCCAGGAGAAAGGGTAGAAGTAGAAAGTAATCTCATTAGTAGGTGTTTCTGCATTCATACTCTTGTACCTGGTACATAAAATGCAGGCATGCATATAAACTATAAAGTTAAAAATGTTTCTCCCACATCTACTTTTGTAACCTGCTATGATGCAATATGCTAGCAGGAGTCAAAAGACCTGGTTTGAACCTCAGCTCTACCATACAAGAGTTATTCAACTCGGACAGATTAAGCATCTATCTCTCCTTATACAACCTAGAGGAGTGTTAAGTATTCACAGAAAAAAACTTAACACAATGTGAGGTTCCAAAGAAAAGCTTAATAAATAAGCACTGGCTAGTACGACATGACAGTTCCTGAAGGCTAGACACTGCTCAAACATTTCAGTGGATAACGCAACACTGCCAGAAACCTTCAGAGCAAGAAACGGTACACACTTCACTTTCCCTTGCATGTGAGATTTCACGGTTGTTTGTGTTTCAGAGTTGAACAATATTTAATGTGACTTTGGTCATGATGTGTGCTGGGTCTAACAGAACAAATTAGGTCTTTACGTCAAGTGACATCACATGTTAGAGCAGAAACTGAAGTGGATACTAATCTCCCACCACACAGCTCTAGAGCAAAGCAGTCATCCGTGAAATAGTTATCTAGCACTGGACCACACAGTAAGCTAAAGATGCTATACTATTTAATCTATCAGCCTCCTCTGATAATTTTTACCAACTGTGGAAATAGACTTGCAGAGATTCAAATCACAACTCTGTAGTGAAAACTTTTGAATTTTTCAGAGGATGAGTGACATGAAGCCTGGCAGTGGGCAGATTCCTTTCTCCCACAGTTGGTGCTCAGGCAAGCACACTTGTGTGCTTTAGACACCATGGGTGTTTGATGTGGGCTTACTTGGAATGAGCATGAGAAATGGGCAACAGTGTTGACACTGACACTTGAACTGTTCATCATTTTGGGTATCAAAGTGGACTCCTGTGCCCAACCAAGCATCCTGGAATAGCTTGATTCAGCAACCCCATTTTCTCTTGGCTCTGTTTCACATGGGCTAACACATGCATAGCACTTCTTTAACCCTCGTTCAGTCATCTGTAAAACAGCCTTGGAGCTGCTGAAAATATTAAGGCGGGCAGAGGATGTCTGTAGAGCACCCGACACGGTGCTCACCGCACAAGATGCTTAATTATAGTGGTCACTGAATCTGACTTTGTTCCAAGGCTTATATACAAAATGCAGAAGCCTTTGGGCAGTGGCAGTGTTATTTAACTTGGTACTGTTCCATGCGCTGGGAGGCAATGTGCTTACTTGCTTTGCTTTGAAAAATATTACTATTATTAAAGTAGGAGCAGCTACTGGTCCAGCAGTGAACTGTTCTTTTAATTTGTACTTTGTGGAAATACGGAATATCTAATTTTATGTAAATACTACTAATATGAATAAATACCACAATAAGAAGGAAATAGGATTTATTGAAAAATAAATGATTAATGCAATATAAAAGCCCCCCCCAGCCAATTTCTTAAAAAAGGTGTGGACGACTTATTTTTTCATGTGTAACTGGGTAGTAAGTTAACTCCTCTAAGACTTGGTTACTTCACACCACGAGCAAATCAATCAAGCCAAAGAGAACCTAGTTGCCCTGCCTAGTCTTCCATCCATGCTGGGTACCCATGAGAAGATTACTGAAAGAGCACCATGTCATCACTTTGGACTAGATTCTTGGTCTTTCTTGACCACATCTACAAAGCTAAAACTGGGCAGCATAGTTCTCTAACCACATCCCTTTACAGTGTCCCAAATGAACACAGGGTAGAGGGGTAATGAGAGACTTCAGAGGAAGTGCAGGAGCACTATCTTCCAAGTGTCACCAGACACCAGGCACTTTACCTGCCTCACATTATCTACTGGTTGTTTCTGCCACCATAAGGCTCTGCTGTCTTCTTACTTCGGTGAAAGCATAAATAGGAGGCAGGGAACCTGGATCTTGGTCCCAGCTTTGCTATGTCTGCTGCACAGGGTGCTGCACAGCGTGTGGACATAGCCTCCTCTTGTTCTCTAAGGACCATCATGAAGGGTTAAGAGGGAAGGCTTAACCCTAAGAGGTCCATCATCTTGCCCAAAGCTGACCAAACCAGAGGTGATCTGCTGATCCAAGCTGGGCCACTCTGAACGTCTCTATGTGATGTGCTTTTCTCACAGCAGGGCACAAAGATATCAACTGGTATCAGGAGGTTATATAGGGCCAGTGTTAACGTATCTGCCAGTAATCTAGGAGTTGTACTGTCACTGCCTGCCATTCTTCCTCTCCTGTTCCATAAACTATTCTATGAGCCTTCCCAATAAATCCAAATGCTGTTTAACTACTTCTAGCTGTATTTTGCTTTGCTTTACATATATATGTATGGGGGTGGGGGGGAAGGTTAGAGATCTCTAATTTATAAAAAAGGCCATATGCACCTTTGTTTTCTGGGCCCCAATATTTTCATCTTCAAAGGGACTAGAAGGTCTCTAGTTATTTTTCTAGCTCTGCTGAACTCACACCATAACAACGAAGTTATAGTCACACAGCCCACTGCATGATGTGAATGTTCACTATGGTCATCCTAGTCCTAGCCCCTGGGCATAATGTTACAGAATACAAGGTTTCGCTGCTGTGTTAGTAACAGAGCTGGGAAGCACTTCTATTTTCTTCACATCTGGCAGGGGAAGAAAGGGCCTCCAGTAACTTAGCCAACATTTTGCTTTCTGCAATAGTTGGCATCAAATTCCGACTGTTTGTGGGCCTTAACTCACTGATCCATGAGGTTCTGATTTTGCTTTCCTAGCTTCTGGGTGGCTAAACTGGGTACTGTCTTATCAAAGGGACACATATTCCAGTTCCTTGAGGAAAATTGTACCGTAGCCCCAGCATTAAAATTCAGTTCTTATGTAACTGACCGCAAACAGCACCAAGGCACAGGGCTGATCAGATGGTGCTCGGGGCCAGGAAGAGTCCACTGAACTCATACATTTAGTTGTAACAAGTAGAGTCACGTGACTCCTAAGTTTACCCACGCCTACTCCAAATACCATTAAAAATTTTTTTTTACTGAGACCAAAAAGAGACTGCAGCACTCTCTATATCTTGACTAAACAGAATGATCCTTTTCACTTTAAAGCTCCTGCTGCCAAACCAAAACAGAATTCCTCAAGATCTTGGTGCTTCAAGCTATAATCAGCAAAGTACACTGCATTCCAGGTAGGACCAAGCCATACATGCCTCTCCCAAAATGGGCAAAATCAAATACCTGCATTCATTATATAACAAAACAGCTCATTACCCCAAACCCCAACAAAATCAAAAAAAACAGTGTTGCCCAGAATTCGACGCATCAATGGAAGGAACCCTTTGGATATGTGGAAGTAAACAATACATTAGCAGTGGCTGGAGAAAGCATGGATCGTGAGGCTGCACAGGGAGCCCATCAAGCTAGCCTGAGTCAG
Organism: Bramus lutescens; assembly: GCA_001685075.1. Classification (NCBI taxonomy): domain Eukaryota; kingdom Metazoa; phylum Chordata; class Mammalia; order Rodentia; family Cricetidae; genus Bramus; species Bramus lutescens. Next base: position 127,641 of record LOEQ01002147.1, on the reverse strand, counting down.
AAAGTAACACTGGGCACTGGTTCCTGACCTGTCTAGCAGGTCAGGTTATTGGTGGGTCTCGAGGGGGTATCACCTAGGAATCAAGGGAGCGAAAGGGAGAGAAGACCAGGCGCATAAAGAAAGACAAAGTCAGTCTGAGTCGTGTCAAGGTCTCACTTTATTGAAGGGTAAAGCTTGCTTATATGCAGGGGATTTTGCTCGGGGCAGGGTAGGAGGGTAGGAGGAATGGAAAATTTTAAGAGGAAATGAAGATAGGGTTGGTCTTGGCCCATGTTCCTGTAACTGGTCACCTGCAGCAGATTCCGAGAAGTAAAGAAACATCTTGCAAAACATATTTTGAAAAGCTTATCTAAAAAGAACATCTTGTGGTTAGAACAGGCCAGAGCAGGTGTCTGTGCAAGATCTT